>VZSF01006724.1:254803-347224 GCA_013398295.1 Chionis minor | reverse complement strand
GCCCTGGGCCATGGGGCTGCTGAAGACCTTCGAGGAGAGCGAGTTCGGCAGCTGGGAGAAGATCGGCTCGGGGGGGTTCGGGCAGGTGTACAAGGTGCGCCACCTCCACTGGAAGACCTGGCTGGCCATCAAGTGTTCGCCCAGCCTGCATGTGGATGAGAAGTAAGTGGTGGTGGGAGCGGGGGGGGGGAAGCGGCTAATCCCATGGGAGCCACCATCTTCCAGGCATCCGGGAGCCCACAGTTGCCCCGCGGCTCCCCGGCTGCGCGTATGCAGGGAGCCGGGGAGCCGCGGGGCAACTCTGGGCTCCCCCTTGGTAGACCTTGCCCTGGCTGCCGAGCCAGGAGCGTGGAAGCTTCCACCCTGTTTCCCAACAACGGATACGAAGGTCCGACCAAACGCGGCGAAGAAAGCCTGGCAATTAAATACCCCCCCGTTTCAGGTGGCTTTTTGTCACGCCGAGGTGAAGGAGTTGGCGCCCATGCGACGGGGCTGGCCCCCCTCAAAAAGCAAGCGATGGCTGCTTAAGCCACTCGGGAAAAGCCACCGTTCGGCTGCGGCGTGGGTCTCGCTTCTTCCCTCGGAGCCATTCGGGAAGCGCTTTGCCCTGCCCCGGCCGTGGGTGTATGGGTTTGTGCTAAAGCGTTCACGCCTGCCGCGGCTCCAAAGGTTGTCAGAAGGTGGAAATGCCGAGTGGGATGCGGAGGGATCTCAAGCTTGCCATGTCTCCTGCCGGTCATCTCCCTGCCTTGCCAAAAGCCAGCCCTATCGCGTTTTGCGTTTGCAGATGCGTCCGTCGCGACTCCCGTGGGGAAAGCGGGGGGCGTTGGGGCGCGGGCGTGCAGCCTTTCAGGAGCGGGTGCTGAAAGGAGAAGTGTTGGGAAATTTGTTCTCCGGCTTGACTTCAGGGCCAGCGCTTCTCCTGGCCTCTGCCCAGGACGTGTCCTCACTGGGTTGTGGTGCTGAGGGACACGGTTTAGTGGTGGTTTTGGCAGTGTTAGATTGATGGTTGGACTCGATGATCTTAAAGGTCCCCTCCAACCTAAGTGATTCTGTGATTCTGTGGGTAGCGTGACGTGGAGCCGTGTTGCAGGTAAAGATACCGTGTGGTGAGAACCCCCTCCAGCTCACCGGCCCTCCGTAACCAGCTGTGGCCCCTGGTGGAGGACGGTCCGCTACGCTGCGCTGACGCGGTCTGTGCGTGGGATGGGGGCCTGTCGAGGGCAGCTCCCTGTTCCTGGAGGAGGAAGGCTGTCAGGTGCGTCTGCAGCAGCATCCTTCTTTTCTGAGGGACGGCAGTGATTTCCCAGCAGGTCAGCCTCTGTGCGGAGGGAGGCGAATGTGGCCAAGTCGCGTTTGTGGAGCTTTTGCAGCTCCACCTTGAGCTCTGGGATCTCTGCCAACTCACGAGCTGATTCTGCAGCTCTCTTTTTTTTTTTTNTTTTTTTTTTTTTTTTTTTTTTTTTTTTTTTTGAGACATGGGTTGGTTTGGTCACAAAAGGTTTCCCTTGTTGCGGTTCCTGCAGGAGGAGGGAGATAAGTTGGCCCAAGGTTGAAAATGTTTGTAAGCCCGTCTTCTACAAGATTACTACGGTAGGGGGGCATCTTGCCCATTATCTGAATTGCTGACTTTGCCATAGGCATGGCTTATATAGCATAGTGAATAAGATAAAAGCGTTCCTTGTTTAAAAGGGGAGAGGGAGAGTTTAATCTATGCATAGGGCAACTGTGCTGTCTGTGAGTTAAATGGAAAAGACCTCAAAGTTGCAGAGGGTGTTTCATTGGCTTAACCTGCAAGCCCTCCGACCGTTAAAACTTTGAAGCGGATTTCAGACTTGATGCTTATTGGGGCCTAATCAAAATTATATTGTAGCCGACTAGTTTTGCAGTTCAAATTAAAACATCTCTTAAAAATAAGCTAGAGCATTTGTTGTGCTTTTCATTTTGCAGAATGCATTTAAAAATTTACTCAAAAGTTAGTTTTCAGTCGGAGGAGAAGGATTCTGTCACCTATTGTGTTAGTATACTCAATGAGCAATAGAGAACTGCCTGTACCTCAGTGGCTATGAGGTGTGCAGATACTGGAAAGACCATACAAACATGCAGTGCAGTAAACAAAAATGCCTAAACAAAGTTTAGGAACTTTGAGGGCGTGGGGCTCCTGCAGCTCCTGGTTAATTTTGACAATACAACCGTTGAAACTCTAATTTATTTGTTTTACTGCAGAATTTGAGCTTCAAATGCTTAAAGGGAGCATTAATTAGAAGTTGGGGGGGTCGCTGGCCTTTGAAATGGCTGTTTCTGCAAAATTAAAGCTAAGCTGAATTTGTATGTGCTTCTCTTTTGGTTCTTAGGCTGCTCTACCAAACCCCTTTCAGCAGCTGGTAACACTGCACACACCACACCGCACCACCCACCACCCCCCTCCAAGGCTTTTCACCCGAAACTTTTCGAAGAAAGTTGTGCGATTCCAATGGTGGGGTGGGGTGGGGGGCACAGACAGAATAAAATGCTACCTCTTTAGTGCGCAGGTTGGAACAAGCCTGAGTAATGAGACTGTTAATCCAGGAGATTAACTTGACTAGCCGTTTCTTGGAACCCTGTGAAGCGGCAGAGTTAGAAGAATTACCAGCCCCATCAGAAACAGTATCTGGAAAAACACAGAGGCTTATTTTTATTTATTTATTTATTTGGTACCACATTAAAACCCTGTTTGTAATGGCACGGTGGCGGTAATGCTCTGTATACAGTCTCTCTTATTGTGTTTCTGCAGACAGTAAGAGATTTGAAGTAATTCCCTTGGCAATTATCGCAGCATAGCGCCAAGTGGCCTCAAGCAGAAGAAAAACTGAATGTACAGCCAGAAGTGTTTTTACCTTTAAGCCCAAGCCGTCTCAGGCGATCAAGCCAAATTCCATTCCTAACACCTTATTTGCTCCCACTTTCCGTCTCCTGAGATCCCATTTCCCGCATACGACTCAAGATGTTCTCAAGATGGGGAGGTTCAATGTAAGCCTGAAGGGAAGCGAGTGTGAGCCGGAAAGGTGGAGCAGCTCTGTCCCAGGACTTGCAGCGGAGAGCGCAAAGTCTTTTGTCTTTACCTCCGTTGGCCAGAATGGAAGTATGGTCTGGAGAAAAGGCGGCAAGCTCAGAGAACAACCTGAAAGCCTTTGCGGATTTCTTACAGCTGAACATAAACGTCCAGGCTATAATGAGTATTAATGATGTAACGGTTCCCAGAGAGGGCTCTTCTCTGGAGGTGTTAGCTGGTGGGGGTGGCTACAGCGTGTGGAGGTGGAAAGGTCTGTCTTGATTGGGGAAAAAGAAAAAAAGAGCAAAGCCCTACACGTACCTCCCTCTGCAGGACCTGAATTTGGTAATGGAGTAGAATTTAGAAATTTAGGAGGTTTTAGAAATGCCTTGCTGTTAGCAGACGCTGCATTTATTTAGGTGACAAAGGTGAATGATTGTCTGTTCTGGCCGTCTCTGGATGTGTAGGTAGACCTTAGTAACGCAACTTGTGCTCCTTAAAGAGTAGGGGTGAGCTTGGCTGTCCAGGTTAACCTGTAATTCCCTCGTACCAGAGTTGTGCAGCAGAGGTCTGTTAGCAGGGCTGAGACCTGTGTTAATCTGAAAGAAGGCATTTTCTTCATTTTGGTTTGGTGGGTGTTTTTTTTGGGTTTGTTTTTTTTTTTTTTTAACTCAAAATATATTCTGCTCTTACCATGCACTGGTTTTTCTCTTCTCTTATTCGCAATCCCCTCTGGGGATCAGCAGTGTGAAGGTCATTAAAGATGTACCCTGCAGAGCAGAGGTCACAGCGTGCTCTTAAACATCGGCCACGATGCAGAGGAAAGAGTCCCTGAAAAAAAAAATTCCGGGGTGTTGTATTTTTGTGGACCCCGCCTTCACTGCCTGCAGTTTGTGAAGAGGTGGTTTGCGTTTCCCACTGGAGAGCAGCCTGGCTGTGCAGGGCTGGATCTCCCCTGGGCTGGGAGAAGCCTGGCTGCTCTGCGTCTGGCCGTGGCTCACAGAAAGAGCTCCATTACATGTTTTCAGGGCTTTTTGAGTTTCTCTGGAGCAACTTTAACTGCTCTGTCTCGGACTCCATTAAGGAAATGTGGTGGTAGTGGCGGGGGAATATAAAACTGCGAGGACTGCTTTGTGAGTTTAAAGTTGTATTTTTGTAACACGGTGTTATCTTTAGGGCATAAAGACTGGATACATGCAAATGTGGATATAGTTGTAATTCTTGCTGTTCTTGTGGCAGGGGTTGTGGTAGGAGGGTTGGGCCCTGGGGAGTGAGCCGGTGGGCAGGAGTAAGTCCCTTGTCTCTCCGGGAGAATCCAAAGAATGCTGCCCTCTGTTCGGTGTCTGAGCAGACGCAGGCAGCCGTTTCGGGGATGTCAGTGGTCCCTCATTCATGTAATGCTTCTAATTGCTTTGGAAAGGGGAGATCTGTCATTGACTTCTCTGACAAAGATACTGTTTGGCAGTGAACCCAGTGCTAGATCTTTTGCTTGTATATGGCCCTGTCCCTTAATACTGTTGGAGGGGGAATTGTACGTGCCCCGTGATTTACATGAGCTCAGCTGTCCCGTGTGCAAGCTTTTTCTTTTCCCTTTTTAAATTTTTATAACTATAATGTTAGGATGTAGTAGTGGAGGGGAAGCAGAATGGAGCCAACGTGCTTTGAGAAGATAATTCTCACTCTTTAGTCGTGTAGGTGTTAAATAAGAAAGTATTGTAACAGAGGCTAGTCTCATGCCTCTTGACTGAGAAACCGCATAAGGAGCTTTTCTTTTCCTCCACTTTGGAGGGAAGTGTTTTGGGGTGATAATGCAGAGTCATTTCTAAGCGTTAGGAGTAACTGAGCAGCAACAGCATGACCCCACCTTCCAGCCCCCAGTTTGATCTGTTAAGTGTGAACTGGAAGGATACCTACGGCATCCTTTGTTGCAGCATGAGCACTTGCAGTATTTCGGTGCTGGGTGCGCTGAGCACACCTAATGCCGTGCTGAGTGCCAGCAGCACCTTGTGATAAGGGAAAAGGAAAGGGAAAGACCTTTCATCTTTGCCTGATGGAGGAGATCTTGCTTTAACGACCTGTTTGTGTTAATATGATCAATGCAAGTGCACTCCGCCACTTGGCTAATGACTGAGTTGTACTTTGGCTCTTTTTATTTCTTTTGTCTTTTTTCCTTTTTTGTTTTCTAAAGGTCACGGGGCCGGCATGTCTCCCTGGCTGTACCAGGTGCTGATTGAGTTTTGAATGCTCTGGGCATGGGAAGATGCTAAAGGTGGCAATTGTTGTAGGGTTTTTATTTAAACAGGCAAATTAGATAAAGGGCACTTGCCTGTTAATTAGACAGTTAATTCATTCAACTAACTGGGTCTGGTCCAAGCAGAAAGGGAGCTTTTTTAATTTTGTTGAAAGTAGATATTCTCTCTTCATTGAGGAAAATGCCCCATTTTGAGCAGCTGATGCCTGTGATTTTAGCGATGTTCTCTGAGGCTGTTGTTAGCTGAGGAACCCCGTCCCCAGGAGTCTAGTGGTTCTTGTTAGGCTGTAGCTGTTGCTGGGTTCTTGCCTTGCCTTGGAGGGCTCAGACAGGTATTTTACATCCCTGACTCCAGAGCTCAGCCCGCGAAGCCTGGTGAATTATGCTGGCTATGCACGTGGCTTGGGGGCAAGGAGTTGGTTGTGTTATTCATAGGCGCTCCCTTCCAGTGTGCCAAAGAGCAAACTGGGTACTTGTCTACAAAGGCAATTATTTCACAAGAAAGTTGCTGTAGGGAGCAGCAGGAGCCAACATGGTTAATAGAGAGAAAAGATTTCCCTTATCTCTTTTTTTTTTTTTTTTTTTCCCCTCCCAGTGTGTATGTCCCTCGTAAACCATTTTTCAGGCTGATCTTGCCTCTGAAATAGGTCTGCTGCTTCTTGCTAGGCGAGACTCGCCCCTAGCGTGAGATGTTACCTGCATCGGGTTCTTGCAGGCTGCTACAGCTGGAGAGGAACAGGCAGCAGGCACGTTCCCAACCTTGTCTGGGCAAACATCAGCTCTGTGCTTCCCGCAGCAGGCGGAGCAGAGGAGAAGGGGATGGGGTCATGGGAGTGTCCTTATGCGGAGAAGTCCAAGGGCTAAATGACAGTTCCCGAAATCGCTCCTACATGGGAGCACCGAGGGTCCCTTGCAGGCCATGTTTCAGAGTGGGCGGTGCGTGCTGTCCCCTGGGTCACTCAGGCAATAGGGGACACACACGAAAGGAGAGACTTCACTGTGCTAAGGTTGGACTTGGCGTTTCTCTTTTTAGAGAGTGCTTCTAGCTGGCCTCGGATATTAAAAACAATAAAAAGTTTGATTGAGCTGATAGCTTTGCCATGGCAGCGGCTTCCACAGTGGTAACTGGCATGACTTGTTAGCAGCACAAACTGCGACTGGGTCAGGATCAGTCCACGGGTGTTTTCCAGCTCTTGGGGACTGGCAGAGGGGGCAGGCGATGGAGCTTTTTGCCTCGAACCTCTTTATTCTGATCAGTTTATTCTCATCAGTTGTTGAAGCTGCTGTGAGTGTGCTCACTGAGCTTTATATTTAAACCCTGACGTCTTCCAGGAGAGCTGGTCATCTCAAAACGCCTGTGTGGAGTGGGGGAGCGTTGTATCAATGGGTTTTTTTCTTTTAAAATAGGACCCTGTGTTTACCAGGGGTCTGTGTTAAAACTTTGTTACTTCGGGTACTGTTCTCCACTACATAGTGTACACACCTTGGGTACATTACAAGCGCTGTCATGTAACAAGAGAGGGTCTGTTCAGGAAATATTATCTATCTGACCGCTCTGTGTCCTCTTTTGTGAACTGGTGGGTGGCAGCAACAGCGACGCATCAGTACCCGTGGCCCAGAGCTGCTCTGGGTACTGCCCATCGTCACTAATAATGTAGCTTTTGACGGACTAACGGTGCTTTTTGGTTTTTTCACCCATCAGGTGCGGGTCCTCTGTTGGGGTGCAGTCGGTCAGGGGAGAGGACCCTTGTTTCCTCTTTGGAACGCGACTGCCGGCAGGTTGGCCGTGTGTGAGGCGCAGAAGGAGGGCAGGGCAATTAAGGGTCTTGACCTGGGAGGCTGCAGCTTGGACTGAGTAACGCTTAGCGCTCTGTAGGGTCAGGCTAAAGTGACCCGTAAACAACCCAGGGGTGCTCATTACACGTGCCGGTGCTGGGACTGTTACATCACTGAAAATGGCGTGCCGGGAGCTTTCGGCATCTGCTGGAGCTGAGTGAGCCTGGTACTCGAGTTGCCAAATCTTGGTTTTGAGGACAAGGAGGGTTCTTGCTGGGTCCCCCTAGCCGCAGCGGGCAGCTTGCTCCCCTAAATGGTGGGTCCCGGGGCTTCCTCTCCCAAGGCCTGGGTCTGTGCGCTGGCAGGGCAGCTGCAGCAATGCCGTCCCTGCTCGCTCCTGATGAACACACTCTTATGACTCACAGAAAGCTAATGACTTTAGCCCAAGGAGTTACAGCGGTGGTGGTGAATCTGGGCACTACATGTGTCGTCCTCGTTCTGAACAGCACAGCAGAAACATCAAAGCGGGGGAGATGTGCTTTACGCTGGGGGTATTTGCGCTGCTGAAGCGTACAATTCGTCTGTGGTTCGGCAGCTGCCAGCTGCCCGCCGTTAGAAGCATAAACCAAAGTTGGTAGCTGTGGAAATATGCCTGGAGTACGGGCTGATGAGACGTAGCGTGGTCATGAAAGTGATGATCATGAAACGTGGTGTTCAGTTTCATAAGAAATGTTTTGTGCACATTTGGGGGGGAAAGAGTGAGCTACTCCATCCTTCACCACCTGTTCTCTTCTACCCAGGGAACGCATGGAGTTACTGGAAGAAGCCAGGAAGATGGAAATGGCAAAATTTCGCTACATCCTTCCTGTTTATGGCATCTGTAAAGAGCCTGTTGGCTTGGTCATGGAATACATGGAAACGGGGTCCCTGGAAAAACTCCTGGCTTCTGAACCTCTGCCCTGGGAATTGCGCTTCCGAATCATCCATGAAACCGCTGTGGGGATGAACTTCCTGCACTGCATGTCCCCTCCGCTGCTCCACCTGGACCTCAAGCCTGCAAACATCCTGCTTGATGCCCACTACCATGTCAAGGTACGCATTGGGCACTCTGTACCAGGGACCCACTTTTGGATATTCCTGTATGGCTCCGGCCAAACTCAAAGGCCTGAGAGAAACCAGCAGCTTTCCTTCTGAATTAGAAAAATGCCCAGCAACCCAGCTACTCTAATCTCCAAATTTAGCTGCCTGATTTATGCACTATTTTGGTACATAAATAGAGGTTGTGTTAGGGAGCTTGTGAGAACTTTCCTGAAATTTTAGGTGGGTGCTAGTGTAGTGAACTCTGGTTTTGAAACCTAATGGGTCCTGCTATAAATTTCCTCACAGTAGGATCATGAGGCAGATGAGAACAGGGAGAGAAAAGTAGTGTGAACCTCTAAATCATCTATGCTACTTCCACAGCTTCTGGCTTTGTACGCTCCAATAAATAGCCAAATCTCATTTACAGCTAGAGCCTGGAGAAGCCTTCCTAGAGGCAACTCATTTTCTTCTTTCATTTGCTTAGAGCGTATAAAGTGAAGAAGTATCTCTGTCCTGTCTGCTTGTGCATACCAGAGGTCACTTAAGGAAATTTTTGTGGCTGTATCAGCGTGAAATTCTTTTCATTATCCATTTCCAGAGTAAGCTAGCAAAACTTGTTGGCCTTCTCTGTTGGAGGTTCTGTTTTGACAGCTGGACTAAGGAGGTTGTGTTTGCTTTCTGATCCTCCCTTCTGGAGAAGAAAAAGATTAACATACATATTTTTTCTGTTTGGTGTGTTGTTTTTTTTTTCCCCCCCAAAAACAATGGCCAAACTCTTCACCTTAGAACTGCAGGTTTAGTCATGCCAGCTGGCTGATATAACTCAGAACAAGCAGTCATTGATTTTAGTCAGTGCCATCACCCATCTGCTTTGTTTTCCTGTCCCCATCAAACTGGTCAAATGGCTTTGGCCTGTACTATTCCTAAAACAACATTTTCATGAAATGAAATGAAAATGTCTCTCCTGATGTCATGAGAGGTTTGGAGCCATAAGAGGTGTGTGTCTCTCATGAAATCACATCTCTTACAGTCTCAGCTTTTTTACTAGCCCTCTTAACGGTCTACTTCTTAGAAGGATTTTCTTCCTGGAATAGGATGCATCTACAGGTGGTCCATAGTATTATGACCAAAACATCAGGATTTGAACTGTTGAAAGTATATTCTCACACATTGGTACTTAGAGGCCATCGCTAAGTATTTATTTACTTAAAGTTTGTGCTTGCTTGCATAACTTCTTAAATTCCTAATTCTTGACTCATCCACAAGCCTAGATATGAAGGCTGTATTTTTCTCACCGTTTCAGAAGGTTGAAATGCTGCCTGATATTCTGCCTACTGTATAGCCTGTATCGGGTGGTGATGTAATACAAGGGGCAAAGTGCAAAATGTTCAAAAAAATATTTCCGGTGAGGTCATTGTTGACATGCCTAAACTGTTGCTGCTTGCTCTGTATATGAAACACATGGAGGTCTTTGGACCCTTTTGATTAAGCTCAGAAAAGAATGGTCTCATCCAGACCTTTTTCCAGCCAGCAGTCTTTTACATCTGCAGGCATCTTGGAAACCCCTCCAAGCAGCAAAGCAGACATAGGAACCCATATGCAAAGTAAGAGATGTACATATTCTGTGAGGTGCATTGGCTTTAAAAATGTGGCCCCAAACCTTCTTTTTGTGTGATGTGAAACTTGTAATTAAATTTCAGACCCTGCAGCTTGATTGAATGTGCATTTTCTTGCCGGAAGGCTAATAGAGCTGATGATTGAAGTGTTTTTACTTTTCAAATGTTAGCATTAATTTGGTAGGTGACCTGTCCTTAATAGAATCCTAAAGTGAGTGAAGAGATGTTGCAGACTGCAAAAGAAGAGTTTGGAGGTAGGGAGGACTTCTATAAACTGTTTGCCCTTGAGCCAGGAAACAGTCAGTCTTCCAGTGGAGCCCATTAGAAATGCTTTTGTGCCGTATTGCTAGTTAAATGGAAACACGCCCTTCTTCTTTTACGAGCACACCACTTACTGTAAAAACCCCGAGTGAGGATGATGACTAACGCAGCAGTGTTGTGCAGAACTTATCATCAAGTGGGTGCCTCCATATCATAAAGCCGTCTCCTGTCTATTACATAAGTGTGGGCTGAATTTTGTTCTTGGGAGGATAATTAAGACAATGGGATTAGCCTGAGCACCGAGCAGGGACATAGATAGACAGATATTAACTTTTTCAAAGGCGTGTTGGGGATTCCTCGGTGATTTTAAATATATATAATATATGTACAACGCAAGGTAAGGCTTTGCTGCTTTTTGAAGGATGGATGCATGCATACATGCCTCCTCCCTTGTGAGTGGTGGCAGAGCTCAGTACTGACAGGAGCCTCCGTGTCCTGCTCCATCTTGGTTGCCTTAAGCAGTGTGGTTTCCATGGATTATTCCATACCCAGACAGGCTTTGCTGGCCAGGATCAGCCTGCTTTTTTTGTTTTGTTTTTCTTTAATTTCAATCTGTTGCTTCTGTTTGTATCAACAAGATCCTCCCTGCCCCATTCTCCAGTGTTCCATAGATGCAGTCTTGCCATACTTCTGGGCTGCCTAACATCTACTTTTTGCTTAACTGGACCACGTTTTATGTGCTTGTTCTTCAACTCTCCTGTCCCCTGCAGGAATTCTGGTTCTCTACCCTGAACTCCCCGTGATGTGGCAATCGCTTGCAGGGAGCTGGTGCCGGGGCAGCAACGCCACATTAGTTTGTTCATTCCCTGCTCCCATGTGATTTCTCTCCAGGGCCCTCAGCAGGAGACTACACACACCACGCACCTCCCACCATGCAGTAATCTCAAACCCTAATTTGTTGCCGGTTACTGTGCCCACTGTGCTCTCTCTATTGCTGCTTCCCAGGTCTCTTATCTTCAAAATCTCATCATTAAGAGTGTTACTTTTTGTTCAGGTATTTAAAATGAAGTCAAGCTGCAACTTAATACTTTTGGGCAAAAGCATTATTTGTAAGTTCTTGTTCCTCTTACTCTCCAGCCTTTTTTTTGCAGCTCCTCATTTTGTCTCATACATATGTATATCTATACACACAGGCACGTGCATATATATATATATATGTGTGTGTGTGTTTGGGTACACACACACAGAGGCAAATCCCACCAGTTCTTTTTCATCTCCCAGATTTTGTTTTTAAAGAACTTGAAGTGGGCTGAGCTGGTCTCAGCTGTGCACTGCTTTAAACTCACTGTAGTTGCTTTTATTTCCCTCCCCTCCCCAGTGCTCCAATTTAAACCAGTGTTAAGAGTGAAGTTTGCTGCTGTGCCGATGGTCTCGGTAAACACGGGTAGATGCCTCTGTGGTCTTCACTTTTATTTGCTTCAGCTGAATAAGGGGCTGCAAAATTTCTGAGTGTGGCATATTCATTTATCAGAAAGCTTCTTAATGTAGGTCCTTAACTGCAGGTCAAAGTAATACCCAGAGGCCAGGCTGGTAAAGAGCGGTTGTCTCTGTTTGTTAGACTAGCTCATGGTGTTAGCACAGCCACTTTTTTTTTTTTTTATTTATCAGCTGCAAGTGCTCTCCTGTTATTAGAAATGCGAAGAGGCTTTGTTGATTTGTGTGTCCCTTCTCCCTGTTTCCCCACCCCTCCTGATCGAGGGCTGTTGTTACACGGTGCCCTAATCCCAACCAACAAAGCTGGTTTTCACCTTGATCAATTCCCTAATTGATCTAATTGTGGTGGCCCAGGGGAGGGAACAAGACCATCCCTGTTACAGTCATGTAGATTTATGGTGGATTAAAATGGATGTTTGACCGTTGCTTTGGTTTCTGCTGCTCCTGAAGCCGGCATTACAAACATCACACCTGAAACAGGTTTTGAGGAGTTACGGTTTCAAGGCAGGCTGGAAAAGGATGGAAATACAGTCTGTTTCAGAAAGACTTCTTTTAGTAGCTAGCTGAAGTGTGCTCATAAATGCTGAAGTAAAGACATATATTTGAAGCACAGGTGCTGGTCGTGTCTGCACGTGGACTTAATTTCTATTCCTAATTTTTAGTAGTCCAAATCTGCAACCCATGTGAGTCTCTGAAAAATTTTTGGCATTCCTTTAAGAACAAAATTGAAACAACCAGCCTTTTCCGCCCACCCCAAGAAAAGCAAACAAACAAGGCCAGCCCCCCTCATCCCCCCGCAAACACCCAAAACCCCCATAGATAAATGTAGCGGCATTCTCAATGTCCAAGAGCACAGAGACTTTGAACAGAGGCAAATACTGGATATGCCAGCAGTGATTAAAAATTAATCTGATGGCTTTTTTACCTATTTGATGAAGAAAACCTTTAGGTGAGCTCTGTCCCCGAGTCGATCGTAGTGGGTTCTTGAGTCATTTGAGCAGCAAAATGACACGCAGCCTGAAAAGCTGAGTGAAAGCACCTTCCAAGCACTAATCTTGTTTCCGGGAGCTAGGTCCCCTGCAGTGTTTGGGAATAGCTGAGTTCAGTGACCACTGTAGTTACTTGAATGTATCTACCATTTTATTTTTAAAAAAAAAAAAAGCAAGCCAAACAATACCCCCACAAAAAACCCCAAACAACCAAAAAACAACAAACAGACAAAAAAGAAGCCACCAAAACCCCTCCAAAAAAATAACTTGACAAACTCAAGCATTTAAAATTTTGCAAGTGAGTGTTTTGAGTGGGTTTTTTTGTTGTGGTTTTTTGGGTTTTTTTTTTTTTTTACAAACTGGAATCAAAACATCCACAAATGACAGAAGCAGAGATAGACCTGTATGCATAGCATACTCAACTTATGGGAAACAAAAACAGGCAAAAAAAAAAATTAGCTCTTGGAATCTCTCAGTGTAAGTGTTGCTGCTCACGTGTTTGTTCTCATGCAGACCTTTTCAGAGCAGACACCGAGCGAGCTGTCTGAACACGAACAATCCCACTGTCTGCGTGGGCTTTGGCCAATGTTTGGTTGTTGGTTGTTGGGTTTTTTTTTTTTCCCCTTCTTCCTACTGCTTCACCACGAGTTTTGCATGAAGCAGTCTGTCGCCTCCGTGTCTCCTCTTAACTCTTGGCTGATATTAGGTATGCTTTTGAGGCGTGATGGGATCCACCTGAAATAACTGATGTGAGGAGTGAGATTACGGGTTCTGTCGGATCGTGGGGCAGGGCAGATCCCCGGGTGGGCTGCAAGGGCTAGCGGGGATGCGGAGGAACAAGCGGCCAGGGGTGCTCCACTTTCACTACCTTCACCAGCAAGGGTGCCTTGTATTGCAGAACCAGGTACCTGGCAAGCAATTTAGAGGCAAAATAGGTAAGTTAAATGGCCATCTTCCACCCACTGCACAGTTCCCACTGAAGTTTAAAGGAAGCGCATGACTAAATACACCGTGCAGTGTGGAAAACTTACCCCAAAGGAACCAGTAAAAGCCACAAAAGCTGTCTGCAGAATCTTACTCTCTTGTTGCAGCTTGGAATATGACAATTCTTTCCAGCGTTTTCTGCAGAATTTGATATCGTTGAAGCTCTGCTCTACAGATGAATTTCCTATTAATTGGTATAAAACCTAGTCCTTCACAGTAGGTAGGGGCAGGTTCACAAGGTAAAGTTCTTGCTAGCCGGGGCCGGGGAGGATACTACGTACCTGAGCTGTTCTTTGGTTTGTAGGCTGAGACTGAGACCTTTTCTGTCTGTCTCCTGTGCTTAGCCTCCTGTCCTAGCCCCTAGCCTTAGATTCACGCAACATAGCTGGTGGCTCCGAACGCCAGGAGTGTCACCGTGCTGTCATTATTTCATCTTTATTTCTTAACTTACACAGTAGGAAACCCTGTATTGTTTAGACAAAGAGGAAGGTGTATTACTTTAATTATGCCTGCATGCCATATGGATTTCTTGAGGTGTATGCAAGCCTCTGCTTCACGTTAATCAAAGGATGGCAGCACCTTGCCAGGTCGGATCTGTTCAGACTTGCAGCAGTCGGTTCGTTTTTTAACCTGACACCACAGGCTTGTGCGAGGTTGGGGTTGTGCTTTTGTTCTCCTGTGCAGCACTAAGTGCCCCAAACTCCTGCAGCGCTTCCTGGGGCGGGTGATTCAGCTCTTGCCAGGCTAAGCTGGCTTGTGAACCAGGGTTTCTTGACTACTTACTGCTTCCCTGGACTCCAGTAACCCCCTCTGAGACTGTAGCCCTGCAAGCATGAGAAACTATTCCTCCAGATGGCTTTGCTTTTTTTCCCTTTTTTTTTCCCCTCTTCTTCCCCTTTCCCCGCTCAAGTCATTCCTCAAGACACATTAACCTACAGATTTAAGATACAGATGGACAGCAGGTGGAATATACCCGTGTGCTAGGGTGCAGGACTTCTACAGCTCCTGAGAATGCTTCTGTGGGGCCCTTTGTGCCTGGGAGAAGTTCTTCCTGAAGCTGTGTGGGTTGCTTTGTTTGGTTTATGGCAAAGGGAGATTCCTAGCATTTGAAGACCGACGGCTGTGTAGCCTGCCTGTTCTCCAGGAGGCCGAAGCTGGCAGCAGTTTTCTCCCTTTCCAGTAATGGATGCATGCTATGACTAGCTTTGTGGTATCTTTAGACAGAAACTTCTGAAAGTGTAAAGTTGGAGCCTATTTAAAAAAAAAAAAGTTCTTTTTAATTATGCTTATTGTTTTGAGGGAGAACTTTCTCAAAGGAGAAGCTGTGAAGATCAAAAGGGGAATGAGTCATTGAAAAACCTGAGTATTTATTAGATAAAAGGAATGTATAAGTTGGGCAGGGGAGGGGGAGAGGGGAGAATCTTATCTAACATGTAGACAAAAAATCAGTGGTCTGAGTGGTCCAAAAAGACTTGACTTTTCTTGAAATTTCCACTTAGCATAATAGACATTTTTGACCAGTGGGAAATAAGTAAGACAAAGGAAATTCCTTGCCTATCTGTTTGCTTGATGATTGGTATGCCTTTGAGAGCAAATGAATGCATATTTATTTGACACTTCAAATTAAAGTGGAGGTGTGTTTTCCTTTTTCTAAACTTGCTGTCACTTGTTCATTTCAGCTGTGTTCACTGCATCACTGCACCAACTTGCCATACCTCCTAGTTGCCAAAAAGAATTCCCTGTGTGGGTTTTTGATGCGTGTGCGTGTGTGTTTTGGTTTGGGGTTTTTTGTGTGTGTGTGTTTGTGTGGTTTTTGTTCTTTTGGTTGTTGGGTTTTTTTAAAATGCTTTGTGCCGCTGGTGTTGGGCTTAGTCCTTGTTGACACGGTCAGTGTTACAGCGATAACTGAAAAAGCAATTCTCTTGCACTTACTCCAGAGCTCATGGTCTGAAAACAGGTGCTCAGAATGCTTAAACATAACATACAATCTGAGGTTACACAGGGAAAGGGGGTGGCAGGACCAATAATTACATTAAAGTGTAGTTTGCACTAGCTAAATTTGACTAGTTTTAAATTACAATAAATTGTCTGTTTGTTGTGTTTGCCGTGTAATGGGCTAACATGCTGCTGCTTGCAAAAAACTACTTTTTTTTTTTTCCCCTCTTAACCATAAAGAAAAGCCTACCATAGTGTCATGCTTCCAGAGATGTTTTCTTAGCTTAGTATTTCTGAACAGCAGCTCGCTATATTTTCTTGGGTCACCCTGTTACATCTATTGTTCTTTACAGAAAATTTGTTGTTAATGCCTCCGAAGTGTAATGGTAGCATGCACTTCTCATTCCCTCCTTCTCCTCCATTTCTTGCAGATTTCTGATTTTGGACTTGCAAAATGCAATGGCTTGTCCCATACCCATGACATCAGCATGGACGGCTTGTGTGGCACAATTGCATACCTTCCTCCAGAGCGCATCAAGGAGAAAAACAGGTGTTTTGACACCAAACATGATGTATACAGGTCAGTTAACTATGAAAATGTTTAAAAGCACTTTAAGTAATACTGTAAAATGAGCCCTCTTTTTCTGGTTATAAAACCTAATTGAGCATGAAACCCCTAAACCTAGTTTGAGCCTCATCTTGCAAAGGGTCATATTTGCTTTGCTTTTTGCAACAACTTTGTAGGGCAGAGGCCTTTTAACAAACTGCATCTGATCTTGGGTCTTGAGCATTATCATGCCAAGTAACACTTATTTATTAGCAGCTGGCATGGAAGGCATTCTGCCCACCTTTAATTTCCCCATCAAAAGGTACATCCTGACCTACTTTAACGAGTCTGTGACAAAATTCTTAGCTATCTTCAGTGGATCTCATCACTAGGTCTTTGTTCTTTCCTGGTAAGATTATTAGGAAAAGGAAATCATAGATGTAGATTAAAAGATAGGTCATATTCTAAATGGAATGTATTTCTTTAAAGCGTCTTGCAGTGTAGGAGTATTAAATAAAATCCTCAGTAATGCGTTGTTGCTCTCTGATTTTGTCAGTGTTGGTGTGGAGTACTTGGTAAAAGTTACCAAGATCTCAGCAGCCTCCAGCAAGTCCCTATGTTCGCTGCCTCAGGTTCCTCCCTGCAAAAACTAGACTTTCAAATCATGGTTCTTAGCTGCAGCTTGCCATGTGTGTTAATCAGCAGAATTAGATGCAGAAATAAAGGACAAGGAAAGAGAATTTAGGAAAATAAATTATACTTCTGTCAAGTTTTTTGGCTTTTTTGTTGGTTTTGACTTTTTGGGGTTTTTTTTAAGCTTTTCTATAAATAATTTTTTTGCATTTATTTGTAGCTTTGCCATCGTGGTTTGGGGAGTTCTTACACAGAAGAAGCCTTTTGCAGGTAAGTTTGCTGTATTGTGGGTTGTGTTGGAATTTTTTCCTTTCTCCCATTGATAAGCACGCTTCCTGCTCCACCAGCCCCAGCTTACATGCATGTCCTCCAAATTCCTACAGCCTTGCGTGGCAGACACCTTTAAGCTCTCCAATTCTGATCACAAATCTTAAGTCCTCCTTTGTCCTTCCTCATGAAAGCAGAACCCATATCGCTGCAGGGGGCCCTAGTTTGCACCTTTTTTGCTTCTGCTGGCGTTTGCTGTGCAGACCCAGATTAGTGTGTGGTCTGTGCGGGCTTCTGACGTGTTTGTGGCCGACGAGGAACAGCACGGAGCAAAGCCAACTGGCAGCCAACTGTGCTGATTAGAGAAACAGCGTCTCTATAGAGAGGTTCAGTAGTTTACGTGTAGATTGTAGGTACAGATTTGTTCTTTTTACCACTCCACAGTAAATGTACCAATCGACAGGCAGCTATTTATTTGTTATGACTTTTCCTGTGTGTATGACTAGCCTATGTATAGCAAACATGTTGGAACAGGTTCCAGTCTACTATTAATTTTTTTTCTGAGTGAGAGATCCCATTCAGCCCAATGGTTGACTCAAGAGCCACATTACTGCACTGCTTGGTTTGTGTTCTTCCTTCACCCTTTTGAAAAGTTCAGGTACCCGGTCTAAAAGCTGTGGTTCAGTTTTCTTAACAGCAGTACAGAAATCCAGACAGAGGCAGCAAAGAACTGGTTGAGTTTTTCTCCTTGATTCTGTGCTTTTTATGGGTGGTAAAAGAACACAGTCATTTACTGACAGTTGTTTTTAACCGATACAGAGGAAGTAGGTGTTACTGCATTGGCGAATGTATTGTGGCAGAATAAGACCAACTTCTCCTTTTCCCCTGTTGATAGAAGAAAGCACTCTAAATCTAGGAAAAAAAAGCATGAAAGCAAAGTTTCAGCCTAATACACTGTTAATGCTCGTAGACAAAAGAGAAATCCTTCCTTTTGCTGGGAGATCTTAATTTGTGTGCTTCTTGCCTTACAGAGGAAAACAACATTTTACATATTATGGTAAAAGTAGTTAAAGGCCACCGCCCAGAGCTACCTGCTGTTTCCAAATCCAGACCTCATTCATGTAATAACTTGATCAAACTGATGCAAAAATGTTGGCAAGATGATCCTGGTGAACGGCCAACATTTCAAGGTAAGATTTCCTCGTAACTTTTATTCTTCTATGAGTCACATTATTGCTCAGGACTTTGTTAATCCTTGGGGTAAACGCTGTGAACCTCTGTGACAGAATAAATAGAGCACATTGTATGGTAGAGACAATGATACAGGCCACTTATTCATTTGTGGAGGAAGGGATTACCTGGGGACAAGTCTGACCACGATGATGTTATGTAAACACGCCAGGAATAACGACTGTACTGAACCAGTTGGTCCATGTAGCCAGAAATTAATGTTAATTTCTGATTCTGTGTTATCAGGGCACATACCAAGCTGGAGTTGTAGTTTTCACCGTACCGAAGCATTGAAGGCCCTGGCTCTTGATATTTACTATTGTATGCTGAGAAACTGAATTGTTTTCTTTTAACAAAACCATTTGTACAGTCATTTTTCTGCCAATAAAAAACAACTCTGGTGAAAGGCTTGAACTTGGCCAAAGCACCTGTTAGGAATTCAAAGGTGCAGAAGGATGTAGCAAGTGCTATCTCCAGGTAGCTTCATTTAGCATTAATGGGAGAGATTTGCCTCTTCTCTCTCCTCCTGGCCAAACAAAGTACGGGGACTGAAGGGAAGGGGGATGCCATCTTTTTTAAAAGATGTCTCAGTCTGACAGCAGTAGACTGGTCCCCATTTCACAGTCCTGCAGCGTAGCCACCGCGTAACATCAGTCTGGTCTGAATGTGAAAATTAATTGTTCAGTCAGCCCTATGCACTCTTTGCTTAGCTACACACTTAGCTACTGATGCGGTGCTAGGTGGAATTAGTCAAAATTGGAGTCTTTCTCCCTCAGTATCTCAAAGCTGTTAAGCTCTAATGATAGAAAAAGGCAGCAGGGTATCTTGGAAAAGCCTCTTATTTGGAAAAAAAAAACAACACCAAACCCATCCCAATGCCTTCTCTTGCTTTCTTTAAAGAAATCACTTCAGAAACAGAGGCTCTTTGTGAAAAACCAGAAGATGAAACAAAAGAGATGATAACTCAAGACCTGGATACCAAGAATTCCCTGGAACAGCAGCCTGAGGTATTTTCTCTTTTTGTCTCTTGTTCAAGTGCATTAGGTTTTGCAAGAAACAGGTTCCTCTGTGACCTGTAACTTCCCAAGCAACCTTCTCTTTGCCAGTTTTGCGCACCTTCTTGCCTGATAGATGTGGGTCTTGGCGAAGGACTGGATTGCAAAAGTAACAGCAGCTGCGTGGACCAGCTCAGGAAAACCTCAGCGCAGGACTAAGTGCAAGTGGATCTCAGACTGTTGAGGGAGAGCAGGACAGTTAGGAATTAAAGGCTAGAACTATGTGGGTGTGACTGATCTTAAAAAATGCTCTAGACAGAAAAGCCATGTGGCTTTAGCGGCTGCGTGAGTACTGATGAAAGCTGCCTTCCTGCATCTGAAAATTTTAAGTGACCTTATTCGTAGGTTTAATATGAACAGTGCTTCAAGGCTACCCATAAACTAACAAACTTATGTTTCTTCCTGTAGGGCCTCATGCTCAGTTTTCTTTACTGACCTTTTTAAAATGCTTCTCTGCTTCTCTTGAAGGGGATGCCTGCATTATCCCAGCCAAAACAGGAACCTGGTTTACCATCAGTCAAGGATTACAGTCTCTCAGAGTTGTTGTCCCAGCTGGATTCAGGGATTTCACAGACTATGGAAGGCCCCGAGGATCTCAGCCGCAGCTCTTCTGAGTCCAAACTTGCCTCCAGTGACAAGCGGCTTTCAGGAGTTTCATCTGTAGATTCAGCTTTTTCATCCAGAGGCTCCCTTTCCCTTTCCTTTGAAAGGGAGAGTTCAGGTAATGATCAGGTTTTTCTTTGTTGTTGTTTATTTTTGTAGTTGTGTGGACTGGGGCATGGGAGTCAATGGGTTGGAGAGTAGTCATATAAAGAATAGCGTTCTGGAAATCACTGTTAGCCTTGCTTTCTCTCGCTGTCAGCACTACAAATTTATTTACTGGAGGTAGTTATTTAAAAAAAAAAAAAAAAAAGGTGTTCCCAAGCATGATCTAATGAGAAATAATAAATCTCATTTACATTTGAATAGAAGTGACCTGAATTCCCACCAAAGCAATTACAGAATCAGTCATGTAAAGGTTGGTTGGAAGGGAGGTCACCTAGTCCAGCGTCCTGCTTGAAGCAGGACTAAAGCCAATGCCAGTCAGGTCAGCTGAGTTTGTGGCTTTTTCAGTTATATTAAGCCCAAGCCTGAGCACTACCTTTTTTTTTTTGTTTTGTTTTTTTGAGAAGACTCAAGCCACCTTCTCAGCAGCTTGATGAACATTGTAATAAAGACCATTGCTATTGCACACACGACCCCCCACCCCCTTCTTTTGAATCCAGTGCTGAAAAAAATATGCATCTATTTTCCAGTTAGGCAAACAATGATTAGTGCAGGGAGGTCAACCACAGCATCCTGTATTCTTCATTTCACAAGAATAAGAGTAAGTGGGGCTCTAGATCTGAGCTGAAATTTTTCTGAAACTGCTGTGGGGGACAGTGGGGGGATTTCTTTGCAGTCAAGTCGTTGCTGAAGCCACTGGATATGTTAGCCATGGACAAGTAAGGTGTGATGGATATCAGAATTGTGATGGTGTCTTTTTCATAGAACCATAAAATAATTTGGGTTGGAAAGGTCATCTAATCCAAACCCCCAGTGAGCAGGGACATCTTCAACTAGATCAGTTTGCTCAGAGCCCCGTCAGCCTAACCTTGAATGTTTCCAGGGATGGGGCATCTACCACCCCTCAGGGCAACCTGTGCCAGTGTTTCACCACTCTCATTGTAAAAAAATTCTTCCTTATATCCATCTAGATATTGGTACTACTGACATACAGAAGAGGAAGCTAACGGAGGCCATTTTATCTGGAGATACCAGCAAGCTGATGAAGATCCTCCAGCCTCAAGATGTTGATATTGTTTTAGATGGGAACTCCAGCCTTTTGCACTTGGCTGTTGAAGCAGGTCAAGAAGAATGTGTCAAATGGCTTCTCCTGTACAATGCTAACCCTAACCTTACCAACAAGAAAGGATCCACCCCTCTTCACATAGCCATTGAGAAGAAAGTTAAAAGCATTGTGGAGCTGATTATGGCTAGGAAAATCAATGTTAATGCCAAAGATGAGGATCAGTGGACTGCTCTTCACTTTGCTGCCCAAAACGGGGATGATTTCAGCACCAAAATGCTGCTTGATAAGAACGCATCCTTAAATGAGAGAGATTTTGAAGGCAGAGCCCCCATCCACATAGCGTGTCAGTATGGCCAAGAGAACATTGTGCGGATCTTGCTGAGAAGAGGTGTTAACGTGAACATCAAAGGAAAGGATGACTGGGTGCCACTGCACTATGCTGCCTGGCAAGGTCATCTCCCTATCGTAAAGCTGCTGGCCAAGCAGAGGGGTGCAAACGTGAATGTGCAGACCGTGGATGGAAGGACCTCGCTACACTTGGCTGCTCAACGAGGACACTACCGTGTCGCTCGCCTTCTCATAGACCTGGAGTCGGATGTCAACATACAGAACGCGCTCTTGCAGACTGCTCTCCACATAGCTGCCGAAACTGGCCACACAAGCACGTCCAGGCTGCTCCTTAAACACGGTGCAGACATCGAGGCAGCAACAGCAGAAGGATACACCGCTCTGCACTTGGCATCTCGCAGCGGCCATTTAGCAACCACAAAGTTGCTGATAGATGAAAGGGCCAGTGTTCTAGCCAGAGGCCCTTTAAGTAGGACAGCGTTACATCTTGCTGCAGAAAACGGGCACTCTGAAGTAGTAGAAGAACTTGTCAGTTCAGAAAATATCAATGTTTTTGACAGTGAAGGGTTGACAGCTCTTCATCTGGCTGCACGAGGAGGGCACACAAAAACAGTTGAGGTTCTTCTGAAGCACGGGGCGCACACTGACATGCAAAGACCCACGTGTCAGACCCTGCTACGGCGTGCTCAGCAGAGCAGTAACAGCTCGGTTACTGTGTTGTTAAGTGAGACTTAAGCAAAAGGTACGGAACTTGCTACCTTTCTATCGGGTGTGAGAAGGCTGCTGGAGCTTGACTCACGAGGGCCTTCTCCAGTTGTGCAGTGCTCGTCAGCGGTGTCAACTGATGGACTGAGGTGCGACCAGCAGAAGCTACTTGTGTTTGAGTGTGCGAGTGAGAGCGCACGTGGACTGAGGCCAGATGTAAGGCTAAGAGCTGGAGTCTGTAATCAGCCATTCTACGTATGCCTGCTCTGTCTGTATATTGACATTTCCCTTCTCAGGATGCTGGGAGAGAAGGATGCAATTTGTGGGTTCCCCCCTGCTTTTTTTTTTCATGCGCCAAACTAATTTAAGAACTAACATTTTGCTTTTTTATTCCTTCCCCCACCCCCCAAAAAAAAAAAAAAAAAAAGGATGGCATAGATTCCTGGTTTATTGCAGTGATCTATATTTTGGGCTGAAAGCCTCCAGCAAAAAATAAGCACAACACAAATCTACTTGAAATTAAAGAAAGAGATGAGGAAAGGGCTATTTAAATAGAATACCTTCTGGCACTGAAACAGGAATAACTATATCTTAATGGAAACATTGATTACGGATTTCCACATACTTGAAATTGAGGGAGGCTTATTAACAAAGTGGAATCCCAAAAATACATAAGCAGAAGTAAAAGCTTAGCACTGATATCTTCATATACAGTACACCACCTTGTATGTATTCTAGTATCAGTAAGCTAAACTAGGTGCTTAGTGGTTTGTCTTAAATGAAAAAGTCAAAAGCTAGAATTCATACTGGACTGTAACTGGATGGTATATTCTAACACCATTATACCAATTTGTGAAACAATGTTTGGAGGGGCTGATGACTAGACTGATATACTGTGTATATAGTATTTCTACCTGTTGTATGCTTTTTTTCTACTGAAGAAAATAGATTCCTTAGAGTGGGTATGTTTTAATACACCTTTTAATGTCACTCTTTTCAAAGTTCAAATGTGATCTGTTATTAATAAAAGATTGTGTTCCATATCTGTCTGTATTTTGTAGTTGTTAAAGCAACTGAAAACCCATTGACCAGCAGCAGCACACAACTGTAATGCGTTTAATGATGTTGAGGCACAAACTGTTGAGCTGTAAGGCTGTCCTCAGTTTTACCTTCCCCTTAGCTTTTATATGGAAGGTAAGGAGCTTGAATGAATTGGAGGTGTTATTTACAGAATAAATTTATAGAATAAAACCCTGCACAACCTAGCCTTTGTGTGCATACCACGTTGGTGTATGACTGGGGTGCTTTCCTTTTATGCTGTTTAGTTTTCTTCCCTGCCTTGAAGCCAAGCCAAATGCTTCTGCATCTTCCCTGTTGACTGGTCGGCTGCTGCCCAGACAGGTACCTCGCCTCTCCTTGGTGGTGTGTTCCCACCACAGATGCCACAGAGCAAGCAGCAGTGTCCTGCTTTGTTCCCACCTTCCCGGAGAGGAAAGCTGCTCCTGCTTGAGACCCTTTTTGTACCTGATGACCATACCTGATGGCAGTGATATGAATGCCAGTGCTACTTCACTATCTGATTTTAGGAGTCAGAGTGCTCCTGTGGCAATCTAGCCCTGTGAAAGTAAGTCAACACTTTCTTAAAATCCAAATCCCAGCCTCCTGTCCCTGGAGATGGTAGTGGCTGAGGGTGATAACCAAAGGAGGATGGGTGCTTGCAGCGGGGGTAGGAAACCTGCCACTGTTTGACACTGTTGCTGGCTCCAAGTAGGTACCTCTATATACCTGCGTGCAACTCTCCTAGTTTAATTTCATGAATTTCAAGACAGTTCACTGACTGCCTAATGAAACTATTAAAGAACAGATGGTGAAGCCACACTCACACCAATATATGGAGGTTACAAAGCAATATACCTCTTAGTGGAGCATGGCAGTCACAGCAAGCTTCCTAAAAGTGCTGACAGTGAAACTTCTCATTAAACAAACAAAACTGTAATTTTCTTGCTGCTTCCTTCAACTTCTTTCGAGACCAATAAGGTTGTCATGTTTCATTAAGCTGTACTTAATCAGTCTCTCTTTATAGCAAATTCAACCACAGACCACTTAGTCTCTCAAGTCCTGTGCCACTGTGATTAAGCGCTTGGCCTCACCTAGCACACACCATACTCCTCTCTTTCAAAGGCCTCCAAACAGCGAGATTTGAGATACTTTAATTCCAGCCGTATTTGCCTGAACTGCAAAAGAGCTGTAAGACCAGGTAACAGCAGTCTTGTGCCTCCTAATAAAGGTGGTGCACGCCAGCTAGGCAAGGGGAAAGTACACTTATAAAATGCTTTTAAAACAGCTCAAGCACTGCTTCGCCAGTACATTCCTTCAGTGCCTAATAATAATAGTACATTAGCTTCTAATTAAACATGAGGCCACACTCATGAGTCTTGATTTTCCATGCCATCTTTCACAATAACAGGCACCAGCTATGCATTACATAGAAGGCAACACAGCTGGCACTGGAAAAAAAAAAAAAACCCAACAATGAAGGGATTGCAATGACATACTGCCAGTATTGAACTGGGTATTTGTCCCTGTGAACCAGCCTTCCTTGGGGGCAGGAGGGGTGACTGGTGGTGCTAAATTAGCACTAATGCAGCAATTATAAATTATTGTTTTGTAAAGGTCTCCTGCAGGTGACTTTCCTGGTCATATGTACACTCTTCTGACTTAGCTGAAGTCCTAACTGGGCTGCTGACCTAAAGCTTACAGGCATTTCTTTGCCTCTTTCCAATCTTAGCCACGTTCTTTAAAAAACTGCCCCCAAAACACACTGAATGACCTAATGGCAATATCGGGCTTTTCACTACTTACCCATAAAAAAATGCCAAACCCCTCTATTACAAGACAAAAGAAATCCCCAGACCCAGCTGTAAGTGCACACTCGCTGTCCTTTCACTTCTTTCCCCTCATTGAGTTGGCAGGTTGAACTCAGCTGCCCCAAGTCTGAAAGGAAACCCGTTCCCCACACCCCTTTCTGCCAGCTTCCCTCCCTCGACTTCAGCTCATGCCCCGGAGCAAACCGAGGAAACGGTGTGAACCAGCTCCTGAGCCGCAGGCTCTGCCCACTCACCCCTCCGGCTCCAACCCTCACGCGAACCCCTCAAACGTGCCCAAAACCCCGCACGCTCGGGAAGCGGCTTTGAGAGGTGGTGGGAAGGCACGGAGGGCTCCACGGAGATAAGACTTGCTCCAGGTCCCCCATGTTGCCGAACTGCTTCCCTGGCAGCAGAAAGGGCCGCAAGATGAACACAAGTGCCTCTTGCTCACCTCCAAAATCGGGTAGAGGTCGCTTGCAGGGTCTCTGCATACACTGTATTGTCTGCTTCCTCAGGGCTTCTGACCACGGCCCCGGGTGGCTATGTCAGCCCAAGGAGTAACGAATGTAGGGAAAAAAAAAAGATAGAGTCAAATGGTGTCAGTGACCATAAGCTTCACCTTTTCATCTCTAGATGTGTTTTTTCAACCTGGCCCATGCCGGCGGTAGGGTAGCCTGGGCTGGTGCCAGCTCCCCGTCCAGGAGCCCCAGCAGCGGGGAAGGTGCCTCGCACCGTCCCTGTTCCTCGCTCCTCCGTCCCAGCCTCCACCTCCGGGGGGACACGACAGCCCCTGATGCATTATTACCTGTCTTCGCAACAGTTCGTTCCCAGCACCTGGTGGCTTTATTTACCTGCTGCTTAGGACGAGGCGCTGCAGCGCTGTGTTTCTACAGGCCTGGAGAGGACTCGACAAGCCTGCGGTTCAAACACGCTCGGCGGCGGTGGTGGCGAGGGGAGAGGATTGCTGGGTGATTGCAAAGAGGCCTGGAGGCAAACCTCAGCCCTTTTCATTCCTGCCTCCTCTCTTGCACCACCACCTTGGCTCTGCGCAGCAGGGTTGCAAGAAAAACAAGGCATGTGGGAGCTGCTCTACAAGGTCTCCTTTAGCAGAGCGGTCCCAGGAGGGGGATATCTGCTCTCCTCCATGCTCCTTTAACCCCACCTGGCTGGCATAAGGCACAGACCAGCTCGCAGGCGTCCCCTCAGAATAACAGGCAAAGCCTTCGGGTGCCACGGTGCTCTGCTGCCGGGGTGCAAACCTGTGTTACCTCCCTGAATGCCCCTGGGCCCAGCTAGTGGTCAGATCCCATCACCCCTGTGCATTGGAGAGGGGACGTACAGCCTTTCCCCTTCCCTCCCTGTGGGAGGGCTTTCTTCAAGCAGTGTTGATTTTGATATGTTTCTTTGCAGGAGACCCACACAAGCAAAGAAGAAAGGCTGAGCAATCTGGTCTAGTAGGTGTCCTTGCCCATGGCAGGGGGGTTGGAAATAGATCATCTTTAAGGTCCCTTCCAACTCTAACCATTCTATGGTTCTTTACACACGAGTCTTGGGGTCAGGGGTTGGAGATAAGATGTCAGCCGTGCTTAGCCTGTCCCTTTTACCGGCCAAAACTGCCCGCACGTGCACCCGGGTCTCTGCGTGAAGCCTTTGGCTGCTTTTGCCACACCGATTCGGTATTGCGGAGGGATGGACCACGCACAGCCCCGCTTCCCCTCCCTCTCCCCGCTTTTGGGACGCACTGTAACCCGGGGAGCTGTGGCGAAACACTGAACACGGGCGCTGCTGTGGCCCACCCGAGCTGGGGAAGGAGGGATTCACAACCCAGAGCGGCGAGGGCTGATGAACCAGAGCAGCGTAAGAGCAGAAGAAGCCCTTCCTGCAGGGGAGGCGGCAGAAGGCAGATCCCAACATGTCGCTCGGCGGCTGAGCGTCAGGGGCTGTGGCAGCGAGACGCATGCGGGGCCGAGGGCAGCGTGTTGGGGCTGGGAGCGGCACGGGGAGGCTGCGCCGGCGCAGAGGCAGCCACGACAGTCGGCTGGGCCAGGAAGCCCTCGCTGCTGCAGCGGGGAAGCCCTGAGCTTGCAGGGAACCACGTGGCAGGCGCTTGAGTGAAAACAGGGTTGAAAATTCACTGCTGCCACCACCTTGTGTTTTTTGAAATGCTGTGGGAGAGGCTTGCAGGCTTTTCTCTGCAGGTATGTGGAGCAAAGACCATTTAAAAGCTAATAAAGGGCAACTTGCGATCTGCAACAGAAACACCTGGCTCTGAGAGGCTCCAGCAGAAACACGCAGGAGCACAAGACACATACTACATCTGTGGCAACGACGAGGGGAAAGATGGTCTGCGCTCTTCCCTGGAAAAGCAGGCAAGAGCCCATTTGCAGGTGCTGCTCCCTGGGGCAAGGCTCTGCCCCACAGGCAGAGAGTAACCCTTGACAGCGGCAGGAATAAGAGTCCACGGGCTGCAGACTCGCAATATGCACGAGAGACAGATTTGCCTGATGAGTGCCCCCCCTCCCCCCATCTCCATCACCTGATGGGATCACAGGAAATAAATCCTTGCAGAGCCAGTTTTCACACGAGTTCATGCCCTGACCCTGCCTCAACAGGGACCGGGTCCAATACATTTCCTTTTTATCTATTTAAATAGGATCGTTTTTCTTAGTCCACTAACAGACAAAACATGCCAGGTCCTGTGCTGCCATTACTGATGTCTGCCATGTGTTTTAAACTCCCCAGTGAGGCTGGCTTTGTCCCAGCATCATCTTGCCCTTTGCAAAGGTGCTTGGTTAGGAGCATTGCAGGAGGCTAAGCAGGCCACAATTATAACTGACATTGGGAACATTTATCACAGTAGCTATATCCAAAAGCATGCGTGCAATGGGGTTTAGACATTTCCAAAATCAAAGTCTAGAAGTTTGTATGTGGTGAATACAAAGGCTGATTTCAGCCTATCCTGAAGTCCCTCTGCCAGTCTCAGGGGCCCACAAAAATCCCCACACCTTCCTTAAAAAAAGAAAAAAAATCTAACCAGCAGACTAGTCCATTTTAGCTTGAAGATGGTAGATACCTTGAGATTAACTTAGCCTGACCACCAGCTTCCCAAAGCAGAAAAGCCTTTATTCCCCACTATCTTCCCACTTGAGCATGACAGCATATCCCTGCCTGGTGCAGCTGGGTTACAACTTGTGTAGTACCTTCAGGACAGGTGGGAGGTACCAGGCTTTCTCCCCATGTTGATGCTCCTTGTTTTTCCACATAAGGACGTGCAAGCCCATGCCTCAACTGAGCTCCCCCATGGGGAGCTGTAGGGAAGAAGAAGAGGAGGAAGCTGCACTGCACACCTGCTGCTGTAGTGGTAACCACGGCCTGGTGGAGCAGAGCAGCAAAGGGGCACCGACGGCTGACGAGCAGCCAGGGCTTTCTATTTCCACTTGACCAAATTCCAGATTTGGATGGTGGTCTATTAAGGAGAAGTGGTACCGTGCTGTTGCTCTCCAAGTCAAACCGCCCTCAGGACCACTCGTGTTCTCCCCTTGCCCTTTGGGCTCCTGACACATTTCTCGGCGCACAGATTCCCAGAGAAGTTTGCTTTAGTGCAGCAAACCAGGCCAGCCAGCGCAGATGCAGACAAGCTCCCTTGCCACAGCTGCAACCCACAGCGTGCATTGCCTTCCCTTTCACTGGAGCAGTTTCTGAAACAAAAAGAAAAAGCTTTGCATTGTTGGAAAATGAGGGGCTCGCTTCCTATCTGTGGTTGTGCCGGCTTCAGGGAAAGAGAGAGGTGCACAACAACTCCCGGCATCCCCTTCCCAGGGCCAAGGCAGTGCCAAGGACACAGCCCCAGACACGCTTTCGGCGTAGCACCCTTTCTCCTTCCTCCTCGCAAGCCTGCCAGGAACAGGCAGCTCCGCGGCAGCCCTTTGCCCTGGGTGGCGAGTGAACCCCGGCAGCCCGCATGGCATGTGCCGGCACGCACTGCGCCACAGCTGGCTCCGGCTCACCGCCGCCTGCCTTTCCATCGCTGGAGATTCCTGCCCAGATGAGACTGCCTGAGGTTTTCCAGCCAGCTTTTTGTCAGGGAGGCGGTGTTGCAGACGCCGCTGGACTTTCTCCATTCGTTTCTCCCCATTAGTAACCAAAACAGCTGCTCCAGCCTTGAGCCAGGGTAAAGCCTGACGGTGAAGGCAGTGGTAATAAGCTGTGCTGGCAGCGCACCCAGCGAAGCAAAATGGCTGGGTAGTCATCGTGGCTTATAACCAACCTGTGCCAGTGGGGAAGCTGAGGCCTCCCTGGTCCTCTCCTTCCTCCCTCTGAGCTTCCCTCAACTCTCAATTAGTCGCCTCCTTCCTGGAGGAATTAGAAGAAGAAATAAACTGAAAGGCCAACAAACGCAGAGGAACACACCGGCTTCTCCCTGCCAGCAAAGAGGCGTGCCTGAAGGGGGGTGCCCCGTTTCCCCCTGCCAGGGTGCATGCTGGCAGCCGAAAGGCAGGGGTGAAGCAGGGGCTGGCTCGGGGCTGGGCAGAGGGTGCAGCTCCCCGGTGGCAGCACAGCGAGCCGAGCTCGGCCTCAGAAAGGGACTGTTTTGCACCATGATGTTTTGGAACATCCCCTGACAGAGTCTCTCCAGGCTGGAGCAGGCTAGGAAAAGCTGCTCCAGGGGAGACTGTCATTCCCTTAATGAGAGCAACCCATTTCCAAGGGATTTTATGCATCTGACTCCATTAAAACCAGAGGGACGCCGACCTAAGGGACTTGGCCAGCACTGTGCTTGATGCCTGCAGGCAGCTGGGACTGCTCCTTCAGATGATGCCACCTCCTCCGCTCCCTCCTGCCCTGTGGAGAGACCGGGCTGGGGGATGCACTGCAGCACCCTGCTGCCTCCCGCCAGCTGACAGCGCTGTGCGGGCACTAAGGCACCCAGAAAAAAATCCCACGGGGCCTAACGTTGGGTTGTTTCCATATGAAATTCCCAAAACTCTGCTCTGAGGTGTGCCGCAAGGGGCCCTTGTGTGTGCCATCAGTTTGTCCCCTCTTGCAAGCTTGCAGGCAGGGCTCTCCTTCGGCCCCTTTCTCCCTCTGCTCGACTGCTCCGAAGCAGCTGGTGTCACAGGATGTTGTGAGCATCCCAACAAGGCAGCACGGCTTCCCAGAGAAGGACCCGACTTGCCGGATCAGCCCTGTGGCGAGCACGCAGCAACCCCGGCTGCCGCTGTGTCCCTGCTGCGCTCTGCGAGCAATTAACCGGGATGTGGGACAGGGTGAGGCTGGGCGAGGTAGGAGACCAGAGGCAATAAGGATGGGATCTCAGGCTATTTCAGCTTTGTAATGCGGCTCTTTCTTCACCGTGATCATAGGGACGGTCGGGTGCCCGTGCATGTGTCCCTACCTACACAGGCACATGCGCTTGCCTACCTGCGCACGCAGGCTCACGGGCGCACACGTGCCCGCTCTCTGCCTGCACAGACACGGGCACGCGCCTGCACACACCCGCAATATTCATTTCTTATTTTCACGGCGAAGATTAGCCACTTTCCAAGGCAGGGAGCTCTCGGACCTCTACTTCCACCAAACTCACCCCAGCCCAAGCCACGTAATGACAGGGCTGTTATTTTTTTTTTTGCTTTCAGAAACGGGCTGCAAAGACGAGGAAGGAGGCAGCAGTAACGCACCGCTGCTCGTGCAATGCTTTGCTGACTTAATCCCACTGACCACGCAGTACCACAGCTCTCCCCTGTAAACTACTCCATCCCAGCTCCCTGTGGTCTATCAGAACATCCAAGACAACTAAAGGCAGCCTCAGGGTGTATCCCTCGAGGCTGCCACAGGTTCCAGTCAGACACATCACAGCACTGCCGCAACCCTGTAATCCACTCCCATGAGATATTGCCGCTGTCAGAAAGAAATCAAATCCTGGCTGCAAAAGAAAGAGGAAGAAACATCCACTTCCAGAGCCATGAACACTGGGATGGTTGTTCCCATTCAGGTATTCCCAACGCAGCAAACAACCAAAGCAAACAGACCAATATTTGCCAAATTCAGTATTTTGCCTCAGAGTTTCCTCTGTTAAAAGTCCAGGGAAGAATCAAAACGTAATCCTGCTCTAAGCAGTTAAGAAATAAAATGTTTACAGGGAAAATGCCCTCTACATCTCAGTCAGTTGCCACAGTGTTCACATTACCTATAATAAGCATTTAAATATTTCCAGAATTCTACACTACTCTTAAAAGTTACCTTTTTTATATTTATATATACATACCTAATGTATTATTTATATTTTTATATACATACGCATATACATGTTTGTACATATACATGAAAACTCTTGAAAGCACGTATTTGATCAGTCTAAAGATATGCTTCATTTGGATTCCACTTCTACCTCCTGTTGTGGCAGAGTAAGTTGTTTTTACTTTCTCTCTAGCAGTCACATGAGATACAGGATACAAACTCTTACAGTTTCCTCTAAAATGCTACTTATTGACAACAGCTCCAACTCCATCCCAACCAAAATCCAAACCCAGAAGCAAGGACTTAGGTCCAAAATTGTACGTGAGGCTGCTGTTCCTGCATCACCAAAAACTGGAGGAGCTGGGACTAACCTGCTTACTTTTGACCTTTTACCTTTGCAGTCATTTATTCCTTCCCCCATCCTCCAGCTGCCTTCTTCATCACACTTTTTAATAACTTTCTCTGCTGGTGCAGCAACAGCCTCAAGTTGTTGCAGTCTTTAGTCTGTAGAGAAGGTATTAACCACATATTTCTTACATCCATTGCAGACATATGCACACACACGCAGAGTAAGCAGTCAGCTGCAGTACTAGACTGCTTTTACAAGCAGCGTAGCAACATATCAAGCTTCCTCCTGCCCTTTTTCCCAAGCTCTGTTTGTTTTCCTGTGTTTGCTCTAGACTCTTGGTATGTTCCAGATTAACAAAACTCACCAGAGACCAAGATGCAAGGGGCAAAAATTTCCAGCCAAGTGGACCATGGCCTGCAGCAAGGCTAGATTTATTGATCTCAGCTAAAATTGTCCCCTTGCCCCCTCCCGATGCCGGTGGGTATCCATGGCTCCATGCCGAGCCCCAGCCATGCAGTGAGCTGCGGCTGCACCCCATTGGAGTGCCAGAGGATTACGGCTTCCTCGAAGGTCTCCCAAGCAGCTTTAATTATCTTCCTCAATCAGATATTGAAGATCCTCTGACAATAGCGAGTGACGCGAGCAGACCCAGCCAGGGAGAAGATGGGCTTCTGGGCAAGGCTGCAGCAGGGTGCTGCCACCACGCCCCCTGGCAGGGCTGCCCGCAGGGGGAGCGAGCCCCAGCGCCTCGGCTCCCTGGAAAGTTTAATTTCTGGAGAGGCCTGTTCCAGGGAGAGTCTCAGGCCAGCTCTTGAGAGATGCCAGGGCTCTGGGGGCAGTTCTGCTGCTCCCGGCAGGAGGATGGGAGGTGGGTGAGCCAGATGAGGAAAGTCATTGCTGCTGCTAGAGAAACCTGCCAGTAGCCCAGAGCCAGCTTCAGCTTTTGGGTTTGCCCACCTCCAGTGCTTTTAACTCTTTAGTGACCTTCCTGAACAACCAGCCCAATCCTCGTATTTTGCCCAAAAGGCATTTGGCTGACAGCAGCGAAGTTAAGATGTCAGTACAAACGCCTCTCTGTTGCCAGCAGAGTTTGGCTGCAGTATCTGAGTTGTGACATGGTTAATGTGTAATGAAGTTGTTAATATTATATTGTGACATACTTAAGATCACCAGGTTTCCACTGAATATGTAATTGTTGAGGAGCCAAAAAATAATCCTTTAACTACGGATTAAATTTAGTCCTATTTGACATCCCATCCTTTGTTCAAGCCATTAAAAGAACCTGGGCCAGGAAGCTATCTTTGTTCCTCACCGGAAATGCTCACATCCAGGTGAGATTTTTTTTAACATTTATGTAAATAAGAAGTTATGAGGTTCTCCAAGGAATCGCTGCTCCAAGAGAGAGCCTACTTTAGGCCTAGGTTACATTAGATATTGTTCCCTTGGCTTAAAAAGGCCATTAAGTTGCAAACATATCTATCCCATCTCACTTTGACCTCATTCTTGACTGCAAACTTCACCCAGCTGACCCTAAAGACAGCTCCTAGATGCCTACATTTTCTCATCCCTGAAAGCAGCATGTGCCGGGAGTGCTGTCACCGCAGGGTGACCCGGCTGTACCTCCCGGGTGCATAGGTGTGCCTACAGCCACCACACATGCCAAGGGCCCAGCCTGCCGCCTTTTCCTTAGGTGTGCCAGCTGCCACTGGAAGGGTGCTTAAGCCTACTGTCTTTACCTCCTGCTCCTCTTCTGGGTCCTGCCCTTTGAGTTGTCAGTGACTGAACGCATCCAGACTTGAAGGGTGAAGCCTCAATGACTCATGGCCGGGGGTGGGGGGGGCGGTGGGAAATGAACACAAGGGATGGGCCACGTGTTTCAGCCCCCAGTGCAGATTTTTCCTCCCCTCTGTATCCTGCAGGGCTGCACTGTGTGCTCCGGAGGTTGGAGGCAGTGGGTGTCTGCTCCTCTGGTGAAGCTGTTCCAGTGTTTTCTGGGAGTAGAGCTGCCAGCACCCTCTGTAACATGGCCCAGTCACTGCAGGTTTTTTCCCTCCCTCCTCTGCAGGGACTTTCTTCTTTTCTTCTCTGCCACCTGTGATGGAGGTCCTGAGGGATCCTTCTTTCATTTCCTCCTGCCTCGGCTGGGCCAAATTATTAAGGATCTCTCTCTAACAGCAGTGAAATGGGGTGAGACACAGGAAACTTATTGATTCAATGAAAAGAATGCCAACTCCTGAAAAAAACGTGGAGGAGGTGGAAGAAAATCAAGGTGGCAGCTGTGAAAGAAAAGCACCTTGTGGAATTATGCAGCATCCCTGTAACAAAATCAGTTATTCAACTACCTGTGAGGGCATCTATTTGCATTATTCATAGGGTATTAATTACACAACTCTTAATTTTTTTTTATTTTGAGTCTTTGCCATTACAGCTCAACACCTGCAGCAGGTAGCCCAGCAGCGCTTTGCTGCCTCCGCTCCCCCCAACACAGCCTATTCAGTTTTCTCCTCCTGCCTAATTATGACAATTACTTTTTTATCCTCCTCTTTCATTTCCCTTCACTTGCATTGTTTGAGCCAGCTATTACAGCTTTAATGTTCTTGTAAAAAAGTTGTTCTCTGCAAAGACCCCACCCAAGATGGCACCATGATATCGAGCTGCTATCAGGTAACAGCACTGCAGCTGAAATCAGGTCTCCACCAGGTGTTTTTCTGACAGCTCCGAACAAAAAGGAGTTTGTGGATTTGTTTCGTTTCCCTACGACTGCTGCATCTCTCCACGGCCTCCTTTTGCCATCCTTTCCTGCTCAGCACGTGCTGGGTGAAGGCAGATGTACAGTCTCAGAGGCTTTTTGAGAAGTGGCAGGTGCGCCAAGGACGGGCTCGGCCGACTGCCTAAGCACAGCGTCCCAGCTCCTCGAAGCTGAAATCTGTGGCACCAAGCATCTAAGTGTCACCGAGGACATGTGCTTGCAGCCCCCGCCGCGTGGGCGCCCCTCCCGCACATCCCAGATCACCGTGCAGGGGGCTGTATGCAGAGCACAACGGGTAGCATGCTTACTGATTAGTTATTGGAACTGCCAACAACGAATCAAAAGAACATACTTGCAAGTGCTGGAAATACATGACTAACCCAGAGGCTAATAAAACAGGGGGAATAGGGCTAGTCACTTCATCACAGTTGTTTAGGTTATTCATGAAATGCAAATCTTCATAGCCAGGTGGGATGCAGCACACCCAACTTGAGGCCTCCAATAGGCTGCAAGTGTGCAAAAGCTCTCCCAGCAACCAGTGGAGAGAAAAAGAGGAAAACCCAGTATTTATTCATACCACATTCCTCAGACACCGAGCTGTGTCTCTGGGTGAGCCGAGTGGCCCCCCACACTGACCAGAGTTCCCAGATGAGCCCCTGGGAGCTGGGCTGGACAAAGTAAGGAGAGCCACATCCCACCAAGGTTGCCTAAGCTTTGTTAAAACAGCCCCAGGAAAGGCACACGATAAGCAGCTTCTGTGACAGGCCTCAGGATATCACTGGAGTTATGAGGGGGGTTTGGTCTAGGAGCTGGAGAGTTGGGCTCATGACTGCATGTTGTACAGTCTCTTAAGGAAGGAAGAGGGACTGCGGCTGTAGCAGAGCCAAGTGTCTCATCTGATGGGTCCTCCTAAGGTGAGCACTCCCTGTGTGTCAAAGCTAATTGTCTAATAGGTTGGGTTGAGTTGACCAGGCTAATAGGCTAACAGTAGGGTTAGGGTTATGGACAAAGACAGAAGGAACTAAAGACCGGCGTCTAGTGCTGTGTTAAAAGCAAGGACCAAAGACTTAGAGCAAGCACTAGTGTCTCCATGGGTAAACAGGTCATCAACCCTTGAGGAGCTAGCAGCACTTCACTGTGTTAGGGATGGAGCTTACGGCAGCAGGGCTGCCCTGACAGAAGACGCCCTGGGGAACATGGGCATGAAGGTAAGTTTCTGAAGGGCTCTAGAGAATCCAGAAATTGCCTGAGGACTCCTTGATGTAGGGAAGCTCATGGCTGGAAGGCCAGGTCAGATGATCATTTGGTAGGGGTAGGTCTGAGGAAGTTCAGAACTGAATCAAACACAGCCTAAAGACAGAGGACAAGGCAGGGCGCCAGCAGGGATTATCAGCATGTGTTTTGTGTTGGGTTAAGTCACTCTTTACTAAGGCTAGAGACAGGGTTAAGAACCACAGGATCAAAAGAAATAACCTGAGCAGTGTTGCCTAGAAAGTGAATGCAGGCCAATGGTAGTAGCAGGAACAGCCTTTCCAGCAACACCCAGCTATTCCCATTTGTCCTGAACAAAGGTATTCCATTCAAAGCTCCTGGCACCAGCCTCACATTCAGTGGCCAAGCTTGCCACTCACTTCTCTTCACAATGAGGATAAGTTCTGCTTTTCTGAGACCTAACACCTGTTAGTTCTGCTTTTTTGAGACCTCTTGCCTAAGCTGCAACCCCTTCTGCTTTTAAACTGTAATTTCCTGTACACTAGGTGCAAACTATAATGACTGTTCAGTGAGTTCAATCTGGCCTAAAATAATCAACAATGAATTAATGCCAGGAGGCACTGGCTCTCATTTTAGCCTTAAAGAAAAATCTCATCCTACTTCTGAACAAATCAAAGCCAATTTGCCTCCATATGACACAACCCTTATCTTAGTCAGACAGGCTTTGCAGATGCTTGTATTATACCAAACTCTTCAGCTTCTGCTCTTAACACTCTAATCCAGTGATGCAGAGCTGAATGTAAATGAATTATGACCCTTATGCCCCAGGTGATGCTAATTCTTAGGTTTTACAAGACTACAAGAACCAAAAAGAAATCACAGCTCTTTGTGAGCCAGCTTGAGCCCTAATGATAGGCTTGATATCCTTGCTTACAGACCCTGAGCTGGTACAAAACACGAGGACTCTTTCACTCATGTGGTAGCCATCCTACTTTCAGATGTGTAGCAGGGCTCAGCAGAACAGAACACAAAGCCCAAGAGATCTTCAGCCCATGTTAAACCAAAGCCTAACCATCATGCTTTTTGCTGTGATAAAAAGAAAAAAAACCCAAAAACACCCCCACACCAAACAAACCAAAACCCACCACCCCTGAACAAATCAAAGATCAATGTTCTTCCTCAGGATGCCACCCTCACTTTTGCTTGTTTAGCCCTGCAGGCATACACACATATTGACCCATGCAGCTCTTCAGACCCTTACCTTTCCACGTGATCCCTCAGACACCAGAGCCACTAATCCCCACCCATGTGGCACCAGCGCTAATCAAAGCCCAAAGGCAGTGGAAACACCCCAGAAAGCTTAGGGCAGGCCTGGGCTTCATTCAACAGGAGCTGAGGAGTTTCTTGTTTTACCATGAGGTAAAGATGAGGGCCTGGGATGAGAGCCTGTGCAGCATCCTCAAGGGCTTAATTGTTTTCCATAATGATGAGCTCCTGGAGGTCCTGTGCTAAGATGAGGGCCAGGATTAGGAACAACAGGGTTTGAGGAGCCCAACTGATTCGCAAAACTCAGATAAGTAGGAGGAAGGCTGGCATTAAAAAGAGTGAATGACTTTTGGACTATTTTGGGCTGAGGCAGGGACTCCCACACACATGTCTATGGGCACACACTTAATGCTTGGGTTGGAAGAGCCTGTTTTCCTGCTGTAATCGGCCCAGTGGGAAAGCAGGATGGGAGCTGGTGTCATGCTGTCAGGGTTATATAGCCCTTCTCACCATCTCAGTGAGCACTATCTGGCCAAACTCACCATCATCTCCACCCATGGGGCCTTCCCAGCTCCAGCAGCAAATCTCCTTTTTCAGGCCACACCAACTCTACTCTGCCCAATACTAACATACCTCAGCAGCTCCAGCATCTGGTGTCTCCTAACCACCCCTTGGCAAACAGCAGCCACTCACCACAGCTGCCAGCAGCCCTCTATTACATATCAAAGGAAGAGGATTGGGCAGGATTAGGGATCAAAACAATGCATGGAAGATCTCAGTCTGCTTCTGAATCATTCAGCGCTTGGAGGCTCGGATTAGAGATGGTGCCACTGGAAGCCAATAGCTCTTGCCTTTTTTCTGGGGCAGGGAGAGTTTGCTGGGATGCTACTCCATAGCAGTTTTTAAATATAGGGTTGGCACTTTGGCCCAAACTCTACGCCAAATGATAAATCCTGCAGATTTGCATAAATACTGATGTCAGTCTGGATGGCTTCTATGTAACTGTGGGGCATGTGTGGAGCTCCTGGATATACAATAGCAGAAGCAAACAACTTAATAGGTCTGTTGTGACTAAAGCCTGCTTCAAAGGCTGGAGTTGAAGTCCTGATTAAGAAAACCAAGGGGTGAAGAGCTAAGCTGGTTTACACATTTTGCAACACCTCCCAAGGTAGAATGAGGGCTGCTTGTAATAGCAGCAAGCGTCTCCTGGTTTGTCTTGGGGCACAAATTGTTCTCCAGGCAAACACAGGCAAGCCTAGAACTGGGCTTAATACTAGGGAAAGAGACAGCAGGGACTAAAGACCTCTTTATTGTTGTTTTCTCTTAAGCTTAGAGCGCTACAGTGGGTGCTGCCCTGGCAGGAGCTCACTGATATATTCAGCACTCACTGCCTGGCGGGTGCCTTGGGTTGATCAGGGTGCCGCAGTCAGTGGCACTGAATGAACAACTTTTTTGCTCAGGCCCAGAAAGTCCATGAGGATTAGCTCAGGTTAACACCAGAACCACCTGCCATCACCAGGCTATCTACCAACACCTTTGCTCCTCACCCCTAGTGCGTAGAGCCACCTAGGCATTAACCCCCACCCCTATCATCACACATTCCCCCCCATGGCAACACCCTGCCAGGATTTTTGCCCTTTGCTCCTGCTCCCCATAGCTATTCTGCAGCCCAGGTGTGTCCTGATACCCACTGGTCAAGATACATCATATACAGGGAACACAGACAAATTGTCAGGGAAATTGCCTGGGAGCTGTAACTTCCAGAGTACACATACTGTTGTTCCCCCCCGACTCCCCCAACAGCAGATGTTGGCCTAGACGATCTCTCCGAATGCTTCCATTTCCAATTAATTCATCTTATAAGTGTACAGGGTTTTTTAAGTTAAAAGGCAAAGCTTCAGTTGGTACGGTTATTGTTATCTGTTAGATTTGGAGAACCTCTGTTGATGCTTGGAATAATTGCCTTTCTGCTTCAGGTTAGTCTTATTGGAAAGGCTATTGAAGCACATGCCTAACATGAAGCAACACAAACTATGGTTTATAAATTAACATTTTATTGCTGTAATCTTTCACATGAGAGGTACCTCTGCCTTGTTTATGTACCCCTGTCCACCTTCATGTGCAAATATAATGCTCATGAATTTTAATAGATATTGGAAATGCTCACTGGAGTGAGAACAGACTCTTTTCACTGGCCACAGACCTAATACGATGGCACTAACATTTTTTTCCACCCTACTCATTTTTTGATCCTGGCTTCTTATTTAATAATAAACCAGGCTGTGAACACACTGACTCATCTCTTGTTTTCTCAAAATAGTGAGAAGTTTTATTTATTTTTTTAATCAGTAACTACCTGAGAGAAAGGAATGCCTCATAAGATAAAGGCATTTAATTAGTTTGTTTGCTGTTAAGAAAAATATGTAGGTGGATGTGGGCAAAATGCCAAGCCAAAGTGGTCTGGCTTTGCTGACAGTTCAGCAAAAGAAAAAGATTAGACGTCATGGAAAAAATTACTCCCCGAACAGGAAAAGCTGGACGCGGCACATATTTCTCTTCATGATCTAGCTTTGTAACAGTAAAAGGAACCACTAGCAATAGCTAACAGAATGTACTTAGGGTGTAAAAGGACTACAAAACAACAAAAGTGTAGCTGAATCCAAGGACTTTGCTAATTACATGAGCTTTCTTTCAAATATCTTGTTTTTTATTATTATTAATATTACAATTATAGCAAAAGTGAGTGTCCCCAGCCTGCACAAGGGCCAACACATCAGCACTGTTCGGGTCACTGTAAACATTTCACTACACTACAGACATTTCAGAGCAGACTCAGACAGCTACTTTCATTTATAATTCAGAGCGCACTACAAAGCGGAATACTTTTTGTAACCAGGTTAGCAAACAAACAGCACTGTATCAATCACCCTAATCTTGATTTTAATGCTTTTCACATTCCTGCGGAGGTGAAACACTTGAGATACAACGCGCTGGAATCCCAAAACACAAACAAACCCAGAGACCCCATAGGGGAGCACACGTCTGTTTAGGCTTTGGCCTTTCTTGCTGAAGGACACGTTTGCAGTGCAATTGGACATCCTTTGCCCTCTGTTCACAACTGGAGCCTTCTGCCTCACTGCTGCCAAGGAACTATTCCCCACGCTTGAGTTCGTGCCGCATCCTGAAGTGGGAGCGCACCCGTCTGTACCGAGTTCCTCTCCAGGGACTACAGGGCATTTCAGAGAAAGCTTTCCAGCTGGCTGCTACATCAGGAAAGCCTACCAACATGTTTTGGATACAGTATCTTATTGCCAGTCAACCTTTACCCTTTAGACTTTTGTCCCAGGTAACAACCAAACAGCTCCATGCCTTTCCTGAAATCCACGATTATTATCATAGTGGCTTATTTTATGATCGCTCAATTAACTCCCACCTTTGGTTTGTTAAATCGATTTCTATTAACCAGGACAGACACTGAAATAGCCAGTCCATTATTAGCTGCCTGCCATTTCTGAGACGAGTTGTTTGTACTGTGTTGGAGGAATGTGGCTGCCCAACTGCTTCTCCAACAGACCTTTGGGAGAGCGAGATATCCATTTACTGCGAGGTCCCAACCCTCAGACAGGCATGATAGCTGCCTTTTTAAATAAAAAAAAATATTTAAAAAAAAATAAGCCACATCCATCCCTTCTTCCATACCATAGGGGTCTGTTACAGACCTTCCTATCGTATTACCTTGGTTTTCCCTTTTATAATTGGGTTTGTGTGCATGACCAAGCATGAGTGCTTGTAAGGAACTCAGGGAGACAGTTTCTTCACAGCCACCCACCACCCAATCCAGGTGTGCGTAAACACATTTGTACGCAAGTCTCCAGAACAAATCAAGCCCAATGGGAGGCATCTAGTTTTGAAGACCAGGTCTGACACTTCCAGCAGCTGCTAGTGACAGCACAGCGACCCGCTGGAAGGGGGAGAACAGAGACACGAACCGAGAATAGGAATTCACATCAGGTCAAAGACCAGGAACCATGAGCAGATTAAAAGTTAGAAAAAAATAGCAGGTGGGTGGGTGGTCTGCTCCCCAACTCGGGGAGAGAAACCTGGTTCTCACCCTTTCTTCTCCCAGAGGATCTTTCCTTGCATACGCTTCTCCCATTGCAATTTCCACTTCCCCTGTGCCCCAGCAAGACTTCCAACTTTTGCCCTTACACAACTCCGATTTCCTTGGGAGACAGGCTGGGAGCCCTATCTGAATAGACAGCAACTGGCTCAGCACTTCTCTCTGCTGAGGCAGTAACACCAAAGGCGATGCCCGCACCACAGGCTAAAAGGGTGCGACTGCCGCCTGGGAAGCCACAGCTCAGGCACCGGCAGCAGCTTGTGTCCCTCAGCACGGCACCAGCAATCTTCCACGCTCCCAGGCAGGGTTTGCAACTTGTTATTTTACCCATATTGCCATTGCATCAGGGCTGGTGTCGGACACTTCAAACCTCAGCTAGTTACTTTTCCTTTCTAGGGTATCAAGGGAAGCGGGGAGAGAACAAAATTAACTCTAAGTTTTCTCCTCCAAGAGAAATTATAAATCAAATCCTGGGTTAGTAAATCTGCATTTTACCCAATCTGGTCCCCCAGAGTGAGGCTAAAGGCAACAAGTTCTCCCTGTTACATCCACATGGCTTGCCTGGTTGCTGTCCTGCCAGGAACACAGGCTCCTCTGAGTTAGTGTATTCCTTCATGTTTTGTATCATCATCTCTGGGTCACATCCCCTCTGGTGTGATGACACAACTATCATTTTGCAACATGTTACCTGCACACATGCCAGTGTGCACCTCCCTCCTCTCCTGCCATTGCCCTCCCCAAACTGATGAACTTCTCCCGCTCCTGCAACCACAGCTGCTGTTTTTCCACCAGGGAATATAGGTGTGCATGCACAGCTCCTGTCGCGTAGTGCTAGAGCTGAACCATCTCATTGCCAGGCGGATTTTGAAAGCTGACTCTCTAATACAGAGGCGGGAAGCCTTCACCCCGATGACAACTTCCCTGGCATAGCCCGGTAGCCTGTAAAGTCCCACCTCTGTTTCCCCATCTTTTTCTGCTCTCCATTTCCACCTCTTTGTCAGAAAGGATGATCTGGGACTCCTGCTTCCCAGCTCCTCACAGGTCGACACCTGGCTTGGGGCAGCCCAGTGCCACACAGGGGCTACAGCATCTCCTGGCGACTCCAGGCTTAGCAAGCTGAAGAAACCTGGTGCTGCGGGGTGGAAGGTGCTGGGCGAGAAGGGGCACACAGCCCGCTGGCTGTATCCGTGTTCATATCACAGCTCTGTGGGCACTGTGCGGGGTCCAGGAGATAAGGAAATACAGACTGACATGTGCTACTGCAAGAGCCACTGATATGGTACCCGAGAGCCCTCCGTGGCCCCAGGTAAGGAAAAGGTTTCTCACCCCGTTCTAGTAGAACAAAAGCCTTTCCCCTCCATTCTAGTTTCTGCGCTTTCCATATTCAGCCCAGTCTAATCTTCACTGCACCCACATGCAGTATTTAGCCATGTTATTAAGTCTTCGTAGACTGCAGCAGACACACACTTTGTTATGTGAAAAGTATAGGAATTAATGTAATTGGTTTTAAACACGGTGCAGTCTCCAGCACCAATTACATGCTTAAAGTAAAGGGTATGCATGGGAGGTGATGGTAGGAGTATAAAAATGGCAACCCCAAGAAAGCAAGCCTGAAAAAGTTTCCATTACATGAAACGTCTCCAAAATAATTCATGAAACTTACTGCAAAAATCAATATAATATAGCTTGAAGACTTACATATATCAATATTCCTTATTTTTCATTCATTTGAATAGCATCTTTTGACACATATGCCAAATCATATTTTTTTACCTTGAAAAACCTTAAGTAAACGACTTGGCTGATCAGATGTTGGAAATGAACAGAGTGAAAGGAAGAGTCAAAAAGTGGATGGATGCATTAAAGAGAAAAGGTTTCTCTTTGCCAGTACACAAATTAGGATATGTTAAAAGTGCCAATTAAAAGTGAAAGAGGAATGAGGATTTAATTTTTGTGAAATACATACTGACATGAATATAAATTCTGCACAAATTAAAACTTTTGCCCATAAAAAAATCACCCAAATCCCACTGCAAAAAAACCGGAAGCCCTAGCTCCTTCCCTTTCCCTCCCCAGTGATGATGTGGAGGAGAACAGTGAATTTCCTGGCCACAAGAGACACAGGCAGTGTTTTAAAGGTATAACAAAGCTCCATAGGAGGTACATTGCTGATGGAAAGAAGAATAAGAGAGGTGAGAAGACTTGGAAACATATCACTTAAGAGAGAAAACCTGGCAAAGTAAGAATAGAAGAGTACTGGGGAATGGGTAGCTGACTTAACAGCCTGTGAGCAATGATGAACATCTCCAACACTTGACTCTTTCAGTAGCAAGTTCATGTTCAGCTTTCACTCCAGTGCCTGCCTTCCAAGGTGAGCAATAAGTTAGCTAATAACCTGCACATTTCCTGTAAGTTCACTTGTGAACAGCATCATTTACTTATCATCAGAAGTTTTATTTAGACACCGATTAATAAGCTTGTCACGTAAATAGGTCAAAGGCATTATTTGAAACACAAGTACTGGTCCCAAGCTATCCTCTCCATAAAATCTTAAATATTGACATATAGGAAAGAATCTAAATATAGGACATTTTTCATTCCTTGAAATGCACCCAATTATTGTCATCCCTTATATCACTTTCTCACCGTCATTGAGATACATTTATATATTTTTAGCTCATCGTTTGCCTTAAAAGACAGCTTGACTTCTCTTTGTTCACTTGTTGGTTGAACACAACCCTCCATATTATCCTGTTCCCTACAGATGTTCAGTGGAGGTTTGTGCTGCATCCACTGACCAGCAGACGAGAAAAACCTTCTTCCCATTAACTGCATCCAGGCAAAGAACATGCTGTGAGCCCACTGACAGAGCAGAATGACTGGACTCCTCTACCTGTACACAGCCTAGGTTTAGAGGAAGAAAAAAAGAAAGAAAAAAAAAGCAGCTATCACGAGGACAGAGCACGATGACACTTTGGAGAAGGTGGTTTATTTCAAAGTTTTGCAGAACAGGGCCAGCATGGGTGCCAAGCTTTCCAAAGAAAGGGTCAGCTTTGAGGGACTTCATTTCACAGAATCAAGTCGGGGGGGGGGGGGGGGGGGGGGGGGGGGGAGAGGAGTCCTGAGCTGTGACTGAATTGCATCAGAAATCCACAATACCAACAGCAGCTCAAAAAATGCCCAATACTGACAGCAAGTGGTCCAAATCCCCCCTCGCTCTGAGGCTGGGTGGGAGCAGTACCAGCGGGTGGCCCTGGTGTCTCTGCGTGCACGCATGGGCACACACACGCACACAAACACACCGGTTCGTCATCCACTGTGCATGAGCTGTTCTCAACAAGGACAGCTTATCAGCAAGACAGCTACGAGAAAACGATAAAGGCCAATATAATTACACCTGCTTGTCTCATCGCTGGGTAAATATTGTTGGGACTCATGCTGAGGAGTGCTGAGTCCCTTAAAATCCATCTGAAGCCACCCTCTTCCTCTCTGGATCTGAAACACTAGACACTCATATGCTAAAAAAAACCTCATCAACATATCTGAGGGAAGAGTTTTCTGTTAAAAGAAGAAAAAACCCCACGTTTTAACAGAAGCAAGATGTTTTGCATGAATGGTTTGATAAGTGTTGTTAAGAAAGGAAGAGACCAAAAAGATTAACAAAAGGTAACGAGAAATTTTTTTTTTGATAGGGTAATATTTAAATTGTTATTATTATTATTCATGTTTTCTTTACTAAAATACGTTTACCTGTATAACAATAAAGTACAAGATGTCCATACTATCAATATGAAAGATCCCTGGAGAATTTTCATTAGGAGTTTTGTTTTGCAAGAAATGTGGACTTTTTGTTCCCACACTGAATTTAAACGTCAATACTGGACTTCAGAACAGAAGTACTAATTTCTCTGCAGCTCCACCACTAAGCCCATGTTTCCCCAATTAAGTTTTGTGTTAACTCCTGTAATAAAGGCAGGAACCAGATAAAGATAGTTCTCCTCAAGGAGAGGGGGAAATTTCTGTAACTTGTACTTGCTTGGAAAAGAATTAAAGTTAATACATCTTTCCACAGTGGCATGTTCCTTAGACTGAACAGAACCCATCGAAAAAAGCACACAGAAAATCATGTAGCATGTATGAAAAACAATTAATTTCTCACTTTCCCACAGACAAAATTTGCCATTGGGTGTTTTCATCTCTACATCTCCAAGCCATTACACTCCAACCACTCACAGGATAAACTTCAGCTAATTAGATCACAGTCCCCCAGGTTTTAATCCTTGAATATCATTTAAAGTTTGCACCATAACGCCAAAAGCTCCTTGTCACCGACAGCTTAATTCGCTGCCATTGATGGCCCCACCGCCACTTTAATCAGATAGGCTGCCGTGTCAGAGACCAACTGAATTAGCTACCTGTGGTGTAATCTTGGGTGCGTAATACTGCATTTTATATTAATAAAGGCTGATATCACCATGATGCACTCCTGAGGCAGATAGGAGATGCTGAAATGAGTGGAGTAATGAGGAACTCCACCCTTTCCATATATACTTGTTAATAACTGGTTTCCCTTAATAATTCTCTTCTAAAGGACGGGCCTTTTCCTTCCCAGCAGCCATACATAATACCCACATAAGCATAAACGGAGACATTCCTTCCAAAGCATTCCTGTTACACAATGTCAAAAGGTATATCTCCACCAAGCCAGGGGCACATAAAGAGAAAGCCAATATTAAGCCTAAGAAAGCAAAGTCAAAGTGGGAACTGTCCTGTCTGTGGACAGGACAGCCCTCATGGACAAGACACTGCTATTCCTATTCTCCCAACGCACACTTTTCCAGACGTATCTCTTCTCAGAAGAGGGGCCAGAGAATGACTTATGCAAACCCTACACCCCCTTGGGTTCACAGCACTCCTGCCATCATTACTGATTTTGGATACCGGGCTGGACAACGCAGAGCAGCAGCTGGACTGTAGGTTCTCCTGCCCTCGGTGCTGCCCCGCTGGACAGACACCAGCCTCCAGCAGAGAGGCAGAGCGCAGAAAGGGACAAACATCTCCCAGAGCTTAGGTCTCGCCATCCTTGGTCAGATGCCTATTACACACAAGCAACAGAAGAATGAAGGCCAAAATTTGCACATTTTATGTTTTTATCATTAATTTCCTGCTAACTGGCCTAGAAGTCCATCTGGCAGCCTGCTTTTGCTGTCAATCAAATAATTCTTCTTTTTCCTTGCTGTTGCCATGGAGCATGACATTTTCTCTCAAGCCCTAAAACTTCCTCTCCTTCTTGCTGTGCTAGCTTGCATTTAAGCTAATTGGAGAGAGGTCATCAGCCAAGTGAAGTAAAGTCTGAACACAGCTGTGTGTCACATCTCTATGCCTGTCTACAAGATGAAGTTGGGTGGAACCCAGGGAGGAAAGGAGAGTAGAGGGGAGCTGGCGTGGGACAGGCACGAAAATCCCAGGAGGGAAACACACAGTATGGGAGGGGTGGGATACAGGCAGCTCCTTGCACAGTGCAGTGAATGGGGAACAATGGGAGGATAATGAGAGCTCCTGGTATCTAATTTAGGTATGCAATCCAGCCCTGCAGGGCGATGGCAGAGTGGAGGGGGGGCAAGGGATGCAGGGAACTGAAAAGTCCCAAAATAGAGGGATGGGAACATGGTGTGACACAGTTCATGCCTAGCAGTATTCATAGCACTGACATTAAGGATTACTCAGGCTACTAAAAGGACTGCAGTCAGACCAGAGTCCTAATCCTCAAGAAAAAAAAAAAAAAAATAAAAAGCAGCACCCTCCTCCATCTGCATATCAAAAACTTTGGTCTAGATCCTGAAAGCTGACCCAAGAATAAGGGAGCCAGACCAACTCCGTGAATGTCCAGAGAGACTAGCAAGGCTCAGGACAGGCCCTGGAAGTGGCCTTTGAGGAGGAGCAGTGATTTGGGGAGAGGTGCGTGAAGGGTCTGATACATTCCTGCAGATCAGAAGCCTTGAACTGGAAAGGGTGGGCTTGGGCACTAAAGAAGCATCTCTTCACACAAAGAAATGCATCCAAACCACAGCTCTACCATTAGTGACCTTGAGGGAGCACAGGAGGAGCCCCGGGTGCATATAAGCCCCAGACCTGTACAAATGGAGCAAGACATGCGCCTTGCCTCCAGGAAACTGCAACGCAAGGCCAGGGACTGAGGCAGCACTTGGCCACCACAGGGCTGGTGGCAAGTGCCCTGATGCTGGGTGGGTCTGTGCCCAGGCACCATCACCCTTCCCTCACCGCCCCAGTGTGGGTGAAAAGCCCAGCAAGGCTTTTGGGAAAGGGTGGGTGAAGGGCATGGCCCCTTTGCCTCCAGTTGGCCTGCCCACTAGTATGGAAAAGGCAGGGAATATGAAATGAAGGGATAACAAGGACAAATCGACTGTGATCACTCCAATAGGCAGCACCTTCCAGGCAGCGTTGCCTAATTGCTGTGACAATTTCGGTAAGATGGCCCCAGGGATGAAGGGGCTTGCAGGAGTTACAACGTGCAGAAGCCCAGGAGGCTTTGTCTCCTCTCGGAGAGGACGGGTGATGTCCAGGTGCTGTGCCAAGCCTTGCCTTGACTCAGCAAAGTCGTGAGCGCGAGACACGCACCCAGCCGCGATCAGAGAGTACGTTGTGCTTGTCACATGGAGAGCACTATGGCAACTGGAGGGGAACACAGGAGGGCCAGATCCTGAGGTGATTACTCTGACCTTACTCAGTGGGAATTTTACCTGAACAACAACTGAGTAATGACTTTGCGTGTTGGCACACACATGACACACCATTGCGTTTTATATGGGAGTTGTCTAGATTTCTAATTAGTTTGCACTTGTCCTGGTCATATTTTGACAAAACAGCACTAGACAAGCCTATTTTCTTAACTCCCCCCACCTGTTTTTAATAGCATCTATGATGCACCTAGAAAACACCTTGGGGGGGTCCTAGCTCCATGCTGCAAACTGAGCAGAGCTACAAAGCACCCGAGGGTAAACTCACTGCAGGCTTTGGGCACGCTCCAGGGACGGCGGCAGGGAAAGCCTGACTCTGCTTTGGACTACAGCATGGACAGGAGCTTTTCCACCAAGCACAGGCGCTGTTGTGCATGGCTGGACTTTACCCACCGCCTCCTGCCGCGTAAGGTGCTGCGACTATGCCAGCTGAGTGCAAAGATGTCACCCTGTGCTGAAGGCTGTGGGGACAGCAGGGGTTTGTGGGGCAAGCAAAGCCCTTGGACACCGTCTGCTCTGAAACCCCGGGTTCAGCTCTGCCCACAAGCAGACTTGTACCAGCTAGAGCGCAGGTCACTAAGCTTCAGCTCTCAGGACAACACTCCCCAGCACTGCCCACAGATTGACAGACGCCTCATCCTGCTTGTGGTTTAATGCTTCTCCTCCACCACCACCGCAGCTGGGAAGAAACCCCAAAGCAGCAGTGTCTCTGATCCAGCTCAAGACTCAGAGGCTGCCCGACCTCCTCCCCACCCTGACGCAGGCCTGACCCGTGGTGACTGTTTTCCCCAGCCCGATTTCCTGGTCAAAGTTCTCCGACTCCTCTGAGCACACGCTGAAGTGATTATATAACACCCTCTAAGTGCTGTAAAGTGTTTCAGCATTACCAAAATATAACTTCTGAAGATGAACAATAAAATCCCACCATCCCCACAGATGCGTATCACCAAATGTTATTGCAGAATTCATTCTGGTTGAGGCTGAAAGAGCAGGAGGACGTTGCAAGTTTTACAAGATGGCTCTTATTTCTTTGAACAGACAGAAGAAGAGAATCCCCTTGCAGACACCTGCAAATGCATTTCTAAACCCAAAGGAAGATGCCTGTGTGTAATCATGCAGCAACCTCAATGCTTTCAGTCGGGGATTTAATAGTAAGATACAGAAAAGAAAAACACCATGTGTGTCAAACTAAACATTGTCCATAAAACATGGCGATAACAACAGAACAAACCAGATACCAGAGTGCAATGCATATTCCAAACAGCCCAAAAAGTCACATCCTTAAGTTCAATGGAAGGGTCCCTCCCACAGCCTCGCTGAAGCTGACGGGAGCGCAAAGAGCAGCCGAGCCCTATGTGCTGTTCAGTCTAAAACCTCCACCTGTTGTGACAGGCGTGTTGTTATAGGAGATCTACTGCAAGTGTTTGGCACCTTTAAAATCTATTTTGATCTTCAGATAAGATCAGTTTACTAAAACAAGCTCAGAAATTGCAAAGGTCTCGTTACCGGCTTAAAGGAGAGCAGTTCCAGAAAAGCTTTTTAAGGGCATAGGTCAAGCACGCAATGCCAAGCTTAATAGCAGCAATTTAGGATGCTGCTACCTGCTAAGATGTTTGTAACCCAGGCCTTTGCACTGTACAGCCAGCCACCAGCAGGGCTGTAAAACAGACCACGTGCCGACACCTCGACCTCACCAGGGCTGCGCTCACAGACTAGCTCAGACCCTGTTATGGGCAATCACTTGGCACCAACACAGCCAGAGCACCAGGGCACCATCTCTCTGCCACCAGGGGCAAACTTCTGCTGCCAAAGCCAGTTTGCCCTTAAACCACCATGGGCACTTCTGCTCTGAATGCATATTTTAACCTCTTTTTACTGTTTAACTGACACAATTAGCAGTGTGTTCAGATAAAGATATAATGGAGATGTAAGCACCCGAAAGCAGACTGGCATATAACACCTGAGGGGTTCCTTTCCAAAACACGGAGGAACTCAGACTTCAAAACTGACCAAATGAGTTAAACTTAAGACTCCTGCTAATTTTGAACAGTGGCCAAGTTTCCTATCCAGCTCAAGTGCAGGGTGACTTAACTTCCCTCCAGTCTCATCAGACTTTTTTTTTTTTTTGTATCACCATGAGTCTCACAGAACTTGCTCTGTAATCTGGCATTTTACTGAATGGGTACGTGGATGTATATAACTTTCCTTAACTGGCAAGGAAGTTCACACTGAATCTATTTCTGAACTTACCACACAGGGTAACTCAGCCACATTGCAACAGGATATATAAATCCCTGCATTCGTAAAGTCTTAGGAAAAAAAAAACCCATTACTCACTTGGATTTTGTCATTGTTTGACTGCCTTACAGACTACATACAGGAGGGAACAAGTGTACGTGCATAGTTCCACAAAGAAGGCCCTGCCGTTTTCATATATAAACTAAAAGACACATAAGCTTGAGTTTCCTGACTAAAATATTTTCGGATGAAAAATTACACTAACCTCAGAATTCAAGTGCTTTATTTTGCACAGTTTCAGGTTTTTCTGAGCAGTTTAACACCACCTTTCTAAGATCAGTCACACAGTATGGAAATTCAAGTATGCCATGCCCTTACTGTTTTCTGCTCAGCTGAACAGTTAGATTTTTGTCATATATTTTTCTACCCATCCAAGCCACAAAGTATTTGCTCAGTGGTGTTGTTTTTCAACATAGAAGCTTGATTTTAAAGAAGAAAGGACATGACGTGCCCTAACTTCAGTTCCAACTAGACACCTGACAATCCAGTAGCAGCAACCAACAGGCTGTGATCTGAAGCATTTCTGGATGAAATTTTTTTAAAACTGTTTTGTATTCAGCGTAAAACTATATAAGCCTTCCAATAGAGAGCAACTGCAAGTAGTATTCACCTGTAAATACCTACTTATCTGTTCATATCTGTAGAGATACAGAATAGTCACCTTCCCTGAGCATTAACCCCTGCACTTTTTTCAAGACGTTCCTGTGCTGACAGTAAACTTGTGCCTATATGAAGGGCTCCTTTTGTTTCCTGCTTTTATACAATCCAGTATCACTGATAATCAAACAGTATGATAAAAAAAAAAGAGTCTCCCCTCCCCTGAAAAATCCCAAGTATTTTAAGTGTGGATGAGTACTTTGTCTGGGAAGCAGGAAGACAATGTGTCAACAGACAAGTTACCATCCAAAAGCATTAATGTTTAGGGCAGAAAAACAGATGTGGCAATAAAAACCTTTCGAGGGCAATTCATTCTTGAAATTAAGCTGAGACACTTGTCAGTTCATGGATCTGCTTGGTGTGAGTAGTCTCCTCTCCTGAAGAAATTTCAGTATCAAGAGAAAAAAAACCCCAACATAGTAGAATGTAATGAAATGATCTCCTAAAACCACACCCCACAAAAGCATTTCCTTCCTTTATTAGTTGAAAAGTGCCCTGCTACAGCTTTATTGGGCTTACTTTTTATATATACACACTTTTTTTTCCCCCCTCCTCACTGTGGGTCAGCACCGAAGTAAATAATTTCTCTGGAGAGAGGTTTAGGAAATAATGGGGAGAAGGAGTGGCTTGTTTGGAAACATAATGACACAGCCGGACACACTCAATGTCAACAGAGATTTCAATGCACTTGCACAAGAAGATATTATGGGAGAGGTCTGCGCTGTAACTGGGTGAAATACTTCTCCTTGTATCAATAATGTATCATCATTACAATGCAAAACAGTCCACATCAGGTTCTACCTTATGGCATTGGGACAGACATTCATTACGAAGCCATCCTTGGTTGTGAGGAACAAGAAGTAATTTCTTTCAGCACCCCACTAGTGACTTGTGTACAAATACCTGAACTCAGCTCCAGCACGCAGCTGGCATAACAGCCTTAGAGAGGATTATTTCATTTGAGAAGTAAGCTGTGTCCACTAATCAGATTTCTGCGTTGAAAGATGCCATTAAAAAAAAATAAAAAAATCTATGTATTTCATGCAAGTTACTGAAGGTTCTTCCTGACAGATTTCTGTATGTGTGTGTATATATACACACACATATAATCAGCATTTCCCTCCCTCCACACCCCCCCAAATAAGTGTTTTCGAAATAATTGTCCCGTCTGTCCACTGCCCAAGGAACTTGATATTTGGCAATTTTTTTCTTTAATGAAGGTATTTCAAATCATACTCAAACCAAAGTAAGAAAGTCTCTAGATGAAAACAGATTATTTCAGATTCTGTCAAATTAAAAATTTGAGTTATCAGTATTTGTGAAGATCATTTCTATTGTCCCATTTACTCAATAAACTTGAAAAAAATACGGTTTTAACCGATTTTCACTTCTTTACTTTTCATCTTTTCTCTCCACACTGCTGCCCTCCCAAGTCTTTCTCTTCTCCTCCCTGCAAACAGGATTGTCGTAGAGTTTTTCTGAGCATAGACTGAAGGGCTGTCACCTGCTCCACCAGGCCAAAGACCAGCATGTCCCAGATCTTGCTGTGCAGCCCAGCGTCATGCCCCAGCTTTTTCCTCAGGTCCATCCCCACCACCACCAGCATGGCGACTGCCGCCTCCGCTCTGCCCGTTCTCTGCCCCTTGCACTCCCTGCCCTGCTCCAAGGTAGGAGTTCATGTCAAACCTCAGTAACTTGTTACCAAAAGTGGAAGCTCCTGCTCTCCTTCCTTCCTCCTCCTCCCTCCACCCACCCCATGGCAGGTAGCTGGGCAGAGAACACTCTGACTCTGCAGGGGAAGGACAAGGGACAGCAACCTGGGTTTGGCTTGTGGGCAGTGACCTCTTCTCCTTGCTTAATACACATCTGGTCTACTCACTGCTCTTTCTTTGTATGAGAAGCCCCATGGTCACATAGAGCTTCTAGTGTTAATTAAGCATCATGTTCACCTTTGTGGAGCCCGATTGTGCAGCTGACTCTGGTGGGAGTTGACTCCAGTGCACTATTTGCTTAAATTAGTTTAGTGCTCTATTAGAAATATCCTCAAAACAAATGTATTTCAGCTTCCTGCTCATGTTCCCCACTTTGCATAACTAAACCTGTGACTGGACCTTTTTTTTTTTGCTCGAGTCCATCCGATAGCAATCCCAAACACTATGGAAACAGAGAACTTCCCCACAGATACTAAGACTTGGCTGGCTATCTAAATATCGGTCTCGGTGCTGATCCAGCACTGTAGATCCAGCCTGCCCTTCACACCAGAAGAAAAGCTCCACAAAACTCAGGACATGCCTCTGCAGAAAGGCAGCGGAGCGTGCGGTTTGTAAGCCTAGTTTGCTCTGGGTAGAAATCCAGATGCTAAGTGTGTGTTAGAAGGTTGCTTTGTTTTTCATTGTTTTTTAATGGACAAGACTCTAGCCCTCATTTGTCACAGGGGAGGCCTGCCAAAAAAAGAACCAAGCAGAGATAGTCACACACGCCCAAGCTTGCAGAGGTCTCCAAACAATGACTCGACAACTAAACCTTTCTTGCCATCTTACAGCAACCTTGGCATGGCAGAGTAACAGCGATGACAGTTCAGTGTCAACATTAGTTCTTCAACAGTTGATCTTTTCGGTAAGGTTAAGCAAAGACTGCAGTAGGTGTGAATAAAGAGGTAAATGACCATGAAGAGGTACAAAGCTCTGCAGGGAGGGAAGCGCAACAAGAGGGGAAAAAAAGACACAAAAATGGAAACGAGAGGGCTAGGGCATGGAGGGAGAGAGGAGACAGCAGAGTCAGACAAGTCAGAAATAGTAGCAACCTAAAGGGCTTGCTTGTGAAGAAACCATTTAAAAAAGCCACTAATTAAAGACTAGAGAAAAATTATATCCTTGCTCCCTCTATGCAAGCTTCTTCTTGACAGCAGGGACTCTTCTACAGGGAGAGGCAAAACAAAGACCTGACCTTAGAGCTAGTCATTCCTATAAAGGAGCTACAAATCAATCTACTGTCCATGAGACCAGCCAGGAGTCTCTGGGATGAGACCCCCCACAAACAGCCAACACTGAAGTTAAGGTAGGGCAGCCACAGCACGCCTTGTCTTCCCAAAGGGCTGCCTTGTCTTCCCAAATAGTGACTGCCTTGGACAGAGCACATGTTTTGGAGAGTAGGTGCTGTGCCAACCTCCTCTGCCAGTGCAATCAGCTGTGAGCCACTGTGGGGCTGCCTGCCTCCCAGCAGGAATCACTGCTGAGCTTTCTGCTCCAACCTGGTGTTTGCCAGGGACTTTCAAAACATCCAGAAATGTGATAAATGATTTATCTTTCCCTAACACAGGTAGTCTCCCCTCCTGCCTCACAATACCCCAAGGGCACAATTAAAGCCTTTCTGGATAACAGGAACACTCCCTGGAGTGCTAATCATGCCAGAAAGATTGTCGGAGCATTTAGAAACCTAAGGCTTATCTTCTGCGCCATACAAAAGGGGATCTGCTTCTGCAGACATCCTAATCTGCATGATTCTATTTAAATTTCAGCTAATTCCCAGTCCCACACTGGGAATAAGAAAAGGCTGATTAGAAGTTGGGCGAATCAATATGTGCTGAATGGCCTAGAGAAGTAGGAACATTCATTTTGGCACTAATAAAACTGGGAAAGCTGTGGGTGGATGACTAAAAGGAACAAAGGGCTGCTTAACAGCACTGAGCTAGGGTAAAAAGTCCGGGAAGAAAAGAGCTCATAAAACTTTATGACTAAGATCAGAATGAGAAGAGAAATACACAGGAAGAAGTGTTGGATCAGGAAACACACCACTCAAAACCTATGGTGAGTCATGTTGACTCCTGCCTTTTAGGCCTTGCTGAAAGGGTCAAGTTCCTCTCTTCTATGCCCCCGCAAAATGGCTGGTTTCCTTCAGTGAATTCATGTGACTACTCAAGGGAGGTCCAACCTTACATTTCAAAGCAAGATAAGCACGAAGGCGCCAGAGCCGCTGGTTATTCCAGAGTTGTATTAAGATCATCAGCATTAGAAAGAGGGGAAAAAATTACCTAGAGGAGCTTATAGGGCAACAGGTACCTCCTGAAGGACTCAAAACAAGACAAAAGAGCAACAGCTTCAGCCTTCGGGAAGAGAGGCCAAGCATTCAACCAAGCTGGAAATGGGACATCCTGGGGCCAAAGTTACAGCACTTTGTCAGGGCCTGTATTTCTTCTGCCTTTGCTTTATTTGCCCTGTGGCTATATGGAGAACTTTCTCCTCCAAAGTTGTCAATTTGCAAGTCTCATGAGCGTTTAACTCACTCAATAATCTGGTTTTTCGCTAATATACATCTTGAGCCACAGTCTCTGTTCATCATTAAAAACAGTTTTCTTCTAGAAGTATAGAATGTTTTCAACATTTTGAAACAGCAAAATGTGAGGTCCCATGGAGAGCTAGTGTTCAGACATATTAAAAAGATTACAGAAACATTCAAATAAGACTTTTCTATTATATTTCAGTAGCAGTATTCAATATTAAAAACAAATACAGTACTAGGATAGATACCTAAAGGTGCCTGGATTTGTGCCTTGATTGCCTTCTTTTCTGCCTGCCCTCCAGCAAAAAACACCAAAACCAACAAAACCCAACCTACAGTCCAACAACCTTGGGCACTGATGTGTAGTAGACCAGAAACAACACTGAGCACAGATGTGTAATTCCAAGATTTGTCATAAGGTCACTGTGCCCCTCACAGAGCTTCAGTCTAGGTTTTGATTACTTTTAAAGATTATTTACAAAACTCATTAAGAACACTAGTGCGAGCCTGCTGGAACTACACAGAAAACAACCAGTGCGATTTTTAGGTTTTTATATTTAGTAAGACTAAATTTGGGGTTCAGACACTCTGAACCACAGTCCTTGTCTACATGCTAATTTTCTGCCTGAGAGATTTCAAACATCTTTGCTTTCTACAGAGATTTTCAATTTCTACTATCAACACAACCCAAAAGGCAAAAGAAGAGGATGAAATAGGTTCAGTGATGCAGAGGCGCACTTGGAGTCTTTTCCATACTTCCCACCACCTCTAGCAAATCAAAGGGGGAGATGTGAGCCAGTAGCAGGATAGCAGTGCTTGGTGTATTCCTAACCCTACAGCAAAAACTGTGCCAAAAGACTCGGAAGAAAGCCAGAAGGTTTCCAGATGACCTTCATTGACTCAAGAGGTTTGCAAGTTCAGGTTGAATCTGGTTGCATGCACATGTGTTTGGATATTTTTCAAACTAACGTTCTCAAGAAACCCTGAGGTTCCTTGATTGTTCACGTTCATTGATTATAACAGACCTATTTATTCTCCAAACAAACATGACATTCTTTGAAGCTATTCCTTCATCTGGCATTTAAGGTGGACAGAGTGATCCATGTGCTTGCAAGTAGACAACACACCTACAGTGTATGTCAAGATGGATTCAGAACACACTTACTCTTACATTTAAAGGCATCTCCTTGTAGCATGGAAACACTGATGAGCACCTTGGTACTGACACAGGTATGCTCTCAGGGCCAGAACCGACTTTCAGTGCTGTTTTGCGGGCATGTGGAGGAGGAGGAGGAAGCCCGCAGCTTTCCAAACCACAACAGGTTGCTCTGGCTTTGTTTCCCACACCTCAGACTACCACCCTCCTAGGAGAAATTCTTAACTTCTCAGGTCAAACTACTGACTGAGGACACCTAGTGGGGTTTTGTTTAAATATCAGCACCAAAACCCCCTTTCTTCTCTCAGAGAATGATTTATTAAAAAGCATTATTACTATCAAAAATTTTAAGAAGAACGACAATATTTTTTTCTAAATTCAGTTACTGATGTTACAGAAAAAAATCCCTCTCTATTTTCCCAAACGTTTTCTAAGCTTGGCCATGCCACAACACACTGCTTTGGTTTCTTTCCCTTTCCACATTCTTTGCTTAGACTGGCATTTCTCAGAGTTTGAGGTCAACAAATCACCGCAATATTTTGAAAGTGTTTCATAGACCTAAATGTATCAGTAGAGTCCATCAGCATTAGCAAGCTCATCAGCATTACTGGTTAGAAGGGCTCCATAGCCTCAAACTACCAGCAGAGCTCCAAACTGCAGGGTGACAACCAATAATTTAAACTGGGAGCAGGCAGAACTTTTAATTTTTACCCATTTGAAATGACTAGAGTATTATCCTCTCAACAGTAAAACAAATAAATACCTGTGTAAGTCTCTTATTGTTGAATCACTAATATATTGAGCACAAATAGGTTATTGATGCAGTTGGCAGTTTTTACAGAGGACACTGTAAAAATCTGTTCACAATTTCTATTTTTATTTGTAGCAGGAAAAACAAGATTAAGACATTTTAGGATATAAACTGATCCGTGACAGATTTTTTCTGTGGGCTAACACACTTCTCTCTTTCAGATTTCTCTTAACTAAACACTATTTTTTTGTGTTACTGCAGCGGTGTAAGAGGTTTTTAAAAAAATAAAAATTAAATGCTGTGTGTCACTTGGGGGTTCTCGGTCCATCTTCTGCTTTGGTCCCGGAACTGAGTTTTTATTAAATCAGAGCTCTGGAAAAGTGATTTCCTGTTCTCAGCTCCTCCAGGGTATTGAGAGGCAGAGTTCTATCTGGAACCATAAGACACGAGCAGGTAAACTAACAACTTTACTTCATTGCAGATTTAGTTTTAAAAAAAAAAAAATCCCCAGACAGGCCCTCTTCAATACCTGATGGATATATACCGAGTACTCACACTGTTCTTTCACCTCTCCAGGTAGATCATGCAATGATTGATAACTCAGCCTGTGCTCCAGCCTGCCCCTTAATTGCCTTAAATACCTATTTCATCATATTCTCTCTGCTGGTTCCCATGTTTGAGAGACATACGAAGCCAGACAATGAAAATGTTTGATGGCTTCAAAGTAAAAAAAAAAAAAAAAAAGAAGAGGCAAACAGAGACAGGAGAACCTCTTCTCACCCCTCCGAATCAAAGCTAAACATACTTCTGAAACATGCTTTGGCACAGATTGACTGGGGAGAGCCACTTGTCCTCCTCTCTCCCCAGTGGTAACACAAAGCCAAAGCAGCAAACACCAGCCTGAAAAAGCTCAGAGCAGCCGGGGGGGAGGAAGATGAATGGAGAAGCAGCTCTAATATAGTCTAATGACAGAATTCACAATGGGAAAGCCAGGATAATTTCATATCTCTTCCCAATATGAAAAATCACGGGAAATTGGACCACTGTTTAGTCTCTCTGGGTGAATTCACCCCAATGCACAAGGTACTTCGCTAGTACAAGACAACAGTATTTTTTGATTGTGTGAAATCAAATTGCCTTCATTTTAAGTGGTGAGTATAGGGAGGGTACAAGGGCACACATACTGAACACAGCAGTATGAAGAAGATAACAAGGTGATGGGATCAGCAGCCATGATGGCTTGCACAGTGAAACCCTATGGCTAAAAAGCAGGGTCATGTCCCCGACTGCAAGGCAAGCGCAAGATAAGGGCACTGCTCCTTTGGGCAGTTGAAGGATGACACATTTTCCATTCACTTGGGTGCTAGGTCAGCCTTTCTGAAACAGAAGATTTCCTTTCTGCCCACGTTGTGTTTGGTGCTGTCTTACCGAATGACCTTCCATTATCACGTACTGATAGCAGCAGGATACAGGCTCCATCATTGCCCCAATTCTTCGTTTCTTCCTAACAGATTTGTGTTACATTAACCGAGCACGCAGTTCATGCTAGGAGAACAACGCTCTCCAGCCACCCATTCAGAATAACCAGCTATGAAACTGAGAGCTTCAATATGAAAAGCAGAGGTAAGACGAACTCATCAGAGGATGAATTAATACATCTCAACACTGCTGAATACCACGAACGCTAAGCATGATGCCATTTCTCCGACTAGACGTGCCTGCTCATGAGACATGTGCTGGAGCAAGAGTCACAGCAGTAACGAATCACCAGTTTTCTCCCCAGCACCCAGGAAGATGGTCAGCCGTGTGACAGTAAAGATCACCTATAATTACACTACAAAGCAAAGCCAGAGATCTGGTGGGTTATCTCCTTTTCAGATCTACTGTAGTCAATAGCTCTCCAAGACTTTGTTCAGTGCTATCTAAAACACCTCTGACAGAGAACTTTTACTATCTCTCTCTTTGAAGGTCAGGACTTTTTTCACCACTTTTGGCATTAGGCACTAGGGTCCTTCAGGGAAAGGGTGCAACCCTTGCCCAGTTCCTTGTTCTAAGCAAGTAATGAATCATCATTTAAACAATACATGCAGATAAACAGACAGCCATGGTCTCACCTTTTGCCCTGAGCCTTGTGGATTCTCCCTAAACATCTGCTTGGCATGGGGCAGAGTCTGTGGGGGCACTACCCTTGCCCTGAAAAGCGCATGCAATTCAAATGTGCACCGGTAAGCAAAGATTATCAACAGCTAAGAAGCTGGAGAGGGGGGAGGGTTAACCTAGTAAAGACCATGAATATAAAGCAGTCTTGATGGTTGAAGATTCGAATTTTCCTGCGCTTCCAGTGGGTATAAGTGACCTGTAATGACCCCTCTGCATCCTCCGGGCACTGGAGCTGGCTATCCATAGTCCCACAGGATTTCATCATCAGTAAAGTCTCCTGACAGTCAGGCTGTTTTCTTCTCCTTTGCAATCCTTCCCTACCTGGCTTCGAAAATTAAACATGTTGCCAGTTCTTATGATTTTATCACAACTGTCCCACGTTGTTGCTTCTTTAATTAAAACCTGAACTCCCAAAGGCAAGCAATTACACGGGAATCTCAGGTTTCATTTAAAAAATAAAAAAATTTCAGACCTCAGAAATGCTAAGAAAAAGCTTGGAAATGAAAAAAATTTACGGGTTAAAAAGGTAGAATGAGACACAGAAAACCAACTTTTCTTTAAATGAGATAAAGACTGTTCATATTCCAAACTTCTCTTTAAAAAAAAAATTTTCCCCCACCTGGAGGAAATGGAATAGGAGGGGATGAAGCTTGAGTCAGTTTGGACTGTCTGTGATTACTAATACTGAATTTTATAAATAATTTGACAAATAATATCTGATTCATCTAAAGAGGTCAAAGTCTCATATGCAGAGGAAGGACGATTATAAAACTTGTTTATTGTTCTAATCCCTGTTATGAATGTCTCAGATTAATTGAAAATTAATTCTGCTTTGGTTTGCTATTGTTTACACAGCACTAAGAGAACATCAGACACTTTATAAATACTGGAGGCTGACTTAAATAACTGAAATATGAATACATGACCTTTATATGAGGGATGGAAGCTGAGCTTTCTTTAATTATGTTCTCTGACTGGTCCCAGGCTGTACCTTTTGCTAAGCGGAATAGCATTAAAGACACAAAATGCTTGCTTTGTGGAGCACTGGCACCAGAGGAAGACAGGCAGATTCAGGTCCACAATAGCTTTCCTGTTCCTACAGGACAGGTGGTGTCTTCACTAGCAAAACGCTTAAATATCATCAATTCCTTGCATGTGTCTTTCCTCTGTTACAGCCATATAAGCTCTCACACAAATGCACCGCTCAGATTACCTCACCTGATGGACCCTTTCAAAGAGTTTATTTATTGCAACCTTACAAGAGCACTATGAGCCTTCACATGAGGACACCATTAAACAAGGCACCATGTAAACAAGCACTGTGAAGACATGCCTCCCACAGAGGACCTGAAGTTCACAGCCTCAAATTCAAGCAACGATATCGCAAGCGAGAAAGTGGACATACAGGACTAGGCGGAGAGAGTTAAGTTCACACACTGGTCTAGACATACTGGCCACTAAGGAGTGTGGAATTTTATTTATTTATGTATTTATTTAATAAGATCCACTGAAGCGGCTCATTTGCAAACTACTGTAAGACCTGAACCCCTTCCGCTCTGTAGCAATGCCATTCACAATTTCAATGTGTAATATCCGAAGGAGCAAACACAATGCTGGTCAGATCAGAATCAGGCTCTTAAAGCGAGACTCAGTCAAGTGAATTCTCACCCAAGAAATCACCGAATAAGGTACAATTACAACCTCAGTGTTGTATTTATTGGGGATGGAGTGCTTTCAGTATTCTATTTCCCTATTAAGCAGTTACATACTAATATGTGAATGGCAGACAAAGTTACATGGAGAGCATGAGACTTCTTCATACCCATGATCCCTGTCACAGCTTTTTTCTTTAATCTCCTCCAATCTATGCAATGCAAAGGGAAAAAGTGAAAGAAAAATGCTTTGCAGACAGAGCCTGAACTAGTATTAGCTCTGGTGGCCTGAATGGGACTACCCTGACCCAGCAGCACAGGAGCCCTGGCAAGGTTTGTGTGCCTGGAGGCCAGCGCTTTTTGCAACATCTCCCTTGCGCTCTGCAGAGGATGAGATACGGAAAGCCCATAAACAGCCCCAAAGTCTATGCAAGCGGAAAGGTGTTTTTCTTGAAGCTCAGGATCTGGACTAAGAACTCACACATACCACTTGAGAGAGGGAAAAAAAAAAACCCAACCCAAACCAACAAACCCACAACCCAAAGGAGATGGGAATTTCCTCCATACGGAATAATGCAGGCAATGATGCTTTAGTCGTAGTTACTGGGGGGCCCTCCAGTTTCCGCTGCACCCTGTCCTTTCCCCCATGGGCTGCGCAGATCTGGCGGCAGCAGAAGACACGGCACATCCAGCAGCGGGTCCCTGCAGGCAGGAGTACCTCTGCCTCCACCAGACCCCCTCAGGAGAAGGGCCGGCCAATGCTGGCCACACAGGACAGCGAGCCCCGAAGGGGAGGGCAGAGCTCACACCTCCCTGCCCACCTGGAGCACCCCTGCTTCATGGAGCCAGCCCACCACCTCACCCTCGTCTGCACAGGGACGGGCTCCTCATGAGGGGCAACAAGGCCGCCTATTAACAAAGTCATAAATGAACACAGGAAGCTCAGTTGTGTTTGGTGCTCTTTTTTTCCCCCTCCTTTAAAAATTATTTTTAAATTATTTTAAATTAAAAAAAAATATTTTTATTTGCCATCCAGAGGGACCTGGACATGCTTGAGAGGTGGGCCCGTGCCAACCTCATGAAGTTCAGCCAGACCAAGTGCAAGGTCCTGCATGTGGGTTGGGGCAATCCCATGCTGGGTGGAGAATGGATCGAAAGCAGCCCTGAGGAGAGGGACTTGGGGGTGTTGGTGCATGAAGAGCTCAACGTGAGCCGGCAATGTAGGGCCACGAAGATGATTAGGGGGCTGGAGCATCTTTCTTATGAGGAAAGGCTGAGGGATTTGGGTCTTTTTAGTCTGGAGAAGAGAAGACTGAGGGGGGATCTCATAAATATTTACAAATACTTAAAGGGAGGGTGCCAGGAGGAGGAGGCCAGTCTTTTTTCATAGTACCCAGTGATAGGACAAGGGGTAATGGATATAAAATCGAATATAGGAAGTTCCATCTTAACATGAGGAGGAACTTCTTTCCTTTGAGGGTGGCAGAGCACTGGAACAGGCTGCCCAGAGACATGGTGGAGTCTCTGACTCTGGAGACATTCCAAATCCACCTGGACACCATTCTGTGCAACCTGCTGCAGGTGGACCTGCTCTGGCAGGAGGGTTGCACCAAGTGATCTCTAGAGGTCCCTTCCAACCCCTAACATTCTGTGATTCTGTGAATGTGTGCTCATAGCCCAGAAGGCCAACCACATCCTGGGCTGCATCAAAAGCAGCAGGGCCAGCAGGTTGAGTGAGGGGATTCTGCCCCTCTGCTCTCGTGACACACCTGGAATACTGTGTCCAGCTCTGGGACCCCCAACATAAAAAGGACAGGGACCTGTTAGAGCTCTTCTGCTATGAAGACAGGCTGGGAGAGTCGGGGTTGTTCAGCCTGGAGAAGAGAAAGCTCTGGGGAGACCTTACAGCAGCTTTCCAGTACCCAACTAACGGGGGCCTACAGGAAAGATAGGGAGGGACTCTTTCTCAGAGAATGTGGCAATAGGACAAGGAATAGCAGTTTTAAACTGAAAGAGTACAGATTTAAACTAGACATTAGGAAGAAATTGTTTACTGTGAGGGTGGTGAGGCACTGGAACAGGTTGCCCAGGGAAGCTGTGGATGCCCCATCCCTGGAAGTGTTCAAGGCCAGGCTGGATGGGGCTTTGAGCAACCAGGGCTAGTGGGAGGTGTCCCTGCCCATGGCAGGGGGGTCAGAACTAGATGATCTTTACGGTCGCTTCCAACTCTAACCATTCCATGATTTTTAAGCCCCCGATGGTTTTGGTGACGCGGTTCGACACATGCCGAAGCACCGCACGGCTCGGCCGCGGGGACAGCAGCGGCAACAGGCCCGGGCCCTGCTCCCGCCCCATCGCCGGGCCGGCGGCGCCCTCTGGCGGCCGCGCCTCGGTCCCGGCCGGAGGCCCCGGCTCCCCGGCAAGGCTGGCGGAGGGTCCATCCGCGGGGGTGGGGGGCTCCCCCACCTCACCCCTCTTAAAAAGCGAGACGGGCGCACGGCATTAGCGAGCTGCTACAAGGGGGTGAGGAGGCGCCTCCCTACTGCCCCGCACTAGTGATGGAGAGTAAAGTTATCCCTTGGAAACAGAGGCGTGTGGAATACACCTGCCGAGGGTCGCAGCCAGCCGTGCTCCAGAGCAGGCCCGCGGGAACCCCATCGGGATCCCCACCAGGGCTTTGCTTTTATAAATCAAGCAGTGCCAAAATAGCCGGTCAGGGCTGGAACCTCAAGTCTATCTGCACAAAGCACTCTGTGTGGGATTTCCCCTTGGATTTCCCTTAGTTGGTGTGTCCGCCAGCTTTCGCACCGGCAGCGCTCACATCACACTAACCAACGCTCCGTGCCAGAGCGGGGAGGCGGAGGGTCCTCAGTCCCCCTGCTTCCCTTCGGCTGCAGCTCCCCCCTTCCCACAGCTACCAACAGGCAGGCAAGAGCATCAGCCAGATTGCTGAAAACAAGCAACTTCTTTTTACTAAAGCAAAACTCGATGCTTTCATCCACCTTTTTGTTTTGAAAGGAAGACAAAAAGCAAGACCAAGCAAACAAGAAAGAGAATAACCATAAGATGCTTTCATTCTCACCTGCTATCTCATGGAATAGTCCTCTGAGATGAGGTCTCTCCTGACAGATCGAAGGTGCAGTAATCATGTCTCCTGGCTCAAAAGGCATATTATCTTTTGTAAAACAGCTACACGCACCATCAAAAACAGCAAAATAGAAACTCCCTGAAACCTGCTCACTCCTCACCTTACATGGGTTCTGCAAGCATTGAAAAGGAAATGCAAAGCACCTGGAAAGCCTTTAAAAATCACAGCTGCAGGGAACTTTCTCGCATGATTGAGCTATAAAGGTCTGGCTCTGCAGCAGAAAAGTGTTTTCAGCTGTATTTCAGGGCAAGTCACAAGCTTGAAGGGGGTTGTTGCTGCAGGCAATCTTGTTTTTCTGCAGGGACCAGGGTAGGACTTTTGCAGTAGGGGAACAGGTCAAGACAGCTTTCAGGGTTGTCAAAATGAGCTTGTAGAGATACAGTGTACGTCCCTTCCGTGTGTGCTGCTCCAGTGCATGAGCTCTCTTGATACGGAAGTTAATGGGACTTAGCTGGTGCAAAAAGAGAAAGCAGCAGCAGCTGGGAACTTTGTGTGGCAAGCAACCTGTGATGTGGCACCACAACCTGCCCAGTTGCTTCCAGGCAAATCTTTTAAAGTGGGAGGACTCTGATTTCTTCCAGATGAGCTGAAACATTGCCCAAAGTTAGAGAGACAATGGGAGGTTATGATCCCGAAAGAGCAGACTGCAGCTAACCGGGCATCATAATGCTCCATAAAGTGGCACTTACAGAAGTTTGTTATTTTGTCTAGCTAAAGACTGGGGTCAGTTATGCTTGATCAAGTATTTGGTCTGTAACCTTTCAACACTGATAGGTCAAATAGCCCCCTCATTTGAGAAGTTACAGTCTTGCTATGGGCAATGGCTTAATTCATTTGTTCCAGACCTACTTGAGATAGAGCCGTTTCAGTCTCTTGTTCTATCCTTCCTTCTTCTCTGCTTTGCTTCACAGTCATCCGGTTATGCGTACACATCCTTTTTCACTTTCTGTCTCCTTTAAAGTATCTCCCTTTCAATTCACATGCTGCTCCTCCACACAACCACCTTACACACACCTCTGCTCCCCTTGAACACTTCTCTTGGCCTTCAGATGAAACTTGCTGCTTGCCCCTTTACTACCCTCTGCCATCTCTGTTGTTTCAAGCCTTTTAGTCTCCAATTCCCACCCTCTCCTCTTCTCTCTGCAGTACCTGTGGAATTGAAATACCTGAGGCATGAGTTATTTAATTCTGAGGTGAAAGGTACTCTGCAGTTTAAGACATTAGATAACTAGATTTTAGTCAGATGAGGGCAGTGTTATAAAACAGGTTGGTTCCCAGTGACACGCTTCGCTGCTTCTCCTCCCAGTACAACCACTTATGTCTCAGGTTTGCATTCTGAAATGATCTAGGCTGAAAAGAAATGAGCTGGGGAAAAAAAAAAAAAAAGAAAATTACAGATTTATGCTGAATCATTTCAGAGATCCAGTTTACACCAGGGCCACACTGACATTGGTGCAGAGGTGGTAGCAAATGCTGTGGCCAGGGAGTGAGCAGCCAAGGACTGCAAACATTTCTCAAGCAGAACTTCTCCACCAAAGGTAAGATGTTGCTGCAGCTGAAGATTTCTGCACTTCTTTTTAATCCTGAAATCTGAAAGTGGGTTGGTTTGACCTCTACTACACAGTAGAACTACTTCATGTGTACATCACTTTTATTTTACTCTCCCTTTCCCTTGCTTCTTCCAAACTGGTTGCCACAAATCCTTGGACCTACCATAGAGTGGCAATTTCTTTCTTTGAATAGGCAAATGACAAAGATGACAATTCCTGCCTCAGTGCAGGGGTAGATGTCAGCCTCTAGCATATAGTAAATGTAAGAAATATTTAATGAGTTTACTTGTGGAGGAGAATGGAAGTTCCCTTGTCAAATCTAACTGAAAGCGGTCTTTGCTGAGGTAGAAGTAGTGATGTGTATATTCAGGAGCATTTGTTTTTGAAAAAGTACATTTATGACTTAGAGTTCATTTTGAGTGCAATATGCTGAGAAGCAGTTGTGGAATTCCCATTGGTGGTAATGTAAATGTTGTGCCTAATTGCACGGAAAACCTTCTTTCCCAGGTTAATTCAAGCTGAGGATCTTTAGTTCTTCCAGTCTAGTTCTCAAGTGGCTCCCGATTCTACAGATAAGGAACTAAAGAATACCAAGAAGTCCCCTCAGAAACTATGAGTAACTGGAGTACAAAATAAGAAGAATACTCAAACTCATTTAGCATTTCAAGGAATGGGCTAAAGCTGGAGTAGTAGAGGCCATGGTGGAAGAAGGATCACATGGATGATGTGGGGTGTATAGGCTGAGGCTGTTAGTCAGGGCTTTATCAGCAGCTGGAGAGGGGACCCAAATCAAAATCTGCACGTACATGATGAGTACAGAGGGCCTGATGCTCATTTCAGTAATTGAGAGTAAATGAGTGAAATCACTGCCAAAGATCTTGATCTGTCACAGGTTTTCAGGGAATTTGGTAATTCCCTGAAATTGGTAATTCTATATGGAGATGAATGTTGAAATTTAGGGACTACATTGGAGATATTTTGCCCTTCTACTTCGAGATGTACTCACAGAGCACTTCACTAAACCCCTACAATATAATTAACCATAGGGCAGGAAAATCTTAGTAACTTTGTGTTACAAAATGTTAAAGAGACATGTCCGGGCTCACAAAACAACTCAGTGACCGTTACAGAAGGTGAGATGACCTGCTCTCTCTTGCAGTCAGACACATGGGAAAGGCAGAACTTTCTGTCATCTCTTGGGAGCACTGAGCATCTGTGTGGCTTGTTCCATGGTGTTTCTTGCACAAATAATTATTAATTGGTCTGGTATAATCATGATCAGCTGATTTTAATAAATAGATGGGCTTCTTAGATAAGGCCCTTACTCTTCCCTTTTCTCCCTCTTCTTGCCTTTGTGCCTAGCCTTGTGCTTCAAAAGTCAGTCCCAAGCCAAAGAAACAACTGGCACTTGAGTTTTTAGCAGTTGCTCGATCAGTTTATCTTAATGTCAAACTTCATCTCTGTGTGCTTTTTCTTACACAATAGCAGCTACCTAATGCTATCCTCCTGGAACTGAATGTATAAAATGTATATGATTGATACTAACACAAATATGAAATGAAATAACAGCATAATCGTTAATCGGAGGAATTTTTACTTAATAGTTTACTCAAAGGCAGAAAGTGCTATCTGTAAATTATGAATAGACAATCGATTAACAATATCTCCTCCGTGAAATACAGTATTGAGATAATTTCTCAATCATTTGTCAGGTTGTGGCCTGTTTGCATTGGCAGTGGCTCCAAAGGCTGCCCAGCGCCTCTGCAGTTGCTAGGGAACAACTCCAGAGCTCAGAATAGTCCAGCCCTTGCCATTGTTCTGCTGTCATTCACCTACGCAGTGACATCATGCGGGGTTTATAAACATTTATGCAGCTTGTGTGCTTTCAGAAGAACAATTATTGATTGAATACTGTTTTGTCTGCAGATTGTATCCAGAGCAGGTGCATGAAAGAAATAAAAATGAATCCAGTTTGGATGCAAAATCCTGAAGTGATGCTGAAAATACATACGTCGATATGGTTCAGAAGTGGTTGCTAGAAATGGTTATTTCCCCAGAAGCTACTCCACGTGAATTCAAGCACACTGCCTGTGAAATACCTTTTGTACTGGAGAATCTAAATTCTTTTCCGAAATCAGGATCAGCCATACTGACATTACTCTTGACAGACGTTTGCCTGGTGAGGTTGATTATCTTCCGATAACTGAAATGTGCGAAGTCAAGTTGGACAGTCTACTCCTGTTCTACTCTAACACAATTTCCCTAAATATCTATCCTAAAACTTCTGCTGTATTCTGTAAATCCATTGGCTGGAGAACATGCCCTCCAGCTTCTGTGCACTTGCAGAATTTACACTCCCCCTCGACTTAATCTGCTTGAAGATGAACAATACTACAATATTTCCTTGGAAATCCTAAGAGGGAGGTTTTGCTACTGATTTTTCCCACTACTCTCCTCTGGGCTTTCTTTAAATGTGCTCAATCAGTTCCTGAAGTGTTGAATGCAAAACTTCAGCCTCATCAACAATAAAGCAGGGAGGAAGGATTCCTTCCCCCATTTGCAGTCAGTGCTCTCATTATACTTTGAGACCGTGTTTGTGTGTGGTTTTTTTTTTTCACAAAAGCACGGCATTGCTGACTGATGCTCGGCTTTTGACCTCCTGTAGACCTAGAAGTCTTTTCTACAGAATTTGCCACCATTTTGATGGTGAACCACTGAAAACTGCTCTTGGGGCACGGCTGTCCAAGCCAGTTTTCACTCCCAGTCTGCTGCAGTAGATTTATCAAGATTAAAATATTTTACTGACTTACCTACATAAATGTAATCAAAGAAATGGTTATCAATAATGCAAATATGAAATTAAATCGTTACAATAAAGCAATGCTATATCTCTGTCTGTTATCCTAAAGCAGGATATTACCCTTAAAAAAAAGAAGAAAATAAGAAAACTAGCGTTCAAAATTGATTTCCAAAGCCTTGCTCAGGTTAGGACAGAATTCCAAAAGGGGGGAATCGGCCCAAATGCAAATGCTTTAAGCTCAGTTTATTGACTAAGACTCCACTATACAATGAGCAGTATTGGGAGAGCAATTAATCTCATTCTAACGTAGAAGCTTAGTTGACATTAAGTTATCTACTCTTTGAGAACCTAAATTTAGGCATCTGGAACCATGTCCTACCCTTGTCCTTCTGTCTGTCAGCTTATTGTCTCTGTCTACCTTCTCTCCACAAAGCCTGTTCCCTGGTCACAGAAGGAAATAAGACTGATTTGTCACACGGAAGATCTTATATTTGCTGAGTTGAAGGGTGGGATTCTCTTTCCTAAAATCCAATCCTATTCCCTGAGAATGCCAGGCAAACTAAGACAGCTCTGAGCCAGACAGAGCACAAAACCAGCAACAAAAACACCAGGATCTGCCCTGCCTTTATTTATACAGTGCCATTTCCATTCTTCCCACTGAAGACACTTCCTTTTGTTCAAGTCTAGAGCAATCTCCAATGCAGATGCAAAGTGGGGCAGTGTGAAGGCAAGGGAGAAGGTGGAGAAATGTAAATCCTCAGTTAACCCTCTTCTCTGATTAGTGTTACTGGGAAGGGGGAGAAGGGGGAGGGAAGAGGCTGTATAGGTTGAAGCAGGAAGCAGCATTTATCACCTCAGCTAGAACTTGATTCAATTAACCTTTAGCTAAGGGGAGAGTCCAGGCACCTCACTCGGCTTTAGAAGCTCTCCAGAGTCACAGAAAAAGGGAAAACATGGGCCCCAGCACGGTTATGTCTCCAAAGGGCATGGATATGGCTCCACACACAGCTGGGCGGAACTGAGAAAAAGAATGGCATTTTGAAAATTTTATAGTTGGGGGTTTTTTTTCCCCCTAATATTTCTATATTATTATATATTTATAGTTAATATTTGCAGCTATTTTGATAGCTAGCCTGCAGTTTAAGATAGCATGTTTTACTCATTCTTATGCTTCAGAGATTATTAACCGTGCTACTTGTTCTCCCAGTTGTGACCGGGAAACTGAGCAATGCAGAAGGACAGGGAGAAAAATGGAGCAGATCCAAAAAGGCTGATGCTAACAGTACAAATGCATGTGATAAATTATAACAATATATCTCTAAGCTTTTTTACTTATTCTCCCGCACATCGATTTAGATTAAAATACGGGGGAGAGCAACTCTTGATGGATATTCTGTCCTCTTGAGAGAGCACTGCCTGTACAGCATTTCAGCATGAGAGGTGCTGACATATGTCCTGTTGATCAATAACTGCTTGTTGGCAGATTGGCCATGTTGGTGCCATGCAAACATCACAGCATAAGTTTGTGTAACACGCACATAGTGCTGGCTGTGGACATTGTTAGACCAAGTGAAGCCAAATATCTTCACTCTCCATCTTTCCCTTTTTTTGCTAGAAGACCCAGCTGTTCCTTATTTGTGTAAAAGATAATCTGCCTTCCCAATCTTGGTGCCTGGATGCTGTATTTATTGCATTTATCCTCATAAAACCGGGCAGGCAACTACTGTCTGATCCTGTTTAACTGCTGAGAGAAGGAAGCCAAGAAAAGTCGAAGTCAAGTCTTGTAGAGCCAGGTACTCAAATCCAAATTTTTAATACCGTTGAAGCCCCTCAAGGCCCCCATCAGCTGCCATCTATTCCTCTGTACCTCTTAGCTGTGTGACCAGGAGCCCTCAGCCATGCCGAACTGCAGAGGTGCCCAGGGGCTGTCCCCTCCTGGTCTCGCGCACCCCGGCACGTCCTCCCTCGGCCAGACCACACTCTTGCAGATAAACAGATCCAGCAAGCGGGTGCCCTCAGTCAGTGAGGTGGGCCACGGGTTGGGAAATGGTAGGTAGGACATGGATGGGGAACAAGACTTCAAGACTTCAGTCCACCTCTCATCTGATTTGTGGTCATAATTTGAATGTGGGTCTTTCCTATGACGGGTTGCTGATTACTCCACAGGTATGAAGGGTGCCCATCCTCATATTAATGACCTTCCTTAGGTTCATCTTTACCCTTAGGCCCAGTGTTTCTTTCCTTTAGACTCCTGCAGAGTCCAGAAGACTCAAGTTGTACCTACTGTCCTTCCTGGTTTCGTATGAAAACAAAGACAACTGATAAAGAGAAAAGAAAGCTCAGGCCCTACCTTTCACCCCTGTGAAGGAGTACCTTGGCTTGCACACCTGCTCCTAGAGATGTCTCCAAATATACAATCCCACGTTTTCCACTTGTATTTGTACAGTTCATTTGAATACTTTATCCCCTTCTAGTAACTTTTTCCATGAGTCCTTTGTTTAAAATGCTCAAATGTAAATCTGCTCTGTGTAACATGAACTCCTGAGAGTCCTAAAACCCAGCATGTGATAGGCACAGTCAGCTGGCTACATGTCAGAAAGGAAGAGAGTCCTGCAACTACTAATTATAAGATTATAAAGTAATAGCACCCTAGTAGCAAAACAGCCCAATGGAAATGTTACTAGGCACCTTCAACTCAGCTTTATGATTAACTATTAATATCCTTTATCATTTTCTGTGTAGTCCCTCAGGCAACCAGACAGAGTGAAAAACATGATATGTTTATGATATGATATGTGCTCTAACATCAAACTTCAAACAATGTGACTGTATTGCATGTGTAGTATAATAAGCAAAATAATTCTACTCTAATTAGGTTTTTGTTTAACTTTGTGCCAAAACCAGGACGCTAGGTGCATTGTCTTCTTCATTAAATTAGTTGGGACAGAGAACTGAACAGAAAGAAAAGCTCTGGAGAGACCATATGATAAAACAAGATCTGCTTGGATCCTAAAAAAAATAATAAATAAAGGAAACATGGGGTAACAGACCTGATACTCTTTCTGAAATTCAGGTTAGTTTTTCCTCCTCTTATTGCACTGCAAAGACACGCCTTTTCACCAAGCTATGGAAGTAACTCCTGTCCAGGCCTTTAGTACTCTTTGCTCTTGTCTTAGAATTGTTTCAAATTTGGCTATGTTGATCACTACAACTGAGACAATATTTCGGCATCCCAGAATATAGGAAGAATCATTAGGATCACAGAATATATGAAGTTGAAAGGGATGTCATTGAGTATTACCTGCTGCTTATAAGAGGGACAGTGAGCTCAGGCTGCTCAGGGCTCATGCAACTGAATTTTCAGTATCTTCAAGGATGGGGATCCCACAACCTCTCTGGGCCCCAGTTTCAAGGTCTGACCAGCCTCATGATGATATTTTTTTCCCTCATATTTAAACAGAGTTTCCCATGTTTCAGCCTGTGCCCATTTCCCCTTGTCCTGTCACCCTGCACTTCTGAGAAGACCCTGGCTCCATCCTCTCTGTAACCTCCTGTTAGGTAGGTCCAGACAGTGATAAATTCTCCTTGGGCTGTCTCTTCTCCAGGATGAACAGTCCCAGCTCCCTCTGCCTCTTCTTGTATATCCTGTGCTCCAGCCCCCTGACCGTTTTGGTGGCCCTGTGCTGGACTTGCTCCTGTAAGTCCATATCTTTCTTGTACTGAGAGCCCCAAACTGAACACAGCACTCAAGATGTGGCCTCACCAGTGCTGAGCAGAGGGGAAGGATCATCTCCCTGGACTTGCTAACTACATTCTTGCCAAGGTCCCTCTGAATAGCAGGCCTGCCCTCCAGTGTATTGACTGCTCCCGCAGTGGAAACTTGCAGTGCCCTCTGTCATAAAACATTACTGGTTCTGGTAATGAATCCTGAGGCACGCTGCTGGTAACTGGTCACCAGTTGGACTTTGTACCACTGACAGATTACAAACAACCCTATAAGCACAGCAGTCCAACTAGTTTTCCACCCACCTTATCATCCATTTATCCACTCTATATCTCAATAGTGTGGCAATAAATATACGGAAGAAAACAGTGTCAAAAGCCATGCTGGAGTCTGGGAATATGAGGTCCACTTCTCTCCCTACATCCACAGAGCCAGTCCTATCATCATAGAAAGTGTTCAGGTGGGAAGGGCACTATTTGCCCTTGGTAAATCCATGTTGGCTGTTCCCAATCAACTTCCTGTCCCTCCTATGTTTGGAACTGCCTTCAAGGGGGATTTGCTGTATGACCTCCACAGAGACCAAGGTGAGGCTGACCAGCCTCTAGCTCCCCAGATCCTCTTTCTTGCTCTTCTTGAGGATGGGTGTGACGTTTGCCTTTCTCCAGTCGTTGGGAACCTCCACTGTGACCAAGGACAGAGAGCGGCCTTGCAGTGACATGGGCCAGCTTCCCTAGCTCCCTAGATGCCTCCCACCTGGTTACATGGACTTGTCCATGTCTAATTAGCCCAAGCACTCACTAACTTTGTCTCCCTCTACTCTGAGTATGGTTTCACTCCACAGGCTCTGCTAGGAGGCTCAGACACCTCAGAGCCCAGAGAGCAAACCTGACCAATGATAAATTAGGCAAAAAAGGCACTGAGCCCCTTGGCATTTTTTACACAGGCATGAGGTCCCCAGCCCAGCCAAACAGCAGGCCCACATTTTTCTTAGCCTTCATTTTGCTGCATATGTACTTACAGAAGCCTCTATTGTTGTCCTTCACATCCTTTGCTGTATTCACCTCCAGCTGAGCCTTGGCAGAGACCCTTTTCATCCTAAGTTCCTTTAGAAGTAAGGTTTTACAATTTTTTTCCGTTCTATCTCTGATTACCTCCCATCTTAATTTCATTGTATTATTTTCAGCTTATGTTTTAATTTTCTCTAAGTCATCTAATATCACCTCTCCCCTGATTTGTGCTAACACCACCTCCAAATTTAGAATTCATTGAAATTTTGTTAAGGTAACATCCACATATTCCCTTGAATCTATATTGAACCAGTGTAATTGTGGGGGACTGAAAAAGTGTATGTGTGGTATGTTCCAACTAAATCCTTGTGTAATTGCATTGCCTTTGATTGGTTATACCTGGGTTCATTTCATCTAGTTTCCAACAATATGAACTCACTACATTTAACTGGATACATTAGTATTAATAAACATATATTTTTTAAAGCTTGTGATGCCATCCAATCTTGTAAGTCTTTACCAGCTGCGTTTTATTACATAGTAAAGGCTCTTGGGACAAAACATGGAGGTCTGTATTTTCAGGTATATAATGCATCAAGCTAACTAATGAGATTTTCCTCATTCTGCCTTTTAAACCAAAAAGAATACCATGTGGCTATATCATTTGTTCTTCCTTACTTGGAGCAAATGAGGTGATTAACAGATTTGGATAAGTTTCCCGGGGAAAAAAACCCCAACAAAACAGTGGGTAGCTCCTCAGAATCTGCTTTTTTAGGTGAGCCAAGCCACCTCTGTCTCCACTGAGACTCATTGGGCATTTATACTTCCAGTACTTTTGGAAGGGAAGAACCTGGTTCAAGAAACTTGTCCTGTCATCACTTAAGCAGAAGAGCAATGCCTGGTGCAGAAAGGACCGGGGAATTCAGCAGGATTACTCAGCATAGTTACTTATATCTATCAATGTTTGCAATTTTGGCTTTATAATCCTAATAAGTATCTGATCAAGTGTCGTGGTTTAACCCCAGCCAGCAACTAGAACCATGCAGCCCCTCACTCACTCCCCCTTCCCCTCCCAGGAAGGGTAGGGAGAAGAGGGAGAAAAGGAAGGGTAAGGAAAAAAAAAATGTGGGTTGACATAATGACAGTTTAATAGAACAAGAACAGAAAAGGAAAATAACAATAACAATAATAGTAGTAGTAGTAGTACTAGTACTAAAAGAATATACAAGACACAAGTCACTCTCACCACCTGGTAAATTTGTTGCCCAGCCCAACCTGAGCAGGAAATGCAGATTGCTCCCTGTCCCACCCCTCCCACCCCCGCTCCCGCCAGCTAACTCCTATTTATATACTGAGCTTGACATCTGTGGTATGGAATATTCCATTGGCCATTCCATTGTTCTGTCTATGCTCCTTCCCAGCTTATAAGGGAAGCTGAAGAAAGTCCTTGACTAGTATAAACAACGCCTAGCAACAACTAAACCAATATGCATTATTGACATTCCCTTCATAACAAATCTGGAAGCACAGTAACCACTGGAAAGAAAATTAACTCTATCTCAGCTGAAACCAGGACATCACATTACTAAACGCAGGATTTGTGGGAAGCAGGAAGTCCAAGTTAGACCTCCTCCTCCCAAAATCCCACTTCACTGTTCCCTCACACACCCATAAACTAAAGCCAACTCTCCTTCCAATATTGCCTACAGTTGTTATTCTGACTCTTGTGATTCATTCATTCAGTTTGCTCATGCAATAGCATGCACATACATTTGAAATGTAAATGTACTAATCTTATAAAAACTATGGTTTGATAATTTAAAGACTTATGGCCAAACAAAGGAACTACCGCAATAGGAATGGTAATATGCACTGTTCTCTGTGCATACAGTTCCATTTTCAAATAGCCATAAATAGTGTATATAACCATGAAAGTAAAATTGAATAATGAAAAAGAAAATTCAAAACTCTTGCTGACACTTTGATCATTAATTTCTATTTACTATCAGGAGTTAGGTGGAGGCAAACCCACAAGCTTTCATCGTTTCAATTTTCAGTGGGTAGTATTGAACAGCTAGAATAGCAATTATTTTTGCAGTAAAGCCACACACCTTTTTTCTTCAGAAACATGGATCTGTCTATGTGTGTATTTATGTATCTTGCAGTGAAACATGCAAGCCTTTTGTCCTCTCTACAGCATTTTTTCTTATTCAGCAAAAACAAATGACTTCTCTTAACTTTTTTTTTTTTTACGTATTTTTTTAATAGCTTTTCAGTTTCTACTTCCTTTGAGTCATTTTTAAAAACCTTTTTCACCTTAGGTAAATCTTGCTACTGATAAGTCAAACAACTAAGAAATAAATTTTAGGGAGAAAAAATGGAGAAAATCCCATGGTGTTTATTTCAATACTTAGGAATGATCTAAATTCTGTTAAAAAGATCACATATCCTGGCTACCTGATTGAGTTTTGGATTAAAAGGGGAAGATCTGATTTTCTGAAAGTCCCGTTTCTGAGAGCTGAATCAATCTAAGGATTTTGGCCAGATAACAAAAGGGAGGTGGAAAAGATAAATGAAACGGAAGTTCTTAATTTTGCAAATCATGTTCTTCCTTGTAGCAGTTGAGTCAAAACACTTCTCTGAAGAATACTTACATCTTGCAAATAGCCTGATTTTTTTGTTATGGCTTTAATTAAACCCTCTTCCTCCCCACCTATTAATCTAGCGCCTTAAATGCCCAGCTCCACTTTGAAACAAGCCTTTTAACAGTCATTCGTTGTGATTTTGGCTTGAGAACCTGTGGATTCTTTTGCGTATGTTCATGATATGTAAAACAATGGCCACCCGTCTTCTGTACACCACCTAAACCAATGGCCACCCATCTTCTGTACACCACCTATCCGAAGCTGAACGTAAACTGGAGCATGGAGCAGTGCAGTGCTGGTATGATCCCACTATGCCCGGAAGTTCTCCCGGCCCCAGTTCAAGGAATGTCTGGGACCTTATCTATACTGTGAAAAAACGCCTGAGGCTGGAGAGCAGAGGTCTCTCCAGGCTCACTTTATTGCCCTCTGCATTCCCCAACGACCACAGGAGCAGCTCTCAGGCCAGCAAGGGTTGTCCAAGTAGAACGCACCTTGGGGGAAGCAGCCCAGCAAGGGGCCCTCGGCTCAGAACCTCTGTTTGCTCTTAGAAATTTCTGTTCTTACAACCGATAGCCGGAGCCACATTGCAGGTATTAACTGTACTTCACCTGTGTTGCAATCAAGGGCAAAAATGCACCTTTGCAATCTTAAACTTGTGCTTTTAAGCAAGATGTTCCACAAGATTAACTGCAAGAGGAAACAGTCAGTTATAAGCTATGCATGCTTGTCCACACTGAGCTATGTAAGGTCAGCTTTTGTTGATAAGGATGAAGGTACATTGTATTCTTTTAAAAATGGGGTACCTTAGTTAGGGTACAATGAAGAAACAAACTGGATTTTGAAGAACGTAACTATTGCTATTAACTATTGATGTATTAATTTTTGCTGTATTAATTTCTGCTGAATTTATTTTTGCCATTTCAGCACAGTCTACGAGAAGCTGAGTGCTCATTGTAGTTATATAGCTGATCATGTGAATAATCTCTGAGATTTAATATTAAAATGTTTTTATATAGTGATAAAAGTGGACTTGGCCGAAGTTGACAAAAAATGCAAGTGAAGAGGGTACTGAAATGCTCTCTCATATTGATAACACAGTCAGAGAGAAGGCTTCCCCTTTCTCTTGTGTTAACTGATGGGGGTGTTTTATACAAAGACATTTTTGGAAGGGCTTGAGTGTAGCAATGTGATGGTCTTGCAAATTTAAGATCACGAAACCATGACAGGAAGAGAAAGAGCTGGGGCAAAAAAGAAGGAAACTGGACAGGTCTTCTGTGTTGGTTTTGCTGGAAAAACAAAAGCTGGATGTGGATCACGCAGCCAGGCACATGTGGAAGCGAGGCAGCTCACAAGCAGCTTGTGTCCACATCTGGGCAGCTCCTGCCAGCACATTTCTGTTAATATGACCAAAACAGCCCCCGGCCTGCTCGCTTCGACAGTATAGGAAGGAATAGAGAGCTGCCAAGGGTGACACCCGCACACTTATTTGCTTCTTGGGTCCATGTAACAATGATACTCTGTCAAGCAAGCTCCATCTCAGCTCCTCTACAATTGCCCTGCAGGCTGGGAAGAACAACCTGAAGGAAAAGAAGGAAGTGAATTGTAGTTTACATTCATGGAGCTGAACAGAGCAGGTAGAGGTGTGCCAGCTACAGCACCTTCTATGATAAGCAAACCATGCAGGGCTGTTTAACTTTATATATTAGGGGTGAAATCCTTGTTTTACTGTAGCTTTTACAGAAATATATTTTCAAGGTTGGCTTAAGATTTTTTTAATTGCAGGGGGTTTTTATTTCACTTTTTTGTTTATAAACATTAACATTTTGGTGAGCCATGATGTTTCTATATATGCTTCTTACCAGCACCTACCTCACTAAAAGCCTCAAGTCGTTTGAAGGCAAATTAGGTCTTGCCATTATAGGACGAGGGAAATAAAATCATAAAAAAGCTATTAAAGCCTCAGTTCTCATGGTAGATTTTGTTAAGGAAAAGGGAGGGGAGAAAGCAGCAGTAAACAAACAGAAGGCATGAACAGGGAAGCCTCTTTTTTAAAGAAACCGACCAGGATGGGCAGAGACAGAAGGGAAGGGGAGGGCAGGAAGGCAATGGCCAACAGCAAACCAAGTCAGCCCCTTGGGTGAAAGAAGAGCTGTAGATTGCACCCACTGTCTGCTGCAATATAGCCATACTTTTCCCAAGGTCGTAACTTCTCAATTTGTATGTGAACTCCTTTTCAGTTCACCTGCTTGCATGGTCCTGAAGGCCCCAAAGCCTGTAGAAATTCCTGCTTTTTCTTAAAAAAACCCCAGTTTATAGCCCACTTTTTAACTCTCTTGTTATCCAGGGAAGGTCTCAATCCACAAGCTATATATAGCTCATCAGGCCAGTGTTTCTCAGTGGCTTGAAAGAGCTGCTGACCATGAGGCTCGATGCTTGGGCTAGCTGCAGTGCTGGTCACAGGACAGCCCATGGCCCCACTGATACCTACTGGTCAAGCTTGGAGGTCTACAAGTAGGTCAAACCTTTTCCTCTTCTGCTTTGGTCTTCAAAAAAAGGACAGCCAATAATGCAGTCTGCTCCTCTGCCATGGGCTTCCCCAGGAAAGCCTAGGCATGCCTCCTGTAAATTCCATTAGGAATAAGTGGATACTACTCACAGTGCAGTATATTTTAGGCATAAATATTTATACATGCATTATTTCAATTTGAATAACAGAGGCAGTCAGTGGTAGGACATGAACAGGATTTGGTCTCCTGTGCTGTGTGAAATGCTGTGTTAGATCCGACTTCTTCTAGTTCCTCCTGAGGGTTGCATGACACTAAAAAACCCAAACAACAAAAAATGTGTGCAGGCACCAGTAGTACATGCTGTCCTGGCATCTCACAACTTGAACAAAGGTGTCTGAGGAAAAACTACACAAAAGTGTTTCTTGCAACCTTGACTCATGTTTAGCAGAATAGGTAAGACAGGCACCAGTTTCTGAAGCACAAAAGAGCACGTGCTAGCCATAGGTTCACTAACCCACATGAAAAAAAAAACCAGAAAACCAGAAAAAAATCTATCGTGTGACACAAAATAGCTATCTTTCTGTTTGTTTCCCACACGGCTTTACTGAAACAAGTCTTTCAAGTCATTTTGTGGCAGACTCTTTTATGCAATACTCAATTAAATGTTTGTCAGATGAGGGTTGTTTCTACATCCCGTTTTTTCTGAAGTCGGTGCACTCCTTGTGGGAAAAACCTGTGCCAACTGTCTGCCCCTTTGAGGCTGACAGAGACAGGCTGCCTCACCGAGAGGATATCTGTCTGTCAGTCGGTCTCTGCAAAATGTGGAAGACTTTTTGTAGTGATCTCTTTATCTTCCATCTCTCAAACCCTCCTGCAGGAGCCCTATTCCCTAATTTCACCCTTGCGTGTTGCTTTGAGTTCAGGTGATCTGGGACAAAGCAAAACCGGGGACACATTTGAGGCAGGCAGTGTCTTCCCTGAAAAAGGAAGGGCTCTTCCCTGAAAAAAAAAATCGCTTTTTGTTCAGCAGCCCAGGACAAATTCAGTCCCCTGAGCAGGTCCTAATGGAGCAGTTCAAAGAGACTTCAGGAACAGATGAACAGCCTCCAAGCTGTGAAGTGCAAGGATCTGTTCTAACCCCACTTAGACCCTTTCTTATAGAAAGCTGATGCTGCTCTGCCACGGCTGCAATGAGGGGGAGTGAGTTGCCAGTGCTTGTCACGGGTGCAAACAGCCAACCACTAGCTGAGATCTGAGCCAGTGTGTCTTGAGGGACCTCTCCCTGCTCAGGTCAGCAACAGCAGAAAGGGTTAATACCTTCAAAACTTCTTGACCTAGTCATGTCATCTTTAAATACAGCTGTGTATGTTTAAAGATCTCTGTATAGGTCTGACTCCCATGCACTTCATTGCTATATTCAGCCCCCATCATGGACGCGAGGTCCATTCTAGATGGTTTTCTTCACCCACCTCACAAGACAATAACAGATTCCCTCTTCCAAAGCATCCATTTTTGCTGCCTGTCAGGGTTATTCTTTACTGGAGAGTCATAGATTTTTTTTCCTTCAAGATCCTGAAAGCTTTAAGTTTTTTGCTGGCGTCCTTCATGGAGTCTGTCACTGCAGCCATGGAAGGCAGCACAACGTGAGATGGACCATCTGTAAATACCTTTTGGGAAAAAGAGGAACATATCTGCCTCTTTATCCTGAGGAACTGCGCTTTGAATGAAGTCGACGACTTTGACAAAAGCCAGGTTGCATTTGACTGTTCCCTTCAGGAGAACTTGACATTGGCTAGTAGCACACTTGAGCAGGCTGAAGCCCTTGTTTTGCAGTGAATGCAGAACAGTCATCAGAAGCTATGGGGAGGACTCACAGCACCATAGGTGACCACACCACTTAAATTAAGTGGAGGAATACTAAGAACCAAAGCATCAGGATGAGGTACATGGTTCTCAGTCTTAGCTGTGGACCTCTACACACTGAACAGCACTTGTGAGGAGAATTTCAGCTGATCTCTTCATTAAGACAGGGATCATAACTACCTGACCTTTTCCAGGCATTTTAGTAACTTCTTAAGACAGGCCTGCGTAAATGTCAAACTGGCACATACTATTGACATTCCTGAAGGAGATGGAGAAGCAAGCCCAAGGATGAATGGGGATGCCAGCTCTGCACTTGTTCTCAGACTGAACATCATTTTTTATTTCTGGAAATACTTCTCAAAAAGCCTCAGAGGCTTTACAGTCTACATCTCATCTTAGCTCAGAGGTTTTCTGGGTGCAGTCATGAAAACATTGGCAAAGGTTTCACACAAGGACAGTGAGTGCTCTGTCTGCACCAGCTCTTTAATTTGGCATGGATTTCTAGTCCTGGATAGCTTGTCTATTTTGTTTTCCCAGACAAGGTTTCAGTAGGTCGCATAAAATATTTGGCAGGGTTTTTTTATGCTCACATATGAGCTAACATAAGCCTGCATGAACCACATGAGGTGAGGGACGGTAGGGGAAAGTTCTTGATTTCAGCCTTAAAGTCTACCTGGACCCTAAGCTTTCCCGTAACATTTCCATTGGCTAAACTATGATTTTTACAGATCTGCCATGCCTACACACCAGCCTTTGAACCTAAGATAGAACACATCTGAATACATTTTGGTATGTTAAAAAGAAACCTCTGTCATAGGTCTATTTTTCTTATGGACAAACATTTCTAGGAGAGAGTGTGGGCAAACCCCTTCGAAGTCTATGACATTTTCTAGGATTATTAGCACCAGTTAGTACCATTGTTAGTACCATTGTGCCCCTCTAACTTTTTTCAACATATATTTTATAGCTCAATCAGAGTGCCCTACTGATCCAGAACTTGCGGGTGATAGCCAGCCAGCCTGGGTGGCTCAGTCAGCAGGCTTTAGTGTGCTTTATGCAAAAGCCAGAAGGGAAAATCAAGTTTCTGATCCGTAACCCTACTAGACAATAGTCTCACCAGAAGGTAATTTGCAACTGCTCTGCCACTGAGGGACAGAAATACTGGCCTGAGAACAGTATGTGCCGCTTGTAAGAGGCTGTGAGGACCATAGTCTTACACATAACTGAAGGCACATTTGGGGCACTTGCTGGAGCAGCATTCCTTCCAGTTGCTTCAGTGGATAACCACATTTATGAGACAGCTCCTGACTTGGGCATTCTGGAGAGCGGAACCTAAAAAAGCCTCAGTGTTCTTGTGGACACTTGAAGAGAAAGAAAAAAAGAGAGAAAATCTAAAAAGAATCAGAGCGAAAACAAGGTGGCTCAACTTTCTTTTTTGGCCCTACAGAGTAATGACTTGCACAGTGACTCCACTGCTCTGGAAGCTCTGTAGAGCGCAGCCATGAGAACTGTTTCACACTACGTAACCAGTTCGCTGTGAAGTTGGCCAAGATGCTTGTTCTTTGTGCATCACAACAACCTTTTCCTGAAAGTCCCACCAAAGAGCTTACCTTCTTATGGGTTTTAAAACAATCTGTGGCCAAGCATGTGTCTACAGCTCCTGCTATTAAGGAAGACTCAATCTTTTGGGCACCTCTGAGAGAGGTGCACAGTTTTTCTCTTTAGTCGTCTCTTTTTTGGTCACTTTCCTTTTATCCAGGTGATGGGAGAGCAGTCAGGATATCTCTCTGTTTCAAGAGGACTCTGAAAATGATGCCAGTGTCACAGGTGTTACCCCATCACAGGGGTGACAGGCCACCTGCCTTTCACTTTTGTGGTTTCAGCTTTGGGTATATAGTGCTACGTGTATATATATAGGTATATATAGCACAACACCATCAACAAAAATGGACACTTACTTTCAGGGATGTCTCACAGGATTGCTCACCTTCTGCACTGAGACACCGGGTACCCCCAGAACAAAAGGATACGAAAATTTCCTCGCTGAAAACAGACAACTCTTGCTCCTGGGAGGGAGGGACTGTTTTGGGGCTATAGATCTGACCTTTCCAGAGCTCTGCAAGGTTGCTTTCCTTTCTGAATTACTGCATCTTTCTGGATCACTGTGTGCTTGCATACCGCATCTGAGAGCAAGAGACAGTACACTGTTAATAAGTACTTGCACAATTAACCTAAAACCTTATTTTAGCATATACTAGATTTAACAGCAGCGTACTCCATAGGGGGCCTACCCTGCCCCAGGAGGAGCGACTAATCCCTCCACCCTCAGCCTGCTGGGTATGGGTCACATCTTCCACTTGCTTACCTCTGGACAACCTGCACTTGGGCTTATAAGGATAGTCTGCCTATGCAGATGGACAGATACACAATCCTACCTAACTTACTGGGCTTGCACGACAAGTCCTTCCTGGTTGTAAAGGCTGAATTTTGTGCCTATGTCCTCCAGGGGCTTGGCATTGCCCCTCCTTCACAAGACAAGCAGGCTAACCCCAGCCAATGGAAACAATTTTTGCTGGCCTACTTTCTTCCTCCAGAAGGGAGCATCTGAAAAAGCTGTTAAAGGATTATGGCTGGTCCTTCTGGGAGCCCCTTGAGGATGGTGGTGGAGTGCCTCTGTGCAGAAGCACTGGCACTCCTCTTCCCTGTCCTTGTGCAAATGCATGAAATCACTGCAGTCAACTATCCCAGTTTGGAGCCTGCCAGACAGCCTGGGCATTCCACCTAGGTAACAGTCTAGGCAAAGAGCCCTGCTGCCCATGAGACTATTAGGAGAGGATTATCCCTCTCTCACGGGACAGGAGGTGGGTCTTTATACTGTTTTCTGCTCTCACTGTTTTGGGGGGTTTTTTGTAGCTTTTGTAGCCCCATCGTATAGTGTTACAATTTTTGGATTAGTGCAGACCAGCTTCATTCAAAACACACACGATCCAGCTATTCTGGGTGTTCAGGATGCAGGAGACCCTGTGGCCTCCTTGAAGTTTTCTAAGTGACTAACTCTGAATGTTTGAAGGTCAATCAGTTTGTGCTGAATGAAACGACCAATGGGCATCTGGGCTAATTTGTCATCTTTAGCATATCTAAGACAAAAATTCCAACTCTTCTCAAGACAGGGTCCGAACAAGAGGTGTCTTGCTGAAGTACAGGCACTGTTCTGAATTGCTATCTCCCAACCTGCCCTTCTAGGGCATATAATGGACTGCTAAAGGTCTGGCTATTTTGTGGATTCTTTGCCTTAAGGTCATCTAACAGTTCCCAACACTTAAAGGGTAAATTCCTCTCCGAGTTTCAACTCTAATCTCTGCAAGGATACCAGGAAAACCATGTTTTCTGGGTGGAATCCCACTGTTCTTGTTTTAAGAGCAGTCCAATCTTAAAAGAATGTGTATTGACTAGGCTTTTCTAACAAATCTGACTGGTATCAAGACACATGAAGAACAGCAGAGTAACTTCATAATTTTACGAGGATTATTTTCTATTTATAAACCACAGGAAAAATATATTAAACCCCTCTATATCTAGTCCACCCAAGTGTTGCCAGCATCTATGATGACATGTGCTGTGGTGAGTTGTCCACCTTAGTTGTTCCTGATGCCCTTTGAGAGATTTGCCGTTATCCAACCCCTCACCCTTTGAATTAGTTTCCAAGGTCTGAACCTTTACGTGCTTACCTGTTTACCATCCCACCTTCTGCATGATCACTCTCTCGATCAGCCAGTCTCCCTGGGAACAAGCCTAAAGAGCTTGGGAAGCAGCAGGAGGCAAAAGTTCTGCGCTCTTGCATCACTTCTGAAGAACTCGCTCCCTCCTGAGCAGCAATCTGAAGTTATAACTCTCCCTCCTGTTTCAGCACAGCCAGTTGAAGAAGAGGTTAAATCCTTGTTTTCATACAATAGCGACCTTGCAGCATTCGTGCTGTGTTCAAAGCTGTGAAAATCCTCTTTATCAGACTGGAGGAGTTCAGTAGAACTAAGTTCACTGGAAACAGGGCAGAGGGTTATTTTGTCTGGCAGATGCAACAACAGAAGAAGAGAAATTAAAACAAGGCAATGTTTTCACTTATTGTATAGTTAATATTAACAGTTGCAACATGTACATAGATGCAAGTAGAAATTAAACAAAAATAGAGCCATTAATATGGGAGTGAAATAAACTAAAATGACAAAAAAAAATATTGTTAGATATTTACAATGTGCCTCCCACAAAATCTGAATAAGGGAGGATAGTCTTGAAGTAGACTTTAAAAAATAAACAGGAAATGAAAACACAACTCCTCCCAAACAATTACAACCCAGTTGGTTCAGATACTTGTTATCTATGGGATTAGATAGCAACATAACAGTAAAAAAAGGTGGCAATATTAATCCAGTCCAGATGCAGGAGCATCTTGTCTCACAGACAGTCTTTTTACTCCTCAAGGAAACGTTCTTGCAATATTCCATGCTTTCCTGGGTACTGCAGTACCTGTATCTCTGCATGGACAGCTGTGCAGTTGATAGCAACACACGGCTTATGAAGGCTGGAGCAATCCATTGGCATTGTTAGAGAGGGGATGCTTTGCATTCCGTAGGACTAATTAAACAGAATCATGTGAAAAGTGGAATCTGCCTGAAAATACAAAAGGTGGAAAATACTTGTCTGAATGATAGAAAAAGATTGGAAACAAGGGAAATGCAGTCTAGCACAACATGCATGTAAGCAAAGTGGCAGAAAAAAAAGCCTGGGAACATGGAAGGTTGTCCCAGACAGGAATTTTTTCATGGGAAATGGACTGAGTAACCTAAATTTTCATCCCTTTTTCCTCCATAACTTCCCTGTGGATAATAAGAATATGCAGTCTGAAATCTTGTTTAGTAAAACTACATAAGGAGTTACTATAAAGCAAAACAACTGCTTACTTTAAAAAACTTCAATACAAAAATGTTATAGGAAAATATGGATTGGTGGGAAGCAACTAAACTTTCAAACAGCTGTAAAAAAGCAACCTGAATTTTGATTAGTAAATTATTGTAAAGATACTTACTTAATAATTTAAAAAGAAAAAAAAAAAAAAAAAGGCAGGGCAGGGCAGTTAGATTTCCAAGTACCTCAAATATTTATCAGTTCCTGCAGATTGTATAGCTTTCCAAAATAGTATGGTCTACTGACTGTGGCTTTTTTATGTTATTATTTCACTTCTAGTATTCATATGTCTCTGATGATGCTAGGGGGGGAAAAAAACCCTGAGAGCAGACACAACATGTTAATAAAACTACTATTGGTTGATCTGTTTCTGTTACCTGACTTCCATCTATGCTATCTATTCTGGTTTCTTCTTCAAAGTCTGTGCAGACAGACAGCAAGATAATTGGTATTTTGCAGAGAAACTCTATAACCCCACTTGGCCAATTGGTAATAGCGGTACAGTGTTAAGATCTAAAGCATAGGCTTTGTCAGCTTTGGATGTTTATGGAAATAGCCATTTTCCAAGGCCATTTTCTACAGTGTACATGCAATGTTGTCCAATGTTTTTTATTGTGCTTGTACTTTGAACAATTTTCAGCACAACAGCAGTAAAGATACCAGCCCTAGCTGGTATTTGTTTTATGAGGACGGTTGCTGTTATTACCACAGAGATATTTAGGAGAAGAGGTCCATCACCAGCAGAAACTCACATTAGCCGGCTTGTACTCCTTTCTTGGGATGGGTTCAAATTACCTTCTGAAAATTTCTCACCAGGTGATTGTACAGTTGTTTGATGACCTATGTCCAATCAAACCCAGAGAAAACAAATACTCCAGCCGGCTTCTTTTAGCTTCATATAAAGTTTTGGCATGTTTCATAGTGGTTGGGATTTGACCCCAGAGGTGATATAAAACTAGTAAGAAAAAGTTCGGTAAACAAGCAGTCAAACCAGTATACGAATTTCGTGTTCAAAAATTTTCTTGCTTAATGCCAAAATGTTGGCAATTAAGTAAAGGTAGACTTAAAGCACCAGTCTTTCACCTCTTCGAGGAAAACAGTAATGCCGCAGTTCCCATTATTCACCAGGAAGGATCTGTTTTCTGATGCTGCCTTCTCTAAAGATAAGAAGTATTTTGGCTTTGGTTTATTTGTGCCTTCAAACACAAGACTTCTTTACATAAGCATCAGTTAAGCAAACACAGTTCTTTCTTAAGGAATTCACGTAATCACTGAACCAAAATAAACCAATGAAGAGAGTCAGACCTAAATTAAGAACGGTGAGGTAAGATGAAGAGACATAAACATATTTTAGTCATTAATGAGGAAAACGTAGCAAGCAGTAAGAGATCCGAGTGTGTGGTGTTCTACTACAGGTTAATAATTTTTATACTGAGATGTGGAATAGTAGTCACTGTGATTCAGAAATAATTTTAGAAATCACAATCTTTTCACCACTCCAAAATACATTCATATTGCATATAGGGCATCTTCGACCCACTTCAGTTAAAATTAAAAAAAAAAAAAAAGCTAAGAAAAATAACTGAACATATTGGAGTCAAAGTGTAAAATTTTGTCTTACTCACAACCATGAAGTTTTTCTGTGAAAAGTAATGGACAAAATACCTAGCTGCTTCCACAGAAAGCACAGCTTCCTGAATGTCAAGGAACTGCAAAGGTTCCCTCATCAGAAGTATTTGTTCAGAATTACAATAACAGAAACGGAAATCATGTATTTGCATATGCAAAGAGCACTTTCTCATAATTGCAATTAAATGTATTTTTTCCTGAGTTAATTGCTGGCTTGCTGAAGAATATAAACAGGTGAAACTGATCTGCATTTTTACTTGCTTATAGCACGCCCGATCCAGTGAACTGGATCAGTATTTCATTTGTGACCAAACAGTGATTTACAGTTTTCTGACTTCATCTGCACAGTTTATCATGGAATTAAAACAATGTCCAATTGTTGATAAAAATCAAGTACTTATACCTGCTGCAGAAGCAGACCATTAAAGCTTGCCTAGCTGCAGGTAAGTATAAACAGGACACTTTATTGTTACCCTTTTGTAGCAGGTTAATCAACAGGTTTCCAAGCACTTTTACAAATATTTGTTTAAACGTGAAAATAGCTAGACGACTCCTGACAATGCATACCATTAATTCCCTTTTACAGAGCAGGAAACAGAGGCAGATGGAAACAAGTTCGCCAAAGTTATACAGCAGATCTGGGATTGAAAGTGAAAAAACCCCTAACTCTTTATTACTCAGATGAACAAAAGGCAATTCTTTTCAGATACAATTTATCTTTGGTTATCTCATGCAGGAATTCAGAAAATCCATCTGTTCAAAAGGTCTTGTTCCTTTTTTAAAATTTGATTTATTTCTGTAGCATGGAATTATTACCAAATAAATGAAAATCAGTGGTCTTCCTGGATCTGTAAAAAATAAGTTATTTGCTGATATAAGATGTCATGAGTAACATTCAAAGTTTTAAAAACAAATGGTAATTAAATGATCAGTTTAGAAGATCTGGCTCCACTAAATCAATGTTAATTTTGTTTAAGATTACATTTAGATCCAAAAGGTCATTTTTGGTTTCTAATTGGGGGCAAAAAAATCTTAATTTAAGATTTATTGTGGTTTGTTTCTTTGTATTTTCTCAATCAGTATTTTTCCCTTTGCATCAGCAAAACTAAATATATTTCTTTCTAATTTCTACTGAAACACAGTTCTGTCACTAATTGTTTAGAGCCAATGGCATAAGAATTGATTATTTTTCCTTTTGCAAATTCATATTAAATAAAATATTTTAAAATGTAAGTCAAAATGCATTTGTGTTATTTTTTTTTTTAAATGAGAACAGTGCGATCAGCCTGCACTGAAACCCATATTCACTGATGCATTGTAGTTGCTTCAGGCCTGTTTGCTGGAACAAGAGTAACTATAAACCTGGTTTAACTGGATGAGTTGTTTGGATTTATGGCTGCTTTGTGTTACAAGTGCAAGACAAAGCTAACCACCGGATCAGTGAAAAAAAAGTCCCGAGTAGCAGGAAAAAATCATGCAATAAAATTGTCGTTCAATTTCTGTGCCACAAGAGTAGCATTATTTTAATGTGAGTAGCAGGGCAAATTTGTAGGTCGAATTCTATTCTGCTGTATGAAAATACAGTTATATTTTCATAGTACACCCGGAAAAATCCAACAACAGTATTTGAATTTTTATTCTCTCTTGTTTTACAACAACAGACAAGAAACCCATTGAAACAACGCGCACCTAAAGGAAAATTAAAGTCACTTATTATTCCTGGCAGTTTCTTCCCTCTGTGAGAGAGCAAAGAATTTCATAACTCTAAGCCTTTTTTTGTCTCTGGACTAGAAAGGCTAAACTGAGAGGAAAAAGAAAAAAAATAATTGAGGATCAAGAAGAGTCAGGTCAATTTTCTGTTTTTCCATCTGTGTAGGATTTGAAACTCCTAAAAAAAATTTCTGAAAGGCTGGGAAAGAAACAAGGATGTTCACAAGGATGCACATTTCTAATCTGGAGGCACATGAGACCCTCTCCTGCTTCCCAGATAACAGGGTAATTGGTTTAAGGAGTTGTGTTTTTTCAGTATATTTAGTTAATACCCTAACAATGCCTGTTTCACAGGCATTTGAGAGTTAGAAAAAAGATGGGTTTTGAAGATGTCTGCCCATTTATTTTGATTTTCAAATATACCTGAAGCAGGTAAATTTATGTGTGTGTACTCTTGGCAATAGCAGCAGATGCAAATGTACTTCCAAAGTCAACATACATTTAGCTTAAGCTTACTTATTAAATGACTAATTAAGTTCCCAAGTTTGATGTAGTTTTATGGGTGAGTGCATAACTGTAGCGTCTGTCATAGTGTCAACCACAGAGCGCTCTGTCATGGTACTGAGGAAAAAAATGCATAGAGGATTCTACTGCTGTAGGGACTAACTTGCACCATGGCTACAGATAAGGAGAAAGGGAGATGTAAAATATATAGGCTGGTTCCTCTGTAAATTGATGTTGTCTATACGTAGCCACTTCCAAGGTATTACATCAATTCAGGTGTTATAAACAAAATTGTGCGGAAAGAGATGGTAACAGGTAACAAATATGCTGTGCTGAGATACCCAGTGCTTAAAGCTGGGTTGCAAAAACAAAGAAGGTGTTTTCCACCAAAATCCAAAGAAAGAGTTGGGTGAGCCAGTTCTTCATCTGAATGTTTGGGGTTTGGTTTTTTTTTCAATTGTGGGCTTTAGCACCGAATTACCCTGGAGATATCTCTAATTCTAATTCTATTGGAGTGGTAAAAGGAAGTCTTGTTCTGTAGTCCCAAAGTGGCAAGCGGGCGCTTATCCTGATGTGCTTTGAGTAAGCACTCTGCGGTTTGGCTTTAGAGAGACCTTATCTCCCATTCCCTGGGGTTTTTTTTGCTTAGAGCTAGAAACACGGGCTAAAATACAGAAGTACGAAAGACAATGGAGCACATGACATGTTGGGTATTAACTGAGTAGGAAATGAACTGCAATGACAAAATGCTGCTGAAACAGAGTTATGATTAATGGGTGGGCAGAGCTACCTTAAAGAATAAAGGAGGTGTCAGAGGAAGACAAAGGTATCATGCGGTAGGATGTGCCATGGTAGGCAACGCCGGACACTTAAAAAGTGCAGTTTGTTTTTACGTGCTGAAATTCAGATGCTTAGCACCAGTCTGTAGAAACGTTAGCTTGTATGCCTGAAAAAAACAACAAAAAAAGAAAGCATCCAAACATCCTTCCCCTGCCTCACACACGCATAAATATGCAGGCGGAAGTGGTTCGCTGAACATTTATTAATATTTAAGTGAGAGAAAGGTGTTTGGAGCAAGTGCTGAGATGAGTAGCGTTCAGCTGGGTTGTGTTGAAGCTCTGGGATACCTGGAATTCTGGGCAGTGAACTATGGGCTTCTCAGTGAGAGAAAGTCCCCCCCCCCGTCAGGGGACTCGCCTGCCCCTCCCAAAGCACGCAGCCACTCTGAAAAACCAAACCCTGCCCTGCTGTCTTCCTTTAAAAGTTGCTTCTAATCCATTAATAAAATGAATACTCAGCATCCTACTCTGCAAAACCCAGCTTGCATAATTAAAACACAATAATTCACATACACGCAACTATTTTGGAAGCGATTACAGGGCCAGGAGCTCAGTCCTCGACTAGAAAAGACAAGCTGAACAGACCTGACAGCTTCTGCTGCCAAGAGGAGGCAGTGTCCCCCTCCCTGCCTCCCCTGCTCCTGCTCTCCTCTTCCTTTGACCTTGTTAGCAAAGCCGAGTTAACCTTGGTGAATATTAACCCAGTTGAGAAAAAAAAAAAAAAAGGGTTTTACTACGTTAGAGATCCGAAAGGCCAACGTTTTTATTGAGCCAGATATCAGCCTGAGGGAAGGAAGGGAGGGAAGAACTGGGGGAAAGAGGGTGGGAATGCACTGTACGCTGGACCAGCTCAGCCCTCGCTGAGAAGAAAAGGTGTTAACAGGGGTAATCAACGAGCTGCTGGCTTATGCCCAGATCTTCAAGTCCGTAACTAGGCAGAGCGCCTGTCGTTTTAATGGAGCTGCACTGAATCCCCCCCACGGCAGGTCCGGTATTGTTTCATAGTGCACAAAGCAACGTGGGTCCTGCTAAAGAGCTCAAAACTTCTCTGGCAGAGGAGCACACTGCTCCTCAGCACAGCATATTTGTTACCTGTTACCATCTCTTTCCGCACAATTTTGTTTATAACACCTGAATTGATGTAATACCTTGGAAGTGGCTACGTATAGACAACATCAATTTACAGAGGAACCAGCCTATATATTTTACATCTCCCTTTCTCCTTATCTGTAGCCGTGGTGCAAGGCATTTGCACAAATCCAAACTGAGATCCAGGATATTCTTAAGCTCAAAAGAAACACCTTTTTGAAACATAAATTGTTAGGTATCCTGATAACTAAGTGAGCTTTGTCTTGGGGGAGGAACTAGACATCAACAGTATAGGAGTACATAGCCGCTGAATGACTTTCAAAGTAAGAAAGATGTGGATTTCCAAAGCAGTGAAATGTTCTGGTTCTCTTGTAGAGCAGAATAGATCTTAAGGGACGTCTCCTTGGTGATCATGTGGTCACCTCTCCTTGTGGCCTTGATGCCAAGTGACAATTTGCAGGGCCATTTCCTTCTGTCTTGGTAAAGAAACTTAACAGGGAAACCCAATGACTAGATGCCCTGCTTTGAACCTAAAATATCTCTAAGCTCTGAAGGCCGCTGAGTTTCTCTACATTAAAGACAAGGACATGCCACACAGGTGGACACATTAGAGCACCACAGAAAGTGAAAACGCAGTGCATTTTGGTTGTCACTTGGGACAACTTTACATTTTACTTCAGGTGAAATCTGAGGTCCAATTCCTGCAACTGAATCCATACCAGAAAAAAATTACTCAATCTCACTGTTTCCTTTTGGGAGACCATGAGCAGAAATAGCCCTACAAAAAAGGTTCAGCTGAAAAGCCTAAGCTGAAGTTTAAATATGTTTCAGCCAATCCGCCTTATGGTTTTGTACTAAAGGTGCATAGTTCTCTGAATAACAGAGCTGGAAAAACACTGAAGGTATGAACTTGGCTTCTTAGTGTACTTGATGTAATTCCTTGATATGCATTTGAAAGTATAAACAAACCCCAAACACTTATCGTGAAAAACTTGTGTACTTGGCCTTATCTGTAGTCTCCGTGCAGAGATGTTAAGGTGGCATGCAGCATTATTGGAATGGATTTAGAGCTGTTATTAAAAATAAGTGGAATTTCTTCAAACACCTATGCACTTTTCCAGTCGTACTCTGAGGTTTTGGGATACAAGTGGATTTTTTTTTTTGGCAGCGGAGATCAGCTTTGGCAGGGAAGAACCTCACTCCCTTGTAGATCTGCTTTCCAGGAGGGTTACCGCAAGCGGTAACAAGTAATGGGACAATTGAGATGCAAGTAATTTTTCAGAGTGCCCCTTAATCAAACGGCCTACCAAGAAGGTGGAAGAAAAAGGAAGTAACTTCCCCGGGCTGGGTATTTCCTGACCAATCTTTATCAGTTCCCGACTTGCCCTGTCCGGGAAAACCTAGTGGCTTCTTGTTTGCATCCTGAAACGCTGCCTGGTGAGGACTGATGTGGAAGTCCGAAAAAGTGAGGCCCGGGCCCCTCACGGCAGCACGCTCAGGCTCCAGCAGCGAAAGCCGAAGCGGGGACAGTCCTCCCGGAGGAGCCGCGGCCCCTCCGCCCCCTGGGGGGGGCCTTACACCGGCAGGTGCCCCCGGTGTCGCGGCCCCGGCGGAGGGGACACACACACAGGACTGCGGGCCGTTCCCGCGGCTCCCTTTGCCTCCCTGCGGCTTGTTTGTTTCGCAAACGTCGGTGGGAGGAGGGGGAAAGGAGAGCCCCGGCCCGGTGCGGGTCCCACCGGCCAGGACGGACTGTCCTAAGCCGCCGCCGCCGGCGGGGCGGCACAGCCGCTTCCCCCCTCCCGTCCCCGCAGGGCTGGTGGGCGCCGTCCCGCCTTCCCCGCCCGCTCCCCGGGCCGCCCCCGCGGCGTCTGGCTGCGGCCGCGGGGCGAGCGAGGCGGGCT
>VZSF01006724.1:187224-254621 GCA_013398295.1 Chionis minor | reverse complement strand
GCGGAGGGACTCTAGGGGCACCTGAAAGTGCCCGCCGTGGCCGGGGCAGGGGGGCCGGGGCCCCGCCGCGGCGCGGGTCGGTGCGGTGCCCGGCGGGGAGAGCCCCGGGGGCGCTCCCGGGGCTGCGGGCGGCGGCGGCTTCTACCGGGAGCGAAAAAACGACCTGCCGGCTGACAAAGTCGATTACAAAATGTAAGCTCGCCGCTTTCCGCGGTGTTTCCCTCTGCTTCACTCGCTTGCCTCCTTTCCGCGGCCGGTTTCTCCGCTGGTAGGAGGTACTGGAGACAAGGTGAGGAGTGCTCTACGCACGCCAACGCCATCCCACCTCCTGCTTCTCGAGGTGGAGGTTGTCCACTTCTTGCCGTCGTGATGGAGGGAGAGGTGACGCTGCGAGATTAAGCAGCTTTTCTCAAGATCACCGAGTGAGTAGTCACTCATACGGAGAATAAACGAGAACAGCATCTGGTTCTGGGGCCTCTTCGTTGTGTATTAATGTCACCACTGCTTTGATTTCTTGCAAAAGCGCTAATTTTTGGTTACAGTTGTCACAACTTGTGGCATAATTTTGGAAGAGTAACTGTTGATAGAGTGCCTTCCCACAGGAGCCGTATCACTGAAACTTCTGGGCCAAAGCTTTGAGTGCCAAAATCAACCCCACTCCGCACCTCCCCTCAGGTGGCTTTACGGATGGTTGTAGCTTATCTGGACGTCAAATTTCACCTCGGGTTTCTGGGTGGGTGTCAGTGAATTTAAGAGACCATTCTCACATTGTGCCTTTGTCCTCAGTATCCCGTTTGCCCTGAGCAAAGTGACTAATGCCCTAGTGCTTTAGGAAAAGCCAAAGGAAGCAGCTTCACCTCTGAAGGATAATTTGCATTAACTAAGGCAGTGGTAGGCGGGGGAAGAGATGGATGTTGTGTGCCACGTAGATCAATGAAACTGGGAAATGATTGCAGTTGTGGCTGTTACCTACAGGTATCAATGAAAATGTAAAGCCAAAAGCCGCGTGGATTAAGATAAAATTTAATATCAAAGTAGGACTTAAAGTGTCTTTTTTCCTTTTTCATTTCATTCTTACACTGTTAAAAATTATAGGGGTACATAGGAAAGTCAGCCTAGAGCAAATCTCTCATGTTAGCCTAGCCTGAAAACAGAAATAAATTGAAACTACGTTCCTGGATGTTGATGGAAAAACAAAGTGAAACAGTATTCTAGGATGCTGGTCAAAATATTTTTCTTAGAGTTGCTGCTCCTGGAGGTATGGGCTCTTCTTCCTGGGTCAGTCAAGGGTCAGTCCACACAGCGTAGTTCCAGTACCACCACAGTTGCTCAGCTGTGTCTGTGCTGACACCAGTACCAGTACTGACATCAATACTTCTCCCACGTCTTTGGTGCACGGATCCCTAAACCTGTCTCTGGCAATACGAGCTTCCCCATCAACTGAATTCAGACCTCCGGCCAGCAGGCTTGCTTTTCTTTCTCATCTGCCATAGTCCCCTCAGAAGTGGTTTACAGCTCCTCAGGGCCTGTAGTTAACAGATTGAAAAGAGTTGACCTGGACAGATATCTAAATATGTTAATATTTATGATCTGTTAATATTGCTAGTTTTTATTTTTCTGCAGGGTGGGTACTTACTGATAGCATATTCATACAATCCTAATTTGCAACCACAACGTGGTAAACACATATTCTTGAGAGCTTTTTTGCTCTCAAAACCTTGCGAGAGACTTTCAGTGCTGTAGAGAGAGACTAGAATTTTGCTGCCGGAAGATGAGGTTATTTACTGCTGCCGTGGAAGGAGAAGGGCAGACCAGCGTAGGGGAAGAAAGCACCCAAATGCCAGGCTGGCTGTTGCTGCATCCTGTAGCAACACTGTGTTCTGTGTACATGGGGTGGTGGGTGCTGTGGACAGTGACTGCCCTTGCAGTTGTTGCCTGACCAATAGGTCCATCTACCATGCTGGCACATCTGGTTCTTCTGGGCCTTTGGACTTTTCTATTTCAGAAATGGCTTTTTTTTTGTAGGGTCTTCTGCTACTCATCATCCACTTAGCTAGGCAACAGCTTTTCAGCCTCGTTTCCCACCCCACCTTTCCTGAGAAAGGCATGTGATGTTTGACAGTTGGACTCTGTGATCTTAATGGTCCCTTCCAGCCTAGATGATTCTATGACTCTACATACTTGTGATGGGCTGGGTTTCATGGTAACACTTGTTTTCATAGAAGACAAATAGATGATTATTCACTGTACGAACACAGCATCCTTCAGCTGTTTAAAATGAGACTGCTACTATGCTCAGACCTTTTTAACGTCTTTTTTTTCTTTTTTTTTTTCCACGTGGAAGTGGTATTAATCTTGGCTTGTTGGCCTTGGGAATACCGCTCTGGGCTTTATTTGAATTGCTGGTAGTTCTTATCAAGAGGCACTGTTCTTTGACACCTGTTGATAAGTAGTTCTACAGATTAAGGACATTTTAGGAACTAATCTAGAATAACTTCAAAGCTATTTCTGAGGAGATCTAAGAATGTTGAGTGACTATTTGTGGCAACTTCTCAAATAAATATTTACATAGTCTCCTATAGTTCTCTGCAAGATGTCTACTGTTACTGCATAGGCACTATGAATAGTGCTTACATCCATTGAGAAGGTCAGACGAAAGGCCAGGACATTGGAAGAACCTTGATTTTGACAACTTTGAGACATTCAGTTGCTTGTCAATTTGACTCTGACCTCTTCCAGAGGATAAATTTTACCCTGTGGAATACATATTTTTCTTAATAGAGCAAAGAGTCCCCTCTTTCCTTGTTTTACCTCTTCTTACTTTTTTATTGCTCCTACTCCCTTTCCTCCCCACCTTCATATCACAGTTATATTGTGTTTAAGGTTATGCTACTGAAACTTCTAGGTCGTCATAAAATGGTTGGGAATAAAAAAACGTGAAAGCTTACTTCCTTTCTAGCATGACCATAAATAAAACCCATAATTTGTTGGCTTGCCCTTTTTTAAGGTTGAGCTTTGCACTGGAATTATTCCTTTGCTATCTTGATGAGTTTCGCCAATTTGTTCATTTGCATACACTGTATTTCCTTATTTGGATAAAGGGAATTCCTTGAATGTGACATGGTGTTAGTGTTCCATGTAGAGTGTTTGGATGCTTTTATGCTTTTTCCTTTTAGAAGCTGAACTTGATTTTGTGTATTTGTTTTCTTAACTGTTCTGTCCTCTCCTTTCTTCCTTGTTTGCCTGTGGTTGCTTTTAAGTATGTTGAAGTGTGAAGAACTAGATTGGGTTTTTTTGGTTGTTCTTTTTTCAATTGTTGATACTTATATTGCTTAGCAAACAGCTAATGATGTTTCTATTTCAGGAAATAGCACAAAATACGTATTAAAGTAATACGTAAATGCAGGAAGTCTACTGTTGCCAATATAACTCTGGCTTCGTTCACCAAGCTGAACTTACAGTGTTTTTTTAGGATATCTGAAGGTAATTATTCTATCCTATTGACTCTGGCATCTAAGCATAGAAAGAACATATAGTGATCTCTATAGAAAACTTGTGGAAACTAATATAGCTAGCAGTGCTTGCGGAACTCTACACCTCCAAAGCGTGGTACTGCTCTTAATTAACAATTACGACATGGTGTGTACTAAGAAAGTACTGCTGTTATTTTTTTGCATGGAGAACTATGGTAAAAGCCAGCAAGTCTGGTTTCATGGACAAATTCGGGGTTGAATCTTTAGGGTTTCTTTGCCTTTTGTTCTTTCTGTTGTCTTTTGGGGATGTTGGCTGCTGGCTAGCGAAGGACACAGGTAGTACAAAGGAGGCATGACCTGATGCTGCTGTAAGGAAGCAAACGCAGAGGCTCACCTTTGCCTAGCAGTAGCGAGATGAGGGGCTTAGGAGGATGTGGCGGTGAGGATCATTTACAACGGAGCAGCACGACTCTGTGCTCAGTGCTTTTCCTGTCCAGGGGACAGAGTGGCTGTCACTGTGCTAGGGAGGAGGACAAGCCTCTGGAGGACTAATTTGGAGGACTGTCCAGAAAGTCTTCATTCAATTAAGTAGTGTGTTTTCAAATGAAGTACAGACCAACTCTACTGCAACTTTTGCTTAAATATAAAGAAATGGTTTGCAGAAACCCACAGAAAAATGGAAAAAGCTATTGGATTAAATTTGTTTTGAATTGATCAATTTTTTTTTAATTGTTGTGTGTTTGGCTTTTTTTCATTCTGACAACTTTTATTGGAAAAAATGATGTTGTTTTTAAAAATCTTAATGACCCATGACAGAACTTGATAATTATAACACTCCTAAGGCATATGTGAGAACAAGCTAAGGTATTTCAAGTAATAGCTGCAAGCTGTGAGGCAGTACGTTTCACTGTATTCATGAGTATACTATGTCAGCGGTGGCTATATGTTTTGTAATCTTATTATTGCCTGTCATTAGAAACAGTAGTGTTATTTCTTTACTTTCAGAGCTATGAAACAAAAGCACTCTCGTTTTTGGACCTTCTGTCTTGCTGGCGGTCCAAATGCTGGTTGTGCTCCGTCAATACTGGAGTAAACTGAAGTTTTTGAAATTCAAGGGCTGGGCTGCATATGAGTGACAGGTCCCTTTCGTTACTAAGGTATACTTTTTCCAAAGCTGGAAGGTGTTAGCAAGTCGATCAGACTCTGGCTCCCTGGACCCTGTCTCTTTACACCTTCAAGCCTTCTGTGAAGGTGAGCTCCATCCCTGTTTCCTTTCCCGAGATCTCTGCACACTTTAACTCCACCAGCCCACTTTAAAGGACTCTTGAGGTTTGTTTCTTCCGACATATCCAGTAAAGTGCTGTCATAGCTTGGCAGACATCAGGAGGAATGACTGACAGTGGGAGGGAAGGATAGCTGTGCACTCCCACTAAACTCGCCTGTACCAGAGTGGGTTTATGATACTTTTCTGTGGGATCTATTTAAATCTGCCTGATGTGTGAGGTGAGTTAGAGGCCAAAGTATTGGACTGAGATAAGACGGACCGGTCTCTTCTAGCTCTGTAGTTGTTGGGATGAGGAGTGTTTGACAGGTCAGTTTGTTTCTCTGTGACCCAGCGTCCTTATCTGTGAAACTGTCGCAGTACCCTTGAAGTATTTGTAAAACATTTTGAATTGTCAGTGATGTGTGTTTAAGAAAACTAGATTGTATCATTATTGGATGCTACCCATCAATTTTTGCCTTAAATGTTTGCAAACTAAGAGGAGCCCAGTGGGTTTGGTTTCATCTGTTTCCAATACACTGGCAAATGTGTATGTGTAATATTATGGAAATCTGTATGTACCAATGACTTTCCTGTATTTTGTGGTGTGATAACAGAAAACTGTTATTAATCAGAATCTGGGTGGGAAATAGATTAACAAGAACTAAATTGGGAGTGATGGTTGAAAGTCAGGTAAGCAACAGAGATATTTTTTTCCTCGCTTCATTTAAAAAACAAAACCAAACAAACAAAAAAGAGAAGAGTGAGGAAGACTGTCATCTGCCAGTTTGCAAAGCCTTTCAAATTGTAACGTGTAAAATATTTGTGTTTTCTTTGGTCATAGTACCTGTTGGTTTACCTCAGAATCACCACCTAGTATTCTTCTGTCTGCTATCACTAAACTTCCTAATCCTTTTTTTCCCCTCCTCCTTTTCAGAGAACAAGGAACAAAAATATCTTCCTGTGACTTGTTACTTGTCCTCTAAGTCTGGGCAGAGCTACACTTCCCAACTCTGCTATGAAGAGCTGAGTAAGAATAGATGCAACATAAAGCAGAAGTCCTGAAGCCTTAGTCAGCAATCTGATGGACGCACTGTAAGTAGGAATAAGACTTGTTTTTTTGCCTGTCTGCTGTGCAAATATGAGTTCAACAGTGCATTATTATTTACTCTTTTTTTCCTAGCACTAATAAGCAAATACCAGAATCAGCCTTCCTGAGCTGTCACAAAGTATTGGCATGCTTGACGTGTCAAGCTGCTGTTGAAATCTGCTTCAAAGATATTTGCAGTTTAGTTTTGGGTGAGATGACACCTTGGTACAGGTTCTAAAACATAATCTTGTATTTTGGGCTGAATTATGCTGTGTCTTAATGCAACTGCTCTTTACAGTTGTGACTTTCGACAGGGATCATGCCAATGTGCCTGTGTGCATGGTACAGCTCTGGAAGCTGGAGAAAAGGATTTCTCTGTGCAAGACAGAGGCACTGCCTAAGTTTTTCTTCATGTAGAGTAACTTTATGAGAGGACTCAATATATTAAGTTATTTATTAAAACGCTTGTTTGTGGAGGTGTATAACTGCCTCTTTTAGAACCGCAGCGGTGGTGTCTGCTAATCTCTGGTTTTACTTAGTGTTAATGTTTAACTTTAAAATAAACTGTTATATGCTTGAAACATTGGATGTAGCTCCTCTCTTTTACTCTATTTGAAAAACTTTCCTGTTGGTGTGGCATATTGCTTCCTTGCTTCTCTCCCTCTTTTTTGTATGGTGGCTACAACACACAACCAAGAAAACAACTGTTGGCAATGTGGAAGAGTGAAAAAGATGTGGCTCGTGGGGCTGCTAGCCGTGGCATTATCAAATGAGTTAACTGAATTTCTGTTTCCTGATGCTTTTTTCATATTCTCATTTCTGTGTCATAAACCTCAGAGCGATACATGAGCAAGTGTTGAGAGAGGCAGGAGGACCTGAACTTGGTACTGACACCATGTGGGTTGCTGCCAAGGTATTCTTTAACTCCCATTCTGTCAGCGAGAGTGAGCACTAACTTAATCTTCTCGGTTTGTGTGGCGCTCGTGTTAATGAATAGTTGCCACTGTATAATCCTCAAGGTTGTATTGAGAGGCTATTGAGATCCAATTTCATGCTGCACCTTAACTGGTACCCTCTCTTGAAACACTTCTGTATTCACTGCTCTGTGTTTTTGCAAAGGAAAAACCAACAAGGAAGGTGGACAAAGCTTCTAATTGTGATTGTTTTCTGTTTTGATTTTTTTTTTTCTGATATAGGCTCATACTTTACTTCCAAACACTTGAATTGTTTCAGTACTGCTAACAAAGGGAAGATGACCTCTACTGTAGTAAGTAAACAAAATATTAAAAATATACCTCTCTGATTTGTTTTTTTCTTAAATGAGGTTTTATTCTTTAAAAGTAACAGCCTATTGAGTGATGTCCTGGTTAACAAGTTTTTTAAAATGTGGAGTATTTGTTGTACTTTCATTTCAGCAAAAAGGGAAAGATATACTATGAGGTAGGTGAAAGAGGCTCAAATTTACTAGCATTTCAAGTGCACAGATACTCCTGGGAGAGATTTATGCTTTTAAAGGGAAATATGGGAATGGCTTCTAACTAGTTCTTAAAGGTCTTCCAGGAAAAATATTCCACAACCTGCTGGAGGCCAGTGCATTTCAGAAATAGCTTTGGTATACCTGGTGGTGTCACAGGACAAAATAGGGCAGTAAGCATTTGTCCTAGACCTGTACAACTGCACACAAAAAGGCGGTTACTTGTCAGCATTTCTTTCAATGACGGTACTGCCAAAAACTGTCCATGCTGCTTATTTCTACCTTATTGGATGTTCCAGTGCAGTGGTTTGTGTGGCCAGCTGGAGGGCTGGGCTCAAGAATCCTTCTTAGGTTGAGTTACTTTGAATCAGGAAACTGATCACTTCATACGCCTCCCAGCCTCACTGTCTGTGATTTTTATTACTCAATGTGTGAGGTATTGGGCATGTACAGTAAATCTCTTTCTCTGTGTAAATTGGAGTCACTACCATTGTGAATTTCTGCATTGGCAGAACTACTTAGTAGGGTTGTGAATGTAAATGGCATCTGAAACTTATTTTGTCCTAATTGCAGTCTTCCCTCTTGTTTTTAATTTTTCTCCCATTTCCTTCCTCTCAACATTATCATTTAGGGTCCATCGCCATACTATGAAAATCATGGCTTTCAGCCAGAAAACTTGTATTCGGCCAGGCAGCCGGAAGGTGCTAATCCAAATCCACAATACTTCTCATCAAATGCTCCATCAGTGCCAAGCTATGTCCCAAGGGTTGATACCCATCAGTCAAGTAAGCCAGTAGCACATTCATCCGGGAGAACATGTTCATCAAGTAAGTTTTGTTGGGATTTCTTCCAATTTTAGACTTCAGGTCTTCCAAAGATAACAAGTAAAAGGGATCTTCCCTTTCAACTCCTGTATTGAAGAAGCCACTTCCCAGTGGATGAAGGAGTAGTAGTTGTCTGGGATGCTGGTGCAACTGGACAGGAACCTGGGTGATTTGGAGGAAGGGTGGTGGAATGAAGAAAAGTCTGTCTGGCAAAAAATGTCAAGGAAATAGTGCTGGTGGCTGGAAATGACCTTATATGTGAACCTAATTTCTCTTTTTCTCCTTGCTTTCATTTCAGGTGTAAAGAAAACTGTAATCATTATATTATCCATTTTAATCGTAATTTGTTGTGCAATTGCTGCTTTCTTCATCTGGTATTTTGGTAAGATTTTTTTTGTGTTCTGAAAGAAAAGATGTATTAAACTTTTAAAGTTAGAAATATATGTTCTTACCTTCCATTTTATGCTGAGTTAAGGACAGGAAAGTCTTTGTTACCTACCTCCTAAGAGAGAAACTAATGTTGCTACCTTATGGCTCAGTTTTGGTTGCTGGGGTTTTTTTTGTTTTTGTTTTTTTTTATTCTTTTTAATAAACAATGCTACTATCGCTTTCCTTTCCTTTCATCAGGTAAATATGCTTTTGATATCAAGTGATGTCATCAGCTTTTTGACTCTCCTGGAGCATCTTATTCAGGTGGCTTTTCTGAAAAGTGCCGATCTGTCTGGCAAAATCTGGTGCAGTACAACTGTACAGCACAGTAGCTTTTAGTAAAGAGTAGTTTGACCTCTTGCAAGAGTTTTTGCACTGGGGTATAGCTGGCACGCAGCTGTGCATGGACACCACTTTCTTCTGCAGTGTCTTTCATTAGGGAAATCACTGCTGTGCAATGAAATGAAACTTGTTTCAAATTCTAAATTCAGTTAAGTAAGGAGGGAGGTTGAAATAAGTTTGTGTAACTTAGCTGCAAGAATGTAAATGGTCAAGATACCTGGCAATGTGTGCTTGCAGCCCAGAAAACCGACCATATCCTGGGCTGCATCAAAAGCAGCGCAGCCTGCAGGTCGAGGGAGGTGATTCTGCCCCTCTACTCCGCTCTGGTGAGACCCCACCTGGAGTACTGCGTCCAGCAGTGGGGCCCCAACATAAGAAGGACACGAACTTGTTGGAGTGGATCCAGAGGAGGGTCACGAAGATGGTCAGAGGGATGGAGCCCCTCTGCTATGAGGGCAGGCTGAGAGAGTTGGGGTTGTTCAGCCTGGAGAGGAGAAGGCTCTGGGGAGGTCTTATAGCAGCCTTTCAGTACCTAACGGGGGCCTACAGGGAAGGTGGGGAGGGACTCTTTCTCAGGGAGTGTAGCAACAGGATGAGGAATAACAGTTTTAAACTGAAAGAGTGTAGATTTAGATTAGATATTAGGAAGAAATTTTTCTCTCTGAGGGTGGGGAGACACTGGAACAGGTTTCCCAGGGAAGCTGTGGAGTCCCCATCCCGGGACGTGTTCAAGGCCAGATTGAATAGGGCTTTGAGTAACCTGGCCTAGTGGAAGGTGCCCTTGCCTTCCAACTCTAACCATTCTGTGACTCTATGTTAAAATGGGATCTCTCTTGGAGCAGAATTAATTCAGATCTCTCTGTTTCTGTGAGGCTTTTTCTTCGAAAGTATGTTAATGCTGTGTGAACCCAGCCTGTCTCACCACTGGAAGCTGTACCACAGATGATACATTTGCCTTGGAAGTCATCCCTAACTGGGGCGACTGAGCTCTGAAGCTGGGCTAGAGCAATTCTGTTCAGCCTAGGCGAAGTTTGTTTTGTGCTATCTTTATTTCTCTTTCAATGAAATCCACTTTTTAAAGAAAACTAAAAACCAATTTGCTTTGTTTTTAAGAACCTTTCCTTTCTGCTCTGTGCAGGAAAAGAACGATAGAGAGAAGGGAGTTCATTGAAAGCCATTAGGATGACACTTTGGGTTCTTAGAGCTGGTTTTTTTTTTTAACTTTGATTTATACAGGGGGAATGTAATCTTGTTTTAAATGGCAGCAAAAGGATGTAATTGGAGTAATTGTTTTCTTCCTCTTTTGCTGTTTATAAGTGTTATGCTTTGTCAGTGTAAAGCTGACTCCTTTTAAACAACTTAATGGTGCTTGCGCATTGAAGGGAGGCAGTGGACAAAATCCAATCAGCTGCATCAGTGACTTGATCTGACAAGCAATGTAAAGGACAGAGCAATACATCTTCTGTTGTGTTAGGCTGGGTCCCCTCCCGTCTCTGAGTTTGAGAGCTCTTTCTGATGTTTTGCTCTGCAGTAGTTGCTTGAGGCTAAGCTGACGTTCAGCCTGACAGCTGTGTTGCTCTCTCCCCGCAGTACGGGATCGTTGTGTCATCTCCTTAATAGAGTGTGGATCTTCAGGAGTGTGCATCCCACCCTCGCAGTGGTGCGATGGAACGAATGACTGCCCCAATGGGGAGGATGAAACTCGGTGTGGTGAGTGCCAGCAGTCAATGGGGGGGACCTTCACCCAATTGCAAGAATTTTTCAGCAAAATGCCCTGTCTAAAGCTTGCCTAAGTTACATGAAAGCCATTTTAGCTTAAGTTATATCTAAAATGGTTTAGGATGTTTGAGCACTTTGAAGCCTGTAATCTAGATATTCAGTTTGTTTCCAGTCCTATTGAAAAACTGAAACAAAATTACTGACTCTGGGGTTTGAGCTGGCTTAACTTTGAATCAGGTTTTAAAATATTGCCTTTTAATTTGAAGGGGGCTTGTGTGAAACCAAATGTAACATTGTCTCTGGAATAAACAGCCATCATTGACTTCTTAGAACTTCAGGTGATAACATAAACCTGGTGGTCTTCAATCAGGCTTGTCTTTTTCCATGTATTTTGCATTCCTTGTTCTCCCAATAATGCTTCAACTACTTCATAATTTCTTTGTGTAAGAAAGCCTGGTCTGATCAGTGTTTCCAAGTAAAAAGATGCTAAGGGAAGCTTTAGTGTGGATCTGAAGATGGAAGGTGGAAAGACACATTTGTGCGTTCTGAAGGATCCATGGTGGCGCCTTGTTTCTAGCACCTGTGTTGTGCTAGTGCCACTGGAAAATTCTCGTTGTACTCTTATTGTCTCTACGGGAAGTTTTGTTCTGCATGTGCCTCATGCAGGCTTAGCATTTACTAGTGTATGCTCTAAAGCTGTTCCTTCCCATTTGGCTGAATAATGGGTTTTTGGAGAAGCTTGTTCCGTCTGTTCTTTTGCTTGAATTATTTTATATTAAACTCCTCTGCAAATAAATACATAATGGGGCATGGAATGTCAGAGTAATTGCTCCTTGTTACATTCTTGCTCTACAAGCACTTCTCTGAGGAAATTTGGTGTATTAAGATATAACATTTATTACAATAGATTATATTTATTTATATACAGTATATGATATATTAAGAAATATATGGTTGAGTAGATAAAAGATAAGAGACTGGCAAATACAATCTTTCTCAGTGGTAGAATATGAAAGAAATTTTGAGCATAGAAGCTGAAATGAAAAAATAAACGCTATCTTGTACACTTGCATTTTTAAACCGGTAGTTCTTTGAAATTGCCTTACACAAAAGAATTAAGTTACTGCGATATTTCTGTCTACTTGATATTTAGTCAGAATATGAGTAGAAGGCAGCATTAAATTAACACCAGTTCATACATACAAGCAAATATTATGGGTAATAATACTTTTACGTAGAAGAAAGAGCAGTAATATAGCGTGTGGTGTTCTTGGTTTCTTTTTTTTTTTTTTCCCTTCTTCCTTTTCTGGCAGTTAGACTTTTTGGACCAAACTTTATCCTGGAAGTTTATTCACCTGTAAGCAAATCCTGGTATCCTGTTTGTCAAGATGACTGGACTGACTATTATGGGAAGACTGCATGTAAAGACATGGGCTACAGTGTGTAAGTCTGACTGTCACCAGCTTTTGTACATACACAGAAAGGTTAAAATTTCTCTCTTGCTGTCTTTAAGGGTGAGTATCTGAAATAAAAAGCGGTTGGTAATCTTGTTCTTGTGAACCCAGGTCGGTCTGATTTTAATAATGGTAGGTGTTAGAGGATCAAAATGAAATGTTGCTCCAATAAGTAACGGGGTCTGGCATGCATGCAGTAGTTGCTCAGTGGAGACACTTGTATCCAAAACATTGACTTACACCATCTTCCAGGGCTCATTTCAGATCATTATAATTGCTCAATAACATCTAGTCTGACTCCACTTGTCATCACCAATATTACACGGAAAGTCTTGATCTTCTGAGGGGTCAAGTAACACCGGCTCGTGTGGAAGAGCATCACAAACGTTTGTGGCCCTGAGTGCTGCCTGCATCCTCCCCATGTAACGCTCTAGTCTAAATTCTTCTGCAGTTGAAATGCTTGATGTTGCCTCTTCTTGACACAGTTGGCAAATACTGTCGTCTGCTGTGCCTGGAGTGATGAGTAATTTATTACTCAGGCAAGCAGGACTTGTGTGTGCCCACCCTGCATTGTGGCACTTGTAATTCAGGTCTCTGAACCAGCAATGACCCCAGTTCTTCCAGCTCCAGTAGGACACAGAGATGGTCAGCTAGAAAGCCCAGCAGAACAGCAGTACTTGCTACCCTTGTCGTTGTCCCGCAGAAATGTGGCTGTCATGACTTACTGGACCTGAACTCTGCTATGCTGTTTAAAAGTACCAGCAAAGGCATGTCTTCCTCTTGCCCCATTTCATGAGGCTAAAGATTCTTACTGTCCATGCATATTAGATAAAAATATTATTTTAATCTAGTAACTGTTTGATGTGAAAAGGAACTTGACAAATGCTTAAAGAATCTGAGTCTCTCACACTGTACTACACCACTGGGGTTCTGTGTTTAATTTAAAAAAAACCAAACATATTTTTACTGTTGTTCATGTTCAGAAGCTCTAGCTTGGCACAGTTTATTGTTACTTGTTTGAAAACTGAATCTACTGGGTTTCATAATGGACTTTCTGTTTTGCAGAGATACGTATTACTACAGTCGAGGAGTAGCAAGTGAAGGCAGCTTTAAAAGCTACATGAAGCTGAACAGCAGTGGTGGGAATATAGACTTGTACAAAAAGCTGTATAGCAGGTATCTTTGTTTAATACAAAATTCTTCCCTTCTGTCAGGGGTCTTTTTAGCTGTTGTAAGAGGTGTAGCTTCTGCCTATAGCATAATGCAAGTACATCTTTCAGTGGGGATTGTTAGAGGGAAAGAGACTTTGTTTTTAATCTGATTGCAGCAACTGCTCTCGCCCTTCTATTTAAAAATTCAGCTGTCATTTTTCCATCCTTCCTCTCCTCTTTTAAAAGGGAAGATGTCCCATCATGCTCCCTCCCTGCTGGCTAGAAGGCTGCCGTGTCAAAGATACTTTCCTAAGGCTCTTTGACCATCAGCAGGAGTTTCTGTAAGGTGACAATAGCTACCAGCTGTAACACATTCAGAGCATCTGGTACAGCTTTTTTTTTCAGTCACATGAACACACAGCATGCTGTGGAAAGTATCATTTTTATTCTCATTAAACAAATCTGAAGTATCTAGTTTCTAAACCTGTTGACTGCTGTGCCTGCAAAGTTCCCGTGGCTCCCTTGCTTAGGTTCTTCTATAACTACTTCATAAATCAGCTCAACTTTTTCTCACTCTGTTCTTCATCTTGCTCCTCAATAGGCTTACAAACCTTTTGTAGTGGCGACCGCAGTGTTCCACATGGCAGTTTTGGTGAATGCAAGAAGTGGTGGAGGCCAGATGGCTGCTGGGAGGGTAGCTGGAGAGAGTGAAGAAAGGCGGGAACCCTCAGCAGGAAGAGGAGGGGAAGGCAGGGCACGTAGCTGGAAAGGGTAGGCAGCAGTTGGTGGGTGAACTTTGTTCACTACTTGCTTCACTGTGTGCCTAACATTGTTTGGTTTTTTTTTATTTCTATTGCAGTGATTCCTGTGCATCAGGAAATGTGGTTTCTCTGCGCTGCATAGGTAAGTGACTGTGTTCCTCAAACTTCTGCTTGCTCATGCTTTGAAATGCTCTGGCTGGCAAATCCTTTTGAATCTGCATAAATAATTGCTGTCTTTCCTCAAGTTGTGCCAGGGAAGGTTTAGATTGGGTATCAAGAATAATTTTTGCACTGCAAAATCAAGCATTTCCATGTCAAGCATTGGAACAGGCTGCCCAGGGAAGTGGTGGAATCGCCATCCCTGGAGGTATTTAAAAGACGGGTAGACGTGGTGCTGAGGGACATGGTTTAGTGGTGGTTGTTTTGGCAGTGTTAGGTTGATGGTTGGACTCAATAATCTTAAAGGTCTCTTCCAACCTGGGTGATTCTATGATGGGCAGATGATTTACCTGTGGTTCCCAAGTTTCAAACAATGCAGTTTAAACAGCAGGGTGGGAGAGGAGGCAAGGAGGATGTTGGATCCTCAGATGTTTTTGTCTTTGCTGCCACCGATTCCTTTAAATGACTTGCCTGCTGTGAAGCTCTGTAGCCCTCTCCTGGCAGCCTGGTGGGATGTCTGTGGCATGTCCGCTCTCCGACATGCAGCCATCGGGTGGGTGGTGCGTTCCTGACGGTGACGGCTGCCATGAGGCGACCCTTGGCTGTTGTCAGTTCTGTTCCACAACACAGAGGTGTGCGCCTGTGTGGCCCAGCAGAGATGCCTGAATACCACACTGAAAGGTGTAATGAGCCACTGGTTTGTGGTTTGTGGTGAACTGAGGGCTGCAGCTACCAAATACTCATCTTGATGTTTGCAATGTGAAGTGGGTCCAGGCTATGGGAGACTCTGGATCTCCATGTCCAGGGAAGCAGTGCAGAGGTCAGGCATGGTCTGTGCTCCAAAACCAGCCAGCAAAACCAGAGCTGCAGAAGCATCTTCCAGACTAGCTCGCTCTTTAACTAATGCCTCTGTGTGTGTGACTGACTCCTTAGAGTGTGGCGTGGCCACTAAAAGCATTAACATGATGAGCAGAATCGTGGGCGGCAGCGGGGCGGTGCTGGGGCAGTGGCCGTGGCAGGTCAGTCTCCATGTGAAGGGCATCCATGTCTGCGGGGGCTCCATTATCACCCACCAGTGGATAGTGACAGCGGCGCACTGCGTGGAAGGGTGAGTCTCGCCTGCACTCGCTTGTTCATCTCTCAAATGGTGATTTTTGTTGCTTCCAGCTGAAATGCACAAATTTACCTATGTCTCCTGACTTTCTGCTTTAACATGGAGTTAAATACTGTTATTCCTCCTCCCCCTTGAATGCAGGTGGTAGGTACAGTGTTTTGGCTATGTAGCAGTATGGTTTTCGAGTATTAAGGGAAAATTTTTTCTGGAGGAGGTTGGCTGCAGATCATCCATCTGCTTTCTGCAGGAAGAAAGTCTTATTTTATTTGTTAAAGGTGGAAATTAAGTTGGATGGTGATGTTGGGCACAGATACTCGCCCAGCTTAAGAGGTAAACTCAAAGCACCAAACTTATGCTGGGCATACAATGTTATCTTGAAAATGTTGAATCAGACTTTGGGGAAAAACAAAGAAAAGGGGGGAAAAAAACATCCCAAACTCTCAAACATCACACAACTGTAGAAATGATACATTTAAAGGTGCCTGCACCATTTATTTCCTCGTATCTTCATGCCACAGGTTAGTAAAGTCAAAGTCAGTATTAAGTGCGGATTCACTTTACATAGGCATCAACAAAAAAAACAGCTGGTGCTTTGTCCCTTTTTAACCTATGAAAATAGAAACTTAAAGGAGACTTGAGGGTGTTGTGGTACCTTGTGTACAGTGGCAGAATATGTTTAAAAGGTGGTCGCTTCTGCTGGAGAGAAAACCCACTAAGCAAAAACATTTTAATGGTTGGTTGGCTGGATCACAGTTTGAGACTAAGAGAAGGAAAAATGACTTTGCCCTTAACCTTGAGAAAAGAATGCAAGTGTTTATTTTTATGTGATGATCTTATCCCTCCTTTGTTTTCTGATTTGAGCTCTGCAAGAGCTTTAGGAATGGCAACCAAGCTGTAGCTGGCACAAAACTGGTTTTCAGTCTTGATTTTTATTTTTTTTGGTTTGTTTTTGTTTTGAGGGAGAACGACTTGCAAGCACTATTGCCTTGGCAGCTCTCATGGAGGGAGCTTTAACACTTGTGGAAATTTTTTTATTGAGCATTTGTAAACTGTGCTAGAGCACAAGAGGTTACTTAAATTACATCTAGTGAGCATGCTTAACACTTAAAAAGCCCACCAAAACCAACCAAAAAAACCCCTGGCATTTTCAAGATAGTGAAATTCCTTTGCTAGATCATGTTTTTACTAATTCCAGCTTCTGCTGCCCTTGCATGCTTTGCATAGCACATGCGAGTGATATCGCTGACATGTGAGACTTCAGAAATAACTGCTTGATCCCTCAGCCATGGAAATCAATAGACTTCAGTGAGGCAGTCTCACACTATGATTTGCTGTGCTGAGTGACCAAGGGGATAGACAGTGATACTTAACCCACTTCAAAGATTTTTTTGGTATATTTATGAAATTACAGTCAAGCATTTCCAAAGTTAGATGTCTTGCAGCTTATTTACCTTTGTCATCTTTGTTCTTGGTCACACATACATTTGACTACCATTTCTGAAGGCAATTTTTTGAAAGTCATATTCTGTGACTTGATACCAGAAAAGCAAATCTTCTAATCTTTCCTTTTTCTGTAGACAACTTTCTGACCCGTACATCTGGAGGGTTTATGCTGGGATTCTGAACCAGCATGAGATGGTCTTACACAAAGGATACAAAGTGCAGCAGATAATTTCCCATCCGGATTATGATACGGATTCTAAAGACAATGATGTTGCCCTTATGAAATTAGAGACATCACTGCCTTTTACTGGTACGTATTCTGCTCTTCTTCAGTCAAAAATCCAATGACAATGAGCACATCTTTTAAAGCTTCTGAAGTTCATCAAGAAATCCTTGTAGATACTTATGGGAAGAACACAAAATGTGGGTAGAGACACCTTAGAGACATAGACAGGGTAGAAGTAGAGGCAGAGAGCACACCTTCTGATTTTTTTAAGGAGGATTTATTTAAATCTAATACATGGTAAGGGAGTTTGGGCTCATCTCCATTGTATACTTCTACTCTAGAATGCTCTGTGGTGCTTAAGCATTGCCACTCCTATGTGTGCAGACTCGGGATACAGTGGTGGAGCAGCTGACTGAACCCTAAATCAAGTTATTCCAAATAAAAATTGAGGGGGAAAAAACCAACCAAACAAACCCCACAACAATCCAAAAGCCCAACCCCCAAAGTTAGAAGAGGTTCCTTTCTTAAAATGTAAGTGAGCAGTAAAAGCTAGCTGACAAAGCATTATTTAAACTTGATGTGCTTTACGTGTACAGGTGCTATCTGTACAGGTCCTTTATGTTTCAGTGCATCAGCTTAAAGCTACTGGAATTAATCTGGAGGGGCTCTTCTGCTGCTAAAAGTAGGGAGGTTGGCTGGTTTTGTGTTTCACGTTTCTTGTATACAGGCATTGAATCCTGCTTGCATTGTGACTGTTTTCAGTAGGGTTTTGCAAAGAGAGTGCAGAGAGGTACCTGTTGGAAGTTTTTTCTTCTTTATTCTCTACTGATCAGAAGAGCTGGTGTTAATTATTCTAGTTAGCCTGATGAATTGATCTAGAACCCTTAACTGTGTGTGTTCATCGCTTTGCAGTGAAGATTAGGTAGCCACCTGGGAAAGGGCAGCTGGTAAGCTTTCTGCTGCTGCCTGCATTGCACAGTATTGCTTATCTGCAAGGAAGGTAAAGTGCAGAGAAAACGCGTGGTATGTATGTATTTAAGTGGTGGTCATGCTGAGATATTTCATATGCGTTTATTTGGAATTATATCTGTACATCTGGGTTTACGGATGTTACTGTGCTTGTTTTGCAGATACTATACAGCCAGTTTGCCTGCCTAACCCAGGAATGATGTTCCAGCCCGATCAGCAGTGCTGGATATCTGGGTGGGGAGCAGAGTACCAAGGAGGTAAGGGTGGCTCTGGAATATTTTTGGTCTTCTACATAAACGATGTTTCTAGTAAGTTTATTTCATGCTAAACAGTGCTGGCTGCTAGGATTTGTAATAGCAACGTAATACAATGCTTGTTTAATTTTGTCTTTGTGTGTGTGTTTTTGTGCATGTTTCAATTTTAGGTAAAACATCAAATAACTTGAATTATGTTACGGTGCCCTTAATAGAACGTTCTAAGTGTAATTCTATCTATATCTATAATGGAATGATTTTGCCTACAATGATCTGTGCTGGATATCTAGGAGGAGGATTTGATTCCTGTCAGGTAATTATTGCCAATTAACACCTAGTAATGATCTGATTATTTTTGTGGTCTTACTAAGTAGGCTTTTTAAAATTATCTATTAATTACAAACAGATCCCATACAAAAAAACCCAAACAAACAAACAAACTCAACAAAACATTGAGAAGCATTCTGGTTGGGCTTCTAGTTCCTTTTGTTTTGCATTACTTTAAAAGGGAGAGCTTTTGTTTCATCTACTGAATGGCTGCCAGAGCTGAGTTCTTGCTAAATACCCAAAGAGGGTGAGGCAGTCCTTTTTAATGCTTCAAGGATGTATTGTTATCTGGTACTTGAAAGTGAACTTGAAAGTAATTATGGTGATACCCTGGCTTTATGCTTGGGGACAAGAAAGTCAATAGTGCCTAGCTCGTTTAGTGCTTTGGGCAAACAATTTTCATCCCTATTGCAAGCAGTCATCGTTGAATACTGTAATTGCCATCGCATTTTGTTTCAGTGACTGCCTTAAAATGGCAATTAGCTTCTTTTGAAACCTGTATTCCTGAAGTAAAATGGATTGTGTCTTTCCTAGTGGCCAGGTCACTAACAACATGCTTGTGTTTTGTGCAGGGTGACAGTGGAGGTCCTCTAGTAACTAACAAAAACTCTGTGTGGTGGCTGGTTGGAGATACCAGCTGGGGAACTGGCTGTGCTAGTCCCAATAGACCTGGAGTGTATGGGAATATGACTGTGTTTACAGACTGGATTTATAAAAATATGCAGGTAAAGTATTTGGGTGGTTTCAATAATTTTAAACGTTGAAAATCCTGAAACTTGACTTTATTCAGAAAAATAAATAAATGTGACTGATAATGAAGCTATTCTGTTGAGAAGCAGCCAAGTAATTGATAAGATAGTCTGTTAGCCTGTCAGCAGAACTTGAATTTTTGTTTTTCGTTTTGTTTTGTTTTTTTAAACAGGCGAACAGATGACAACACTGTCCTTCTTGCTGATTGATGTTTCTAAGAACAAGAATAAATGAAGCCATGGATGCCTGGGATATTTATTCACTTTGCAAATGATTTTTTTTTTCCTCTTTATATTTGCTTTTTAAAAATAACATGAAGGATTGCACACTCGGTTCTGTGCTGGCTACAGTGACTGATCTTAATCAGTGAAGGATTATCACAATGAGAACCTTTCTTCTTGTTGTGGTGCCTGGCAGAAAGTCATTCTGTCAACTGCTTGCTGAAATGTCTCTTTAATTGAGTAACTTTCACTTGATAATCAGGTGCAGGCTTATAATGGCAAATTTAATCATAATTTAACTTAAGATTTTAATCTGAGATGGCTGGTTTAGTAGTGTTTTAAACTAATGTTAGGTAATGTGAACGTTGAATCTCTGAGCTGCTGGTTGGCAATTTAAAAAGAAATGAATGTTTTTTTAGTATATATGAAGGGAAGTTTTCATGCACTATGGTGGAGGCACAGGAAAAAAATACTGTATATTCAGGTAGTTAAAAATCCTCAGGATCTCGACGCAGCAGTCAGCCAATTCAGATTGTTTGAAGTGAGACCAGTCTGACTGTCTCAGTAATTAAAAGTGCTGTTTTGCCTTTAGCTGCTCTGAACCCAAAAAGGGCAATTCTTGCCATTGCTCTGGATGTAGGCTATGGAGAAGGATGCTCCAGAGCTATAGCAAGAAGCGGCAAGTTAATTGTCCGACAGTGAGGTCCCTGGCTGTGCACATCGAGGCTGACCCTTGAACTCTCCCTGCTGTGACAGGCAAAGGGCAAAGTTTTTCAGTAAGGCTGTGTTGGAAGCGATAGATCTCTGATTGCAGACACACATACAGAGGCTGGATGTTTCATACAAAGAAACACAAATCTGCGTTTCTGTGTAACCAGATGAACTACCTCATTTATTAAATTTGGCTTTTAATTCCTTAGAGCTTTCCTTTACGTATCTGCATGTATGTTTTTAGAAAAATGTGATTAACATTAGAGTGCCACCTCAACTAGTATTTTGATAATAACTTATAATCATAGTACTGAGGATCAAAAAAGCCATATCAAGTCACTTTTGTTAAGAAGGATAAATCTTTTGAATGAAATGACTCTGCTAGTCTTGTTTTCTCTTTTGGTACTGAAATGCAATTATTTTGCATGTAAACACTGCACCAAATAAATTTATTTTTTTTTTTACAAATAGTTTTCCCTAGTTGTGGTTTATATCTGCTTGCTTGGATTTTTTTCGAAACAGTTGCTGAATTCAGTGTCTGAAGTGCTTTGAGAATCCGATTTTAAAAAAACCCACCCTACCCTCCCCAAAAAAATCCAAAGCAAAGGAAGAAACAACACAAGAGGGTGATGCAAGAGATTGTTTTAATTCCAATATTTTAAGTCCTTGAACAAACCCAGGGAAAGAGAGCTGGATATCCAGGATTGTGGGATGCCTTTAGTGGCTGGGTCTGATGAAATCGCCCTGACTTGTGAAATTGAATTAAATAAGGAAGTTCAGCCTAAAGGCAGTGGGCTGAGAGAGTCGCACCCTATTTTTTTATTACATCTCATGCTGCCTGAAGCAATGTGTACCTGCCTCTCTTCCCTTGGTGTGAGACAGGGTGTTTTCAATAGCACGTGAGCATCAAGTGTGTCTTGGGAGATACTATGAAGCAGCCAACAAGTTTAAAATACTTTCAAAATAGAGTTTAAATAAGTTACGGTATCAGGCTTTCTTATGGCTTTTGACCTGCAGCACTGCAAGACAATAGTAGCAAAACAGTATGCCGAAATGTGGAAAACTGGCTGCAGTGCTAAACAGGGTTAACATAGCTGTATGCTGTACTGGGGTGAATGCTGTGCCACAGAAGTCAGCCACCTGCTGCTGCGGTTTCATGTCAGAGGGTCAAACACCTTCTATCACTTCTGGCCTGAAGAGAAGGCTTCTCTTGTAACCATCTTGGAAATTAGTACATGACACGCTGGTACAAGCACTTTTTTTTTTTAGCTGAATGCAGACATTACTCTTGCTACATAAAGCACAGTTTTGCCCATTAAAATAAATCCTCCATATGAAAGATTTCATGAATACAGTTTACAATATTGCATAATAACTGTCTTCCATAAAATGAAAGGGCTTTTGGAAAGGTTCTTCTTGCCCTTGAGAGGTGAAGGAGAAAGGCAGCATCCACATGATGAGACAGCCTGCTAATGTGCAACATCCTGGGTGGTTTAATTCCTTTTGGACATTGAAATCCTGCAATCTATTGAATTGCCTGTTAATCCCAAAATTTCAGGCGATGCTCCAGGCATCAAAAAGAAAGAACCTCAGCCTTTCTCTACAAATCAGGGAACTGAAAAAGGAGAAACAGAGCCAATGTATGTATCGATCAGATGAAGTTAGCTTTCCTCTAGGCTGGAACTCTTTCCTGCCGCCATGTGCGCCCTCTCTACCTGTTGGGCTGGGATTTACCAGTGGTGACACCTTGCACAGTCATCGTTCAGGTGATGGCAGGAAAGATGTCAACCACAGTGAGGCAAAACCACAAAGGGAAGTCGGGGATTGCTAGGGTTGGGCAGTAAGCTTCGTCAAGGAAAGTTAGTTAGATAATTTGATTTCTACAGTTTATGAGTTATACAGCTGAAAACCCTCATCCACATTTAAAAAGAAAACACAGCAAAACATAACCCTCAGAGCTCTAGCTTTTTAATAATTATTTCAGTGATTGTACGGAATTCATAAAGTAAATGTTTAAAAAATAGGATGGCATTTAGTTAATCACAACTCCCACAGTGGAGCACTTTCCACAAGGGCAGGTGTTTGTGTACAACGGATGATGGAAAATAAATCAAAACTGAACACTAGAAATAAGTATTAAGGGTCTGTGCTAACATTACATTTTTAGCGGATTTTACAAAGTTCTCTGTTAATGCTAGAAAACAAGAGCAGAAAATACCTCTGAAAAATGAAGAAATCTACACCAGGGTGAAGTCTCTCAGGTATTGGCAGGCTTTGGTGAGACGATTAACTCGTTGACTGAGGTAGGTCCTCTGTTTAGCAGCTTCACTGTCCTCCTGAAGGAGATGGCTTAACTTGTCCTTTTCTTGCAAAAGATGCAACATTGTGGTCTGCAGTTGATCCCCAAAGTCATGAAGGGCATCAGACAGGATGATCAGAGGTATCTGATTGCAGAGGCGTTTGCTTGCTCCCTACAAGAGGGGAAAAAAAGGCAGAAGACTTGTTTCCCAAAAAGAACTGAAAAAGAAAGGGGCTATAGATAATCTGGTAAGAAGTCACGGCATGTTTTTAAAATGCTGCATTGGGTTACTGTTCAAGAAGTGAGTGCTTCTAGGAACTAAAAAGTGTTTGTCATTAGTCTCCTTTGTCCCTAAAGATCTAAAAATGAAGGGTTATGGCTTTTTCCCTCAGCTGACTAAACCCAAAGCAGGCTGTTCCCTGCTTAGCTCTGCCAGCTGTCATTACTAAGAGTTATACAAGAACATACCTGACGAATAGTACTTGTAAACAATTTCTGGCATCAAACTGGTCTTCTCTGAACACTACCAATTATTATGGTCCAGGAAATCAAAGTAATTTTTCCAAAGGTGGTATATTCCTGTCTTTAGATGGTATTTCTGACATGGTTGTCTTTTTTGAGTGTAAGACTGCTTTGGAGTTAGCTTTAGATTTAAGGAAAAATGTCTTCAGCAATAGTGAGACTACACGGTGCCTACATTACATCTATTGATATCTCAGATAATTTTCTGCTTAATCTGACAAACCGTCTGATCAACTGTCTAGTTATTTATGCAAATTATAACAGATTGACCTGGAAGAGGTCGTGGGGCCCTTTTCCCAGTGACACCCACAGGGCTTGGGGGCTAAGATCGTGCTCTTGGGTGATGGGAGATTCAAAACCTCTCCAATGCTGGTACCAGTTGAGCACTTACACCTGAGTGGCTGGCTGCAGTTGAGAGGGGTGTTGTTCTTGCTTTCTTTTTGTGGCATCTGACTTGAAAATGGCAGTAGGAAGACTTGGCTTTAGTTACCTCTGGAGCTCAGTGGCTGCAAATCTCTTATGTACAAGGATGGGTCTGAGCTCAAGATGAAAAATAGTTAAGACTAGAGGTTTAGTTTTTCTTTCTGGTTTGCAGAAATCCTATCAATATCAAGGAATTCAGCTGAGTCAGCTAAAGCACTTACTGAGCTTTACTGAGGCACTACTGACCATGGTGGGAGGGAGTGTAGGTGCTTCAAATATGGGATTTTTCCTGGAGCCAAACTCTACCAGGAACCTTGACAGTCCTCTCACAGCTGACATAGATTCATGCACACCCTTTTCAAAGGACATGGACACTTAAGAGCTTCCATCTCATTCAAAGTGTATTTGGCCTTGCGTAAGTCCCATGGAGATATGATGGCCTGGCATTCATTATTGTTGGAAATGGCTCTTAGGGCATTTACAAAAATCTGTAACTATCATCTAAGACTTTTGTGTTATAGCAGAGAGTATAGCGAGGCGGGAGGGAAGAGCTTATGCAGTTCTGCCTTTGTCTTTTGTTCTCTGAAAGCCAGTGGTTTTCTCTTCACCGGCCTGAACATTTAGTTGCAGGAATTTGTCAAAACCTTGGTATTGAAACTCCAGGTGAGCTGCTACCTACCTTCCTGCATTATTAGTATTGAACTTGCTGCTTTCTGAGGGAGTTTTACGAAACAAAGATCAAAAGCAAACGTGGATACTGCGTGTTCTCTTTGTTCTCTGTCTTTAACATGATCTTTTGTTAAAACATCCCATTTGTCTTCAGAGACTTAAATTCTACGGAGCTATCTGCCATACAGCATACATACTGATCTCTACAGATAGCTGAATCCATTTTAATGGAACATTTTATTATTGCACCTCCTGCGGCCCTAGTTTAGGATCTGACTGCAAGCCACTGACACCACTTTCTGCTGCCGTCAGAATTACACAGTAGGGCTTGAGGCTGACCTGAGCTCTTAGATGCTGTGCTAAATGGCAGTGCTGTGGGTCATGTTGATAAGCTTGTGGAAACTAGTGTTGTTTGAAAACTGTGAGACCAGCTTGCAGTGGGGAAAGCAATCCTAGGACTGTTTCCTCCTTTGCTGGAGAGAGGGACTTGCCATCAGCTGAGTATCAATAACTTCTAATTACAGGGCCAAGGACTCTTCCCCATTCTATCCTCTCCTCCACACTAGTAAGTGTAAGTCCTTTCCCCTCCCTCCCCTACACTCGTCCCCACAGGAAAGCCAGCAAGAAAGCGTTGTACTGGTGTGAGGGTGTGTAGGCAGCGGGGAGTCACCCTCTTCTCCATGAAAGGCTGGAGGAGGGCAAGGACTCACTTGCCAATGGTGTATTGCCCAAGCAAGGGGCAGCTGCAGCCCAGAGCCCTGCCAGGCTGGAGGGTAGCTAACAAGTGGTTTAGAAGCCAGCTGTCGTCTTAACAGCCTGCAGGCTTTTCTAATCACCAGCCCCCGGCAGTGTGCAGCCACTTCTCCCCAGCTACTGTGCCAACACAGGCCATCAGACCAGCTTTGTCCTGGCACTTTCATCACTGGTCAGAAGCTCTGATTAATATGTATTGAAGCTGTGTGTGTCCCTGGATGAGACACTTCTACCCTCTGGCTACTATTCGCTGCATAGTAGCAGTATTTAACGAAAGGCTCATACCGACTACAGCGAGATCTGGACAATGGGTATATGCTATAGCATTCAGGGTGCAGAAGAACTGCTGTATCGTAGTCTGTAAACTCACATTGAAATAGGCCTTCGTATGAGAAACCATTTCCTGGACAAAGGAGGGCTCTTGATTCGAAACAGATCCAACCAGAAGCCCTTTCTCATTGCCAGCTTTGGTAGCATCTTCTTGCTTTACAGACTGTAAATCGTTAATGTAAGCATCGTCCTGGCAGTACACGATTCTCTCCATTTTAAACTGGGTCCGGATGTGTCTTTCAGCCTCCTCTGCTTGTTTCTCTCTAATGTGTTCAATTCTGGTCTAGGAAAGAAAAGAACAACAAGTTGTAAGACATTTGTTTCCTTTGCAAAGGTGCCGGTGTTCAGCAGTGTCCCCAGGGAACAGCAAGGTGGGCACAGTGTTCAACAGTCCTTGCTGTAGCACTGTCTCATCCCAGATCAGCTCTTGGGAACATGGAGTAGTGCTTTAGATTCTGGTTCCTCTGTTGTGAAAGAGCAGGAAAACGTGGCAGTTCTGTCCCCTTCTTAAAATGAGTGGGATCAGTCAAAACCTGGTGCTTGGACCCCGCAAGAAAATACGAGGTTGATGGGAACAAGGAGAAATGGCCAACTGTGAGTTCAGCCTGCAGCCTGCCCTCGGGTTTTGCACGCATTTTATTTGTGTGTCTCTCTCACAGTGAGCGCTGCTGTGAACTCCATTGCCCCTCCTGCCCTTCTCAAAAACTGCAGATTCCTATTTGTTGTCAGCGAACCAACCCCGTCTAACCCTTCACTGTCAGGCGTTTTTGTTGCGGTAATGTGGTGCTTTCTGGCCTTTTTGATACTTCCACCTAAAAATCTGTGGGGGCAGTAAAGTTCCCTCAGTCATCCTCAAATTCCCTTAAAATGCTTTCCTAGCATCCTTAGGAAGCATCCCATATTTTTTCTCATCTTGTCTAGCAAAACTTCCTCTCTCTTCATTCTATGTTATGCCTAAGGACCCTCCCTAAACACCTTTGTATTTGACTGAAATAGCTTATTGTTTGTGGTCTGGTTGGCCTGGGAGTTCAGTAGAGTTTGGCCATGCAAGTCAAATAGTAGACCACCTGTTTCACTCACATTTGCCTTTGAGTTTCCTTTTTAAGCAGTACCCTGCAAGTGGACTCTGCTTCCTGGCTGTCCACTGTTGTTTCTCATCTCTTCCTCAAAACTCTTTCTGAGAAAAGGTCTTCAATGACATCCATATCATTTAAGTCCACCCCAAAACATTCAAGCACCCAAATTGTGAACAGTCATCTTCTAACTGTCTCACAGCTGAATAATTTTTGACTTGTCTCCTGCTGCTCCCTTTTATCAAAGACGAGATTGCTGCACTGGCTAACACCCTGGCTTGCCTTTCAGAGGGGGAAAAGCAGTGTCTAGTGCTCTGAGGCTACCCACATGCTTACAAATCATTGCGGGACTTAAATTTGAAATGGGTTATAAGCTCTTCAAAGCACCCATACCAGGTTTTTTTAGCATTGTGTTGTATGCATCAAGAATGTGACCAGAATGAGTGAGGAATGTATGGTTTAGATCTGATCAAAGTTGTGGCAAAAGGCAAAATGCACTTTCATTAGTGCCATTATAAACATGCTATTGTTTTCAAGCTCTTCCTTATTTTATAAAAACTGTAGGCCTGCAAGAAATTCCATGCTTGAGTAAGGGTAATACAATGAGATAGGTACTGTAACCACAGCTGTATTTACAAGTGCCATTGCATCTTGCTCTTGTCTTATCTCAGGTCATAGGTAGTCTCTCACCTTAGCAGCTCTGTTTAGATTGTGAAAATTAGCAAAATGCCTTTTAGTGACCTCCATAAATTTCTCTTCAACCAGGCCTGAGGGAAGAACAGACAGACAAAATAAAGTCAGCAAGCGAGGTTTTTAAGCTATTGTTAGCTAGAGGGACTAGCACATATGATACAGAGCACCGAGTCTGACGCAGGCGCTGTAGTTGCCTTCTAAGGCAGACGTAGGAGAGAGAGAATCATGACACATTTTTTACTTGGGTGCTTTTTACTGGGTGGATTACGTACCCTTTCCCACAGCCCCAGCAGTTGCTGTATAATACATACAGCATTCTTTATGCAAAGAACTGGCAAAGAAGCTGCGTTCCCCATTCAGGTTTGTGAACGCCACTCCCCAGGCTTGGGAATACCAAGCTGCTTCCCTGGCACCAGGTATTTCTACTATACTATTTCTTTACTGTGTTATTTATTATAACTGCTTTCTAACTCCCATCCACCAGACACTGGGAAAAGTATTAACAAATGCTGGAGACCACATGTAGAGATTGGAGGCTCTAGAGAAGAAGCAAGCCCCCAGGTTGAATCAGATTCACTTCCCCATTCTGAAGCATCCTGGCTGAAGCTCTCGCTTCAGCAGTGAGAACGTTGGCTTATCCTGGAACAAAAATTGTCATGCACAGCAGTTTCTCCCACATGACAGCCTCATATGGCCTGCGAGACATACCGATCACGTTGCTCATCATCTCGACAGCTGGCTCCTCCAGTTCTATGATTTGCTCTTTTATAATGTCCTCAAACGTCCTGTAATTGTTAAAGCCTGGGAACTCCCGTCCACGATACTGGTCTTCATATTTCCACACTTTACTGGGTACATTATTTTTAACTGTAATATTAAAATAACATTGCTTTACTACTAAATCCTTCAATTTATGAATTTCAGATTTAAGAAGGAAGTCTGTTTCTCTTCTTTGAAATGCTCTTGGGAAGAACAACTACTGAGACAATCTTTAGAGCAATACTGTTACTACTGAACTGAGCTAACACACATTATCGCTCAGTGAATGAGCCATATCACACACTGGATTGAGCATCTAACTGACAGAAAGCAATCCAGAAATTATAATGGGGCTCAAAAATACTGGTTCTTCTTGGCATTGCTACCCTCACAGAAGTGGCCATTACCAGTCACTTCTGAGTTTTAAAAAACCCGGAACAAAACAAAACCCGAAACTCACTAAAGAGTCTTATTCCAGGGCATCTGCTGTTGACTAGTTATTTTTATTTAAGATATTACAGTGAATATTTCTTTGTTGACATTATATGAATTTGCCATCTTAAATGAGGTATATCACTTTGAATTGGTTTATATATTCAGTCAAAGATGTGTTTCTACGTGTTTTGAAAGGTTTCAATATTGCCCTGTTTTGGGGTCAAATTTCTGAATCATGGATCACATGCACATGTGGAAGTAGAAGTCAAGCCATGAATGCATTCAGTTCCAACACTCAGATATATGAGTCCATGGCTGGATAATAACAAAAAAAAACCAACCCCAAAAAAACCCCAAAACCAAAACCAAAACAAACCCAACCAAAAAACCCAAAAATAAAAAAGAAAAAGACAGAAGTAGATGTGGAGTATCTGATTCAGAGTCTGAAAACGTACCTGTACAGTTAAAGTAGTACAAAGCTGTAACATGGCCACAAGAACATCTATCAGCTTTGCAACAAAGAGTTCAAGGCTTCAAGTATTCAAAGTATCTGCTATATTTAATACTTTCATTCATCATAAGAAAGCTGAAGTTAAACAGAATCATCTGATTTCAATGATGTACCTTCAGAAATCCTAGCGGTGGCTGATAACAATGCTTTTCATTGAGGAAGGGCTCGCTGAAGCTGCCTTTAGTTTTCAAGCTACGCAAGTGAACTTACTTTGCTGCACATATAAATACTTCACCTGAGCATATATACACATGATTTTGGGGTAGCATATTTTCAGCAAGAGCTGCGCTGTTGTTAAGAGCTTCTGTGTGCTGCTACACTGGTCCCATTGTGAAGTCAGACGTATTCCTTTAAATCAACAGTGATAACCTGAAAGTGCCCAGAATATTCCCCACTGTGGTTCATCTGCCACGTGATGCCTTGCATACCTTCTGCAACTCAATCGCTCTTTGTCCTCTGAAGAAGCTCCATCCTTCTGCCAGTGCTTTCTGCCATTTTTACATCTGTTTCTTCATGCCTTCATTGTCTTACTCTTTTATTCCTCTCCATAAAATCATGTTGATTGGCTTAGTACTTCATGGATGGGACACACGAGACATTGACATACACCAATGTCTGTCTATCTGTCTCTCTTCACATATACACTTATACATACACATATTTGTCTCTGGCTGACAGCGCCTTTGCAGCCTATTTGTACCTATCATTTTAGAGTCACTAGTGATGTTGACACAGATGTACATCAAAGACCAAAAGAACTTGTTTCAAGAGCTACTGCTTGACTGGCAGCTGATCTATTTCATCTCTAAGAGCAAAAGATGGGGTCTCTGAAAGATGTGGAAAAGGTGCTGCAAAAGATACTGTGTGTACTGCAGAGTTCAGTCTGCAAGTGTCTTCCTACGCCTCAGTTTACAACTGAGTTCAGTTAATCAATTAGCACGGTGGGTGATGCACAGAAAGGGGTACTCTTTACAAGGTTGTGGTTATTTCAGACTCAGAATTGCTTTCTCCACACCCTAAACCAGAGCTAAAGTAGAACAAAAAATAGCAAAATTCCAAAACACCCCTAATAATAATAACAATAGTAATGAAATTATAACAAATTTATTATATAGTTTAAATACATTGTCATTGTTGTTGTTGTTATTATTAATTATTCGTGTTGGCATTGCTATTGGTTTTGTTGCTGTTATTTAGAAGAATAGTTCAGAGAACCTCCAACCAGTTCTGGCCAGGGTCCACAGTCTCGGTCTTATTGGTTTGCTGGGAGAAGAGAGACATCCACTGATCTCTCTGTAATGACAGCATTTAATGCAAGCTGGATCCTTGTCCCCAAGGACCAAAACATAACTTGCCTAACACTACAACAGATGAATGCTCCTAGCTTCTTTTTCACATTTTCTTGAAAACAACCCATTGATGATGCCAAGTCATGGTTTAAGAGCAAGGGAATGGAATGTCAGGTCAGCTGCAAATGATGGTTTTCTATGCTTACCCTTTGCAGCAGACTGTAGGAGAGTCACTTCCCACGTTCGAAACTCTCTGCGGATTTTTGTAAATAGTCTGACTTCATTTCCATACAACTGTTCCTCTCCACGCATCATCTGAGAGATGTCTTGATTGAAGAGTTTGATCAACTGTAATGAATTAAAGAACAAGCAAGCAATGTAGTGAAGTTTCATTTCTTCAGACTAACTTCATATGTTAAGTAAATCTGCACTTATTTGACATTAAAGCAGGTTTACTGGAAACATCCTTCCTTACATCTTGTATGCTCTTAGCTCCTGTTTGTTTGGTGCACAGCTAGAAGAGTACAAACTTGATTCTGTTTTGTTTTGCTTTGTTTTCCTGTGGGCTCTCAGAACCATTTACTAAATTCCAGTTGACCATACTTGTATGAAGTCTTTGAAGGCTGGTAAGCCTTCACAAGCACCTCTGCTGGACTGTCAGAAGGTTACTGTGAGGGATTAGATCCCTAAGATGAGACACTTAGATGGACTTGCAAACCATATTTTGATCTCAGGAATGCATTTTATCTTATAAATCCTGTAAACAATGGAAACCCTTCAAAATGTCAGGCAGGCAGGTGTGTAAGTTTTCCGTCTCTGAGATGCTTGATTTGACCAATCAACCGAGTTGTTGTTCAGTTCTCTTGTCACATAATTACAGGAAAAAAACTACTAGAAGGGGCCACGAGCTCCTGTGGTCCATTATTTTTGGAGGTATGATCTATTCCTGACAGAGGTTTGTGTATGTTACTCCCAAAACACATCAGTGACCGATACCACAAGCTTCCTGGTGGTCCGTGATGTTGGTTTGCTAGCTTTAGGTGGTTTCTTTTTCTCCCACATTTACCTGCTCACTTTGCTCTATGATGAAAACAATACTGATACTTACATCTGTGAGGAAAACCAGCCTCTCAGACTCTGTTCTGGGTGTACCTCTTCTATACTTCTGTAGATCCTGTAACGTTTTTTGGAGCACCTCACGTACTTGGTTCTCTAGTGTTGGCAAAGTTTTCTGCGGGGTAGACAGTAAAGAAGGATATTTAGGTAGGCTGAACACATCTAGTTTTGGAAGGAAAACAAAATCCCTCTAAGAGTGACCTACACCTGCACATCATCTTTGCTGCTCTTAGGAGTCCAAGAGCTCGCTGTCCTTGCATCCCATGTGTGACACTGGGATAGCATGGAAGTGTAAATATGGCCTTCACTGAGAGAAGGCAGGGGCTAGGATCTCCCTGAGATATTAGGCTGGACCTCACTGCGAGGTGGGCAGAGTAGCTGCAGTCCAGGGCAACATTTCACCTGCAGTGAGCCAAAAACTACGTCCTGACAGGCTGTGCCAGGGAGGTGGTGATGCAGGGAATGTAATGACCCCTGCATCCCTGATAAATACGTGATTGAACATGGCTGCTTAGTTGATTATTTCATGTGAAATTACACAAATACTTTTTTTTTCCTTCTCCTTCAGGACCAAATTTAGAGGTTCCCTGTATGTTAGCATTTTCCCTTAATGGAATAACACATATTACTTACAGATATATGTTTATAAAACTTAAAATACAATATGCTTATGTTAGCATAGTAATATAATAAAAGAATTAGAACTTACTTGAGATTTTGAAGACGTTTTCGGTTAAACAGAAATTATTGTGTTTTAGTAAGCTCATAGCAGTAACTTGTCACCCAGCCGATCAACACTATTCACAAGCAAAAATAAATAGAATGGCTGCCATTGAAAAGGCAGTTCTGAGTTCCCAAGTAGATGAAATGATTTGCCTGTTGTCAGTCTTCCCCTTAAGGCAAATCTGAGGACAGAGCATGGCTTTATTTACCTCTAACTCTCAGTTCAATTTGTTCTCAGATTGCCAGATTGAAGGATAATTAAATACTATCTATGCATATAAAGATGTGATCCAGTTGCAATCAATTGCAATCCAAGGTTGAAGGGCTGAATTTATTTTTAGACAGTAACTAATACAAACAGCTTAGTGTGGCACGTCTGTTACTTACAATAATATGTCTCACAAGTTCATTTGTGAGCTTCTCTGCCAGACAAGGGATAGTAGCCTTTCCTTCATCCAGAAGAAGGCTGCAAAAAAGAGGAAAAGGTGGTTTTAGATGAATGGCGTGTGCAGGGCAAGGAGGCAGCACTGGTGCTCTGCTCTGTTTTCGCTAGTTCTACCACAAAAATTGAGTAAATCAAGGGCCCTCTGGGGAGTGCTAGTACAGATGCGGCAGCAGCCCAGGACTCTCTGGGCACCATGGCTTTTATGCAAGAGTTGTTTGACAACTGCTGGCTAAGAAGAGAGAAACAGAGAAGAATCTGAAAATAGCAAATTCTAACAGGAGATTTATGTGCTGCTGCATTATTTCTGCATGTGTGAGGTGCACTGATTCAAAACTGTGTTCACCTGCCAGTCTCTGTATTATGATTGATTTGCATCTGAGTCATATTCTGGGGAAATCTGTGCCCTCAGCACAGGTAGCATCCTTTCTCATGCTGAGTTTTACTGTGTTTTCCAGTGAATAGAAATACGTCAGTGCTTGACTTGGAGTGTTCAGATGCTTAACCTGAATTCTTTGGGACAATTCTGAACTTCTGAAGTTCATTGCACTTCTCACAGGTTTAAGGAGAGATATATGTCGACCTTGCATCCAAAATACATTTTAAAAGTTTATTTGACATGTAAAATTCTTCTGGCTTACAGGAATACAATACTACATGGGCAATGAGAAATAGCGAGTATAATTAATAACTGTTTGTAGCCCTAATTTGAATCTCAGCAAGTCAACAGAAAGCTTTGAAGTGTCTTTAATACATTTTTTATTAGGTCTTTTCTACGAGAAGTACCTGAAATATTTGTGATTCTCAAAGAATCTCCTCTCCTGCTGGATTGCAGCGGTCAAGGCCAGTTTGTCGTGAATGTCCTGCTGCCCACGACACTTCACGATCATGTAACCTTTTTTGAGGGGGACGACTAGGTTTCGTATTATGTTAATGATAGACTCTTCAGTTCCTCTGTCCACCAGGTCAGGTTTCGTGAGAATCCCTGTGAAGTTACCCAAAGAGAAATTTAGTCAAGCACTTAAAGGTGGGAGTAGTGCAGTAGGACACCCCGCCACCACAGCAGGAATATGCTGTGCCGTGTTTTATAAAACATCTTCTCTTTGTTTTGTTTTCCCTCTCCTAGAAAGCTCTCAGCTCCCAGGCTTTGCACTGTAAAACTTGCTTTACAGTTGGCTTTTTGCCATGCAAACCTTTTTTAAGAGCCAGCAGCAAAGCTTTCCCGCTGTTAACTCTGAGATTTTCAATTTCCTATTATTCATAAGATGAATGCCAGCAAGACTCAAAATTGAGGGATTCTTAGAGCTACTGGATCATCTCAGGCTTTGTAGATAGTTTTTTTAGGCTGTTTTCTTTTATTTTTCCTTATTCTAGTAGCTAATTTCACAGATCTGGTGTGGAATACAAAACATCAGACCTTCATGGAAAAAAAGATTTGCACTTCTCTTCAACTTGTAGCTTAAAACATTTCTCACCTAGTGTCCTTTCTCCACTGGGGTCCACCTCTTGAGCCATTTTCAGTGCTTCTGTTGTTGCAATATCCACGTTACATGGCACCACTACCAAATTGAGTGTCTCTTTGCAGCCAATAATTTTTTTAAGCAGCATTTTGATCTGCAATGCAATACAGCAGTGAAGAAGTTCAGTGAAATCAGATGCTTGCGTGTAGGATGTGACCATTTCTAGCAATATGAGCCACTGTCTGATGACATTAAATGTCACTTATACTGAGGATAGTATTACATGCTAAAGAATGGCATGGAAATGGGTCAGCAGAAGAAAGCAGCCTCTTTTCCTATGTGAAGATTAATCCAAACATCTAGCGTGAACGAGACCAAACTGTTGTTATGCCTGTCCTGAAACCTATGTAAAGTTTAACCTCTCATGCATATAATCTTTCATTATGGAAATATTAAAGATATTTCATAAATAGTCACATGTAACAAGTTCTGATATCTAGGTACATGCTTATGGAAAGAAAGCAAGCTAGATTATGATGATAAATCTCAGATTTGTAACTCTGAAAGGAGAGAAAATGTCTTTGGCTTGTATTTCAGTAGAGTATTTGTGAAAAAAAACCCCAAACAAAAAACCAAACAAAACCCAAACAATTCATGCACGATATCTAGTTGACATTGTTTCTATGTTTCAATGCGAAACTAAGAGAGTTTCTCATAGTTTGTGTTATATTGCAAAAAGGTTCACATGGCTCTGTTATGCTTATACCGAAGTCAGTCAACTCTTTTTCCTGAGTTTTGGTAAAGGTGCCTCTCTTTTCTATTTCCCATCCATCCCAATTTCTGGCATGCTACAATGCTATATCCTCCATCTCTGAAGTATGCAGGCAGATGGAGATGGTGGAAATGTGTAGATCATGTCACACCTGCTGCTTTCTTTTGAATACAATAGAAAGATTACTATCTAATTATGAAATGAAATTGCTACCAGAGAGTAAAGCCCAGGCAGTCCTATCTTGTCTCATTTTTGTTGGTATGTCCAACAAAACATTTTGGGCTACTCTTATTCCAAGTTCCAATTTAAAGGTATTTTAGGAGAAACGATACACCCTCACAGCTGGCCTTGTGCAACTAGGGTTTTATTTGCATTCCCCAGCATTTCTTTTAAAAGCAGCCAGAGAAAGAGTAGAGATGCCCTCCACTTCAATGTATATTCTCTTTACTTCAAAAAGAGTCTACTGGGATCCCTGAAGGGATGAGAAAAGTGGATTGGGACGGGTCTGATTCTGATGTGCTCTGTAAGTAAGGGACGACAGAGCAATGAATCTGTAAGAAGGCACATTTGCCACCTTGCACCAGAATAGCTTACAAGAACTCAAATCCATTCACCTTTGACATAGACACCCACAGACCTGGTAAGGAACAGCTCATTTGGGGATGTATCTACCTTCCAGACTGTGGTCTAACCAAGGGACACAGTGGCAGCACTGTGCTGAGGGTCCTTACAGCCGGGTTACTGCGTGCTGCCACGGGTAGGCTGTGTCAGGGCATCTGAGTGGCTCCTTCACAGCTGGCGTGGCCAGCTCTGTCCCGCACGAGAGGGCAAACAGGAGATCCTGGACCTACTTTTCCTATTGGCAATTCCTTGCCTGAAAAATAGGCATGTTTGTTAGCGTAGCTCTATTGCTGGCTCAGAAGCCCAGCATAACAACTCCAGCATCCTACAGCAAAAGCTGCAATATGGGGTAGTTTACAGAAGTGGCATATGAGATTGTGTTTTACCTGTTCTCCAATGTCTTTTGGCTGATCTCCTACAGCCACTCTGGCAATTCCAGGAAGATCAATTAGTGTCAGATCTGGGACATCTGGGGACCAAATTTCTAGGGAAATTAGTTCTCCACTAATGGCACCTCTAGTACCAGCCACGACATTCTGGGCTGCGAGAAGAAAAGAGCAAGGCAATGAATCCAAACTTCCTTCAAAGAATGCATCAAAGTGAAGCTGAACACAATGACTTTGAAAAGTACCTACCACCACCTATGCTTCTTTTAGGCTTGCCTTTTTTTAGATCCAGCCACACAACGTAAAAATCTAAGGAAATTATTATGCAATATGTGGATGCGTGAAGTCCTTTTGGAATGTGAACTGCACTATTTTACAGAGCACATACTTAGGAACTCTCATGTATGCAGGCACAATACATATAAAACCACAACAAAAGCGATCAGATAAGATACTGGTCGGTTGTAGGAATGCTTCCTCAATATCGAGACACTTTGTAGACATTAATTAATCCCTGGCTGCCTTGAAAGATAAATAGGTGTTATTCTTCACATTTTGATAGAGAGGTTGAGAGATCAAGTAATTTGTTCCAGATCTTATAAGGCAATAATGCTTGAACTGTGAACAGCATGGAACAGCAAGGAAATCCCGTAGTCATTCTCATGAGAGATTTTTCAGCTCTGTAGTTAGTTTAATCAATTTATAATGCTTGCCTTGCCAGTTTTGGAAGGATATATTGAAAATATCCAAATAATATATTGAAAAACTAATGGAAAAGACATTAGGACAAATAACAATATTGCAGAGTTGTACTCATCAAGGAAATAAGGACAATCCAATTTTCACATTTGGGGCAAATCCTTACTGCCCTTTGGGGCAGTAAAATGGGCATGAAAAATGTTTCCTTACACAGCATGAAATGCCATAAAAGCAAAGCTGTGACATGGGAAGGGCAATGATTGAGGCTGTGGTCACACTAGCTGGCAGAAGCTCTATATGGCCTCAAGTCCACCTTCTTGCAATTTTCTCCAAAATCATAAGATTTCCTTCCACAGACACCTCAAGCGTTCCCTGAGCTTTTGGACTGATGACAGTAACGATTTAGGGTTTTGCATGTTTACAATTTGACAGACAACCTCCCCAAACTAGGCAGACAGCATCCAACTGAGAACACAGCCATATCGGACATAATGGATCATCTTCACCACTGAAGTAGTAAGTAGTACAACTCTCTTGAGAGAGCTATATTATGCTACCCCACCTTCTTCTGCTCTGAATTCAGCTCTTGGTGTTACTCATGGCTACAATCATTGTATTAGCCTGGGGGCTGCTGCCCAGCCTAAGAAAAGGGGAGAAAGGATTCAAAGGGGACTGAGCAAGAAAAATCGGACGGGAATATGTTACAACTCACCTTCTCTTATTGCTTTCTCCACCTCAGAGGCATCCTGGAGCTCTACGCTGGTGTTGCGGTAACACATTTTCCCTTTCCATGCCTGGGTAGCAGGTATTCTTTTCAGTTTAAGTTCCAAGGGGCATCGAGTAACAACACCTGCAGCAGTTCCAAAGACAGAGGTAACTCTCTCAGCAGTTGTTATGCATGACACGCAGCCATAGACCGTCATTGGCACTAGATGAGGTCAGCCCTGACTTTGTCCAGCCACGTCTTGTCTTGCAAATCTCCAAGGATGGAGATTTGCACCTCTGTGGGTGACCTGTTCCAGTGTTGCACCTACATCCTATGAAAATATTTTCCTCAAATCCAGCCTGAAAGACTAAAAGGTATTGCCAACTTGTAGAGAACTTGCAGAATTATAAGTGTGTGTATACACACACATACAGAGAGCTGAAAAGTGAATCTTCTTGAGCTGCAAAGTCTTCCAACAATCTTCTCTGACTTAAATAACATCCAAGGCACATGATTGTAAGAAAAGATCTCTGTACATTTTTTGCCAAAAAAAGGTATCTGTAAGAAAACCTAGTTAGAAAAACCCAAAGCAACCCCAAAAGCAAATTTCAAAACTAGTACTCCATGTGAAACCAGTATCTGCTGCACTACTCTTTGCTGGGAAATGCAGAGAGTCGGCTGATGCCACCTTTCAGTCTGCCCATGGTTTGGGAAAAGTAGGCTACCCTATACCCTTCTTACTCCTGATTTCTTGACCACCCAGAACACGTGCCTTGTTGGAGTTACCCTGCAGTGCACCACCTGGACATCCATTTCTTCCACTGGAGAGCAGAGCTGAGAAGGCCCCTCATATTTCACTATCTAGACATAGTCTCAGTCAGGGAATTATTCCCTCCTAGCCGCTCCCCTCTCCCCAAAAACACAAGCCTTTCCATCTCATCAAAGTTCAATTCAACTTGTACCTGAGAAGGTGAATTCTTACCATTGCCCCTAGGAAGAGCAATACCAGACAGGGCTTCTAGGACAGAGCTTTTGCCAGAGCTCTGGTCTCCAATCACTGCAATCGCGGGCAAAGCCAGGTCTTTTTCTATTCCGAGAGCTCTCAGGCTGTCAATGAGATCTATGCAGGGTCGGATCTTTTCCTCATATTGGTTGTACAAGGTATGTTCTTCTCCCTGCTGGAGTTAAACTTACAATGAATCTTCCATAGTTTTCAAAATAAGTTGTTTCCACAAAAAACCCCCTTCAGGCATCTTTTCCAGCTAATCACTCTCCAGTAAACCTCATGTACTGGCATCAAGCTGTACTTCACATCACTGTGCATCCTTGCACCTCCATGTTAAATACAAATATCTGTAAATAGGACAAAATCAGTTGAGGTTGGCTCAATGACCATCCTTAGTAAAAATACTGAACTTTGTTAGCTATCCTGAGAATGTAAAGAGTAAAAGGAGACCTCTACTAAGTGTGTTTTGTTAACTCATTTTTTTAAATAACTGGCATTTTCTTCCACTTATCTACAGATGCACTGAAGTATGTATATGCAAATGAACACTAGTCCCAGTAATAAGAGAATTTAATGCACAATGGCTTATTAAGTCTTTGTTTTGAAGTTTGAAGATTTCATTTGTGCACAGATACGAAAGGTGTTCTGCTGTAGCATCCTTAACAGGCAGCTAAAATCTTTTAGGTCATCACAGCTCTTCTTACTTTGCCTCATTTTAGGCTAGGGTAAGGGATGAATATGAGTGATTTGTTTTAAATGACTAATAATTGCTATTTTTTGGTTTTGATACACATGCAAAATATTAACACAGGCTCTTCATTTTCATGAAAAAAAACCTGACTGCTTTCCAGCCTTTTACGAAACTGGTCCACCTGCTGTTAAATATACCCAGCTAAAGGATATAAAGATCAGCTTGGTCTCTTCTCCCAGCTCCTCACTCCACGTTCCAGTCTCATTGCTGCATTTAGAAATGCAATTTTGAGAACATCAATATTTTACAGACCCTAATGGGCCAGTGACACTCATACCTGATTTTTTGAAAAGAAAAATTGAAGTTTCCCACCACCACTTTTGTCTAAGATAGCCACCTCTGAAAATATGGCTAGCAATCAGATGTAATCAAACAGAGCAGGTTTTTCTTTCAAGATGAGAAAGACAGCACATGTTACTGGAGGCAAGTGTTTTAAAACCTTATTGATAACACTCCCCTGCCCCCCCCCAATATCTTCATTATGATGTTTACTGGCCAATAAATCCTAACCACTCTCAAGGAACTTCATTAACTATGGCACAGACTTAAACCCAATCTGTTTTCAGTGTCAAATTCAACACAGGTTATTATTAACCTTTCTTCGTCTTTCCGTTGAAGGTAGCAGAGCCTTAAGTGAAAAAAATCTCAGATTTTAGGATTTCTGTTAAACTTTTGCTAGTTGTTACCAATGAAACAGATACACGTTGCACATTAAATTGTCTGCTAGGCTGCTGCCATCCTATTTTTTACACCTGCGTTTTTTGTGCCTGCAGATTAACTGCAGGTACTTTTCTTCGTAGTTACACAAATGATTGCTTGGCCCTGATGCCAAAAGTACTGCTCTGCTTAGAATGAAGATGTGCAGCTTGCCCAAAGAGACGAGGGAATTCAGTTTGGGCCACAAAGTGAAATACAGGAGTAAGAGTAGGGAGGATCTATGCCCTCCTCTGGTATCTGCCTTACCTTGCCCTTTTCTCCGCAATGCTGTTTCTTCAACTCATTCTCCTCGTTGTTAGGCTTTCCCTCAATTGTGTTCTCCGACACCAGAAAACCTTCATCTTCTACTTCTGGTGGCAGAGGTACCGTAAAAGGTTCTGCAAGCGGTTGTGAGAAAGCTGATCCAAGACCAGTCACTTTGGTTCTCCGAGAATATTTGGACGATGGACTCTTATTCATGGCCTGCTGATTTTTTGGCCTACCACGTAGGTTGTCCGTAAGTGCTTCACTGAATAGTAATTACTGTCTGGTCCAGCCACTCCTTCGTACAGCTTCTGAAATCAAACGTGGGGCACTGAGTGACATGAGCTTGCAACAGCAATCGTAGCAGAGAAAGTCAAACACTGCTTTTATTTACTGATCCAAACTCTCAGTATGTATGAAGTGCCGCAGCTCTTTTCAAATCACTAAAATTGCTCTCCAGAGGTTAGACTTGAAACACTTCGCCCTACCTCTCTTATGAGTTTTTTTATGTTTTCAAAAAAGAAGTTGNGGGAGGGCGGCAGGGATGGGTAAAACAAAAAAAGTTACACCGGCTTTTGTGAAAAGCCAGTTTTCCTCAATGAGATATTTTGCTGGAAGGTGTTTTGAGAATGTCAGTCAGTATGGCAGCTGCTGGGCATGGTTGGAGACTACATGAATGCTTAGCTTCAGTCACCTGGGGTCCAGAGTCCAGGGCTGTGTGCCTGCACAAGGAGGGAATACACGGGCGGGACACAGGCAGTAAGAGTAGGACACATCAAGCCGTAGTCTCCTATGCCACCAACTTGCCTTTCTCGTGATGGAAATGTTTATCAGAGGCAAGCCTCACACCTATTTTAGAAGTACAGTAACTTAGTCCCTCCCTTTATAGCTTAACCCTCTCCAAAAAGCAGACTTTGCTTGACATGATGTTAGAAAAGGCAGAACTGTGATACTTTTTAGTTTCTTGTTCAACTTTTCTTTACATAAAAGTTTTGTTGAGATATTTTCTATGGGTGACTGAAGAAACTGGAGGCTTTTGATGTGACATTTTCCAGGGAAAGTGATTTCCAGAGAGAGTGATTTAAACAAAAAAAACCCCAATGGTATTTTTTCAAAACTAGATTTTTTTTATCCTCCCTCTGTCAAAAACAAGATCTGTTTAACTCACACACTTGGGAAAATAAATTAGGGGAAACACATTTTTGCCTGAAATAACTTCCTGTTCTTTTAATTTTTTGGTTGAATTAAGTTTACAGGTTTTCTAATTTGAGCAGATGTCAAAGCAGGATTCCCAAAGTAAGTTATACTTTCAATGTGCAAAACATGTTTAGAAAAAAACAGATTAATTCCACACTTGCTATCCAGTCTTTCTTTTTAATAAAGCAGTAAAATTTTTTAATAGATATTCCTGTCTCTTTTTATCAAAATAAACAAATAAATGACTGTGGGGAAACTTGTCAATTTTGAGCAGAAATAAAAGATGACTGAGCTACTTTAATTGATTTATAGGTATTCATTTTACAGTTCCTTCATCTTTCTCCACACGTCCCCTTTCTTTAATATTTCAGTATGAACATTTTTCCCTTTCTCTTAATGACTTATAAGATTTTTTCTTCCTTGAATGAAAATTCAGTGCTTTATCTGCAGCAAACATACATTCCACATTCACTGGCCACCAGATTAGTTTATGATTTTCTATTGTTACTGAGAATAATTTACTGATAATAATGTTACTAGCACTAATCTCCTCTATTACCTCTCCCTTTCCTTACATGCTTTTCAATTTAGTGGAATGAAGAATTCCTACAAATTTTTAATTTAATGTAAATATTGCCCAGGAACAATTTTCCATCCCTTTTACATTATTATTATTATTCATTGGGCTGTGTTCAGACTTATTCATGTACTGGTTTTAGCACGTGGCCTCCTAAACATGGACGTATTTCCTTCAGAAAGTGCTTATACAGCAAGCTTTAGCCATCCTTATAATGAAGAGAATGAAATAAAAAAATCGTAAGGCCACCAGGATAGAACAAAGCAAAAGAAAAAGATATTGGAAGACAAACTTGTGACATCTGAGAAACTGAGACTTAAGGAGTCTGACAAAAAAAAAGTGACAAATTTGAAAGGTTTTAGCACACGGGCTGTGCGTTACCACATACCTAGAAGGGTTTTTAGCTAGATCTACAGTGTGGTCCACAGCATGCACACACAGACGGGCTAACAAAGATACCTACATTGAGCAGCGGAGTAAATCAGCACGTGTGGATTTCTGGGGATACCTGGCTATTCTCTGCCTGAACCTGAAAAAGGTTAGACAGGTCAATGCAACCCTTCACTGCGCCGTGCAGGCATAGTGATGTCTTTGTGTGCCGAGCCTTGACAATATTGGATGAAAGAAAGAAAGAAAAGAGGCAAAGAAAAAAAAGAGGTGTAATTTTTAAGTGCCTTTCTGAAACTGGCTGGAATCCACCTGTGAAATGTGACACCTGGATGATGTACTGATACTGAAAGTCTGGTAAAAATCCCCTCACCAGAGCTGCCCTGGCTTCCGTCATTGGGACAATATTGGTTTCCTTCAACCTTACCTTGAGATGTTTGCCTGCCTGTGTGTCAGTAACCCCCCCTCCCCACTGCCAACCCTGCTGCCCCCCGCACAAGACGAAGCGCTGCGCTACACAATCACACATGCATGAAGCACCGACCTGCTGATGGTCCTGAAGAGGAGGTGCCTCATTTCCTGTAACAATCCTGGCTTTGCATCTCATGGGGTAATAACAAAACCCTCTATCAAACCCAAAGCACAAAGCTGTAGCACTGAACCCACGCAGCTCTTGCATTTATTCACTCTGTATCCAGCCAGGGGACCCCATGGATTTCTGCCTGACAAATCCTGTGACTTCAGGATATTTGGATAACCTACAGAGTCTCTGTGTTGTATGTTTATTCATTCTAGCTGCCTTCTCAGAAAGAAAATGAAGCAATGCAAAGCTTATAATGCTACACATGAATATTGCCAGCTGGACCGTGTTGCCGAACACTGCCCCCACACAGCACGTACTTTAAAAAAAGTGTTCCAGTTTAAATGCCATCTGTCAGTAAGCTCCCTTTAAGGGAAGGAAATAGTACAAATGTCTTTTCTTTTTCCCCACCCCAGAAAACAACAAACCGTACTCCCAGAAACCTCGTTTAATCATATTTATTTCAGACTCTTAGGCAGCCTTCTCACATGCAACTATTAAAAGGAATTAAGATAACAGTCAAAAATCACATGATTATTTTTAGAAGAATGAAAAGAGAAAATTCTACCTGTGTAGTGTCCCGTAGCAAGGAGAAGCAGTAACTTTTTTTCAACTTCTCCCGGTGCCTTTTTATTTACAGGCTCCACCTACACACTGTGACAAAGATCAGGAGAAATGAAACCAATTCTGAGATGAAACTGGTCTAGCTTCGTGGAAGCTCTGGGACTAACTGCGATGTGTTTGCTTTTTTCCTTTTGTTTCCTTATACGCCAACCAAATTTCCTGCTTTTTTTTCGTGGAAGCCAGAAACGAAAGTCCTCACAGTCACAGCTGACTGCCTCCTTGCTTGGCTGTACTGCACAGCTGCAAGGGGCTGCAGGATACGGCTGAGGCTGCTGAATGTGGGCAACAAGCAAGCAAGAGACACACACTGTGATTTGTTGGTGTTATGCATTACTTCAGGGCAGTCGAGGTCTCCAGATGTTTCTCAGGTCCTTGCGCTGTTTTCTCGACATTACTGGGTCAGGATGCACCCTCTTCTGCTGTCTTTGCTCTCCTGCCTTCATTCTTTTGTGTTTTTATAGGCTCTATGCTGTTAAGCAAAATCACCTTGCTTTGTCCAGTCAGGGGCTTTGAAAGTCTGATGTAGGATCAGGCCTTATTTTTCACACCCTCTGGTTTTCACTGCTGCCTTAATCAGCTGCTCTCAGTTCCTGGTGGTTTCAGTGGGTTTCAAACTGCCTTACTCTAGTCCATGGGTCGGACCAGAAAGCAAGCGCCGTCTTTGTTGCAGCCAGACTTTCCTCCTACTTCCTCATCCAGCAGTGACTCAGAGGGCTTGTTTCTGGTCTCCAGCTGCAGGCGTGTGGCAGGGAGTGACACAGAGCCAGCGCCGCACAGGCAGCACAGCCGCTCTGCACGGGCCATGGGAGGGGACCCTGGCTGCAAGCTCTCCTGGCCTCCACCACCATCCCTCTTCTTGCACTCAAGCATACAGGAGACCCGTCTGAGTGGGGATGGTGTCCTAAGTCATACTACTGATCATCTTATTAATTTTCAGCAGTGCCTTTTTTACATGATTGATTTGGTTACAGGGTTTTGTTTAATCACAGGACTATGTTTCAAAGAAAAAGAGGAGTTCCGGGCAGTATCAACATTCTGGGAAGGGAGAAATCGGGGTTTTCCTTTCTTCAAATGTCAAGATTTTGGTTCTCTTCTTTTCTACTGAACCAGCAAAACAAAATCTTTACTCTGTTGCTGAGAAATGTTTTACTGTAGTGCATTGAAAACAGATTTCGTGATTTCATGTTTATGTGGTTTGGGGACTTAGTGTTCAACACATCCCTATCCCAAGAAGTGTCAGCCTAGAGTAGAAAACTCCGTCTTTCCCCACAGAGCACTGTGAATAATGACAGGATTATGTAGATTCAAATTCTTTGGAATCAATATCAAGCATATGGAAACTTTATTTTAGGTTATGTAAATTCCTTCAAAGCAGGGGACCATTTCCTCAATTTATATAAAGCAGTGTGGCTAAGAAATGAAGCTGTGTTACCTAGAGTATTAAACCTCTTTGTTCAAGTGATGCTGAATTCTGATAAGATCACTATGATAATGGTATCTAAACAGTTGTCAGGAGAGAGTGGATGCTGACATATGGATATTTACAAGTGGTTGTATTTTTCCATGACCTTTTCTCTACTTTCTGTGAGAAAGGAATACAAGAGCATTATCTGTCACAGATAAGGTAAATGAAGTCAGTTCCTCACAGCTGTTTGCAGAGGGCAGGGAGTCTGAAGTGTTAAATACTGCACGTGGTGTATATGATCGCCCATGAACTGTTTAGGTGGAACTAGCTTTGCATGTGCTTACTCCACTTCTCTTCCTTTAATCTTTAAAATGACTGAGATTAGCTCCTCAATTCATGTCAATAAGCACTTTCAAGAGGAAACTAAATGGTAGCAGAGGATCTGGCAGAATGTAGTTAGCAAGTTAAACACACATTTCTGTTTAAATGCAAGAAGATTTAATAAACAATGTATTGAGCAGAGTCCTACCATCATCAGTGGTTCTACAAAGTCTATGCAAAGATGTGTCATGGGCTGATTCCTTATATACACTTGCGCACACACCCATCATGTGAGTGTCGGCATGGGGCACCTCAGCCCTAAGGTCCATCCCCCAACACCAGCTCTACTGCCCAAGGGTGTCCCCTGAGCTCTCAGAGTGCACCATTGCCACCAGGCAGTGCTTCAGCATTTCTTATCAAATGGCTAGGGAAACTTCACTCCCTTACAGGGAGGAGTCCTGTCTCCGGCATTCCTGCTTCCAGCCAGGGTAACCTCTTCTTGCCCTCCATGCCAGATCATTCCTTTGTCACGAATGACCATTGCTGAGCAGTTGCAATTTGAATTCCCCCTTCCGTGGCATACTAGCAAAACAAGTTATGAATTAAATCAGTGCTGTCTCTTCACTATAAAATATGTCTGCAGCTCAAGCTGTTTGAGCTTTGCTTCAGGAAAACAAACAGAGATGCAGACACGAAGGACTGGACTTGGAAAGAAGGAGAATGCATTCACCACATCTTGGGAATAAATACAGGGACAACTGCGTAAGGAAATCTGCAGGGCCAGTCTGAATTGCATCAGCTGTGCCTTACAAATGTTCAAGTACTTCAGAAACAGCCTTTTTATAAGGAATAACATGATACCTGACTGATGTAAATATTTTATGATATTTTGTAGCTAAATTATATATATATGTGAAATGGTATTTTACCTTGTAAATCTCTGAATGCAAATTCCTCTGTGGGAAATCCCTGGGATATTACACACTAGTTTCAGAAGCATTAGAAAAAGACTTTTGTAGCGATACATGCATAAACAAGGATTCTTCTACACTCTGCAGAGCAGAGTGAGGAAGCCCCCCTTTCTTTAGTTTTTCTGCATCCCAAACACAGCTAGAGCCAGCTCTGACAGCTAAGGGATGTGTTGCATCCCTACCGAGGTGCCCCACAAGAAAAAAAATGAGGGAAATTGTGTCATAGAAAACCTTTCATCCCTCATTTTTAGTACAGTGCTATGGTAGTATTGAGAGAAAAGCAACAACAAAATAAAGCCTCTCTTTTGTCCATGGAGTTGTTAGCCAAAGGAGGGGAGGAGTGGGCGCACAGTGTGGTGGGCTGGGCTTCCATCTCAGGCAAATGTTACATGTTGATCCAGAAGGGGAGAGCTGTGAGCAGCAGCAGGGGAATTTTCCTTCACTTTGTTGAAGCACCCCAGGTGTTTGGGGAAGTGCAGTCTCCCAGAAGAAGGTTATTCTGCATCAAAACCTCGCCAACCCTCATCCCCTTCTCTGGAGGGGGATTCTCAGCAGCACCAGTTGGAGCTCTACATGGTCATAGGTTTTGTGACAGGGAAGCCCATCAGGACCTGAACTTTCTGTGCTCCTGGCCCATTTCTCTGAAACTATATGAAACAGGATACTAGGACCCTAGAGAAGATGGATGACAAAGCCCTCACAGTTTTTTTATATGAAACATCAGCGGTGGGGATATCAGTAAAGCAGAAACCATCACACTAAAGCAGTTGCTGGGTGTATGCAGAGGTGGCTCTAGGCTGGGGCTGTAGTTGTTGAAGTGAACAGGAATGTGTGGAGCCCTGGTAAATTTTGATGTCCAGACAAGTTACGTGTCTCTCAAAATCGTCATACCAGAAAGCAGAAATTATTTTGGGCAGTGAATGAAAGGAAAAGGCCTGTCCGTGCATTGAACTCATCAACAGCTTGAGAGCCATCAAAGCAGAAGAGGGCCTGGCTTTGCAAGCAATTGCATGGACCAGAGATGGTTGCTGGGAGAAATCTCAATCCTAAAAGCCCCGTCTGTATTGCTTTTCCTAGAGACTGTAGGAAGGGTTCACTTTACCAGCTTTCCACCCCATCTCCTGCAATACCAAGGCACACAGAAGCAGCGTTGCTTTGTCCAAGGGTGTGTTTTGCTTCAGCTCCATGACTTTTTACTTGCTTTTGAAGCAAATCTCGGGGTCGTCCCCAGGTACAGCGTTTTGCTTCATGTCACGGGGGAGACTTAGCGCACCCAAACTGGGTTGCTTTTGGATGAGAGCCAGCCAGAAGGTGTACACCTAATGCACATCAATCTATCATCTCAGGTGCACAGGACCTGAAAGCAACCTCCTCCTCCCCCAGGAGCTGCATGCTGTGATGCCATGCTTGTCAGGGAGTGTTTTGCCCCACAGAACTGTCTCTGTTGCTCCATGCTGAGGGAGCCAGCCATGGCCTGAGTGAGCTGGAGGGGAATCGATCTATGATCCCAGGGACAGACAAACCGAGTTGGGGTCTCTGCCATGCCAGCCTGTGGGTAGCTTTGGCCTCCAACCCTGCCTGTCAAACTGAGCTTCCAGTTCATAAAGCAGGTCTAACTATAACGTGCTTGCACATGCACATATATGATGGTAAAGAGCACTGTGCGCTTTAAGTGGAAAGGATTAAAAGCCTGATCAGAAAATCCTCAGTGTCACGAGAAGCACCACAATAAATGTTAGATTGCTTGATCTTTAATACTGGTCAACTGCAGAGCAATTATGGGTGACGTCTTTGGTTACAAAATGCAGATGTGTGAGCAGTCACAGGGCAGTGGTCTCCAAAGGGGAGGTGAACATTTGTTTTTCCTTCTTTCTGTGGAAAAGGGTTGCTTTTGTTTTGCTTTGAACACATCAGCTACAGCGGCAAAGTGAGTGAGAGATTATTTTCTGTTCTGAAATTTTCTAGTTTGTCTGGGTAAATACTCCTGTAGATACACTGTGTGTTGAGTGTCCTGTCTCTAGACCAGGATTTAATGGCTCCTAATGGAAAGTGTATTTAGCCAAGCATGAATAGCCCCTGAAATCAGGTCCTCCACCTCCCAGGTGACAGGGACGGTGAGATCAGCTGTGGGAGACCAGCTGCAAGATGCTGAACCCAGAGGCAGCTGAAAAGGGCTCCGTCTGGGAAGCTGGTTTATTTCTAAGAGTAAAAGTTAACGCGTCCTGGTCTTTGAAGAGCTCTTCTGTGCACGGGGGGCGGTCCCCGCAGTGGCACTGAACAGAGCTGCAATTTGTTTCATGGAGAACAGCAGAGAGCGAGCAAATGAGGGCTGCGAGGTTAGTGCCGAGAAAGACTGCTGCGTGCCGTCATCTCTGAGTGCAGGGAAGAAACTTAATTCTGTAGACAGGGCTGTTATCCAGGGAACAAGGAGACTTTGATTAGGATTGCCTGAAAAGATTTTCTTCTGAATGCCGGCTTGGATTTTGTAGCCCTGGGAGGCTCTTATTTTAGGGCTCACTCTGCACTTTTTCTTTCTGGGCTGTATTTAATCTCTCAGACTTTCACTTTTCCTTCCTTACCATTGAAAGGAGGAGCAGGAGAGGTTGCTTTCTTGCTTGTAGTATCCCAGAGATTGTGCCGTCATCAGGTGCAAGCCTCTGATCACTGAGAGAGTCCCAAATTTGCTTGTGCGGTAGGGCGAGAGGGGACCCTGGGACCCCTGACAGAGGGTGGCAATTTATGCCAAATCTGAGCTCTGGGCAAATGTGGGCCAAGCCACAAGGCCTGCCCATTTCAGCAGCAGTCTGCTCTCCCTTCCTCCTGCCACTTCTCTTTCTCCTGCTCAGTGGAGGTCATTTTCTTCAACATTGCTTCCACATCGCTGCTTGGACAAACCCCAGAGCAATTAGCTCATTCTTCCGTGCAAATATGGGGTAGATCAGTGAGGCTTAGTTGTATGTGAGACCCTGTAAGCCCATTTGCTGTTCCTAAAAGATTCACACATTGGAAAATGTTGGAAATTCCCTGGCATTGCTGGCTACCCTTGCAGAACCAAAGAACTTGGACAAAGAGGACTGCAGACCATCGCACTGTGCAGTGCATTTGGGGGAGGAGTGAGGAAGGGTCTACACTGCTATAGTTAGGAAACTGAAAAGGATGGCACCTGGGCTGCCAAATTTACTCACAGGGCCTCATTGCCATTGTTTTCTCCAGGAAAGGGGAGGGTTGTGAGGGCATTGAGGAGTGGAGGAGTTCCCAAACAGCCTCGCAATGGCACTTGCCAAGTAATGCCTCAGATAAACTGGCAGGTAACATGCCCATCTGAACATAGAGAAGATGCACACTCAGGGCATGCATATACACCCATGGTCCTGAGAGTAATAACTTACGTAGACACAGACACCCTGTATAAAATAGAGTGCTTTTGAGTCCGTAAAAAAATCAGTTTATGTGGCTCCAGCTTTGAAGGAAGGCAAATTCCCGTAGGGACGTTTCGTACATCCTCACGTTGTGCTTGTACAGCTTACCTGAAGAACAGGCAAGATTTTGTCATAGGTAAGAGGCTTGGTTCACTCAAAGAGCCCGGGGAAGAATATCTTAGTTGGGGCATGGAAAAGGAGACACAATAAAAGGGTCTGAGAAGTTGTCTCCAGCAGTCTTTGGCTGGTAGTAGAGGAGGCACAAACTTCCATTCCTGCTGGGTCACCAGGGAGAAAGTGCACTGCAAGCAGGAGCTTACATTCAAAGTCTTACTTATAGACAAAGAGGAAGTACACGTATATATGTATGAGTGTATATATATTTAGGCATTAATTTATAGTTAGTATAATGGAAATCTTAACAGGCTAACTCAAGAATCATTATTACATGATCTAATTACTACAGAGACACAAAGAACAATAATGCAGGTAGAGTGCTTCTATACAGGAAAAGCCACAATAATAGCAATAATACAAGTAAAATTGTAACACACACTTCTTAGCTCACTCCTCCACTGTTCATCTGGGTCCTAAGGTCAGTGGTTTCCTGCTGCTGGTGGTGGTGGGATATTACAGACAGTTGTAAGCACCTGGAGTCCTTCAATGGGAGGAATACGATGCTCATATTGATGGTTCCTTCTTCCTCTCCTCTTTTTTTTTTTTTTTCCCCTCCTCTCTTCCTTCTTCTGCTTAGGATTACATATATATGTTTGCTAATGCATATCTACACCTTTCTCTTTCTTCATTGGTCTGCAGCTCCAGGTTATTTCTCAATTTACTATATGCAGTGCCATTTACACAGTAGATAGATACTATTTCCTTGTTCTCTTTGATCCCCGTAAAACCAGTTCTGTTCAGATCCAGGTCTGCAGGTTGGGGTTTTTTATTTGCCTTTTTTTTCTTAACTGACCATTAGTGAGTTGGCTGGGTAACATGCTCCTGTTTGCCACCTCTGCAACCAAGACAGGCAAGCTCGGTGGTGGTGGCAGTGATTATAAATGGTGGGATTCTCAGCACTTTTTGTTCAAACATCAACTATTTGTGACTAACTTGGAAAAAGTTAATTAAATTTTTAATCAGAGCACAGTGAAACATGTGAAGAGCTTTTACGTCGCTATGCCATTTCCTGCAGCAGACAACAATTAGGGCTAAAACTTGTACCAGCTGGGGCAGCAGTGCTTCTGTGTGCTTAAATGCTTTTTCAGATGGAGTAATATTGGGACTGGTATATTTCCAATTTTTCCTTCTATTAAAGTGAAAAAGCATAATTATAACCATAAAAAGAAAACAAGAGGAAAGGACTAAAATGATGATGAGTGAAAAATTCATACTAGAAGAAATTGTTTACTGCTAGGACAACACTTACCAAGAACTAGTAAAAAAAAGAAGGGAAAAGTCTGTTATTTTTTCTGTTCTCAAGAACCGTGCTTCTCCAGGACTGTTTACAAATCTCAAGTTCTTCAGTAAACTGCAGAGCCAATTGTGTAAGTGCTATGGCTGGGAGCTTTGCTGTGCCACACCGCCAGAAGGCCACTAGCAGATGAGAAGGTTCAGGGGCTGGCTTGAAAGCAACTCTGGCAGCAGTCGAGTCGGAGCAGACTGACACTCGGCATTGCCTGCACTGGTCTGCGGAGCTCCGTATTGCTATGCCTAGTTCCTGTGACCTACCCAAATCGGCTAGCTTAGAGCTGAAACTAAACATGTAGCAGTAGATCATCATTAACTCTGCTTTTGTATCTCCACCCAGCTGCTGGAAAAGTTTCTAAGTGGAAATTAATCTGTGAATTTTAGAATCCCTTTTCTTACTTTCCCTTTCTTTTTACTTGAAAATTATTGCTTGTGTTTCTAGATTTTCTTCTCAAGGAAATTACTGAGTCCCCAGCAGATCAGGCAATAACTTACAGCAGAATTGACTTGCCCTTAGGCCTGCATGTTTTTCATGGAAGGACCAAACCCATTCAAGCTGCCTTGTGCCTGCAGAGGGAAGGAATACCTCACATAGCACAAAAATCTCCCTCATGAATGTGGCAGAGACGAGGATGGAGGAGGAGTGGTCTTTGTCTTCCATTTTTGTTACGATAGGGATTTTCAACAATCAGCAGTCAAAAGACTGCTGATTTGGGAGAGTTGAGCTCCTGTTGATCTGCTGCAAGGACTGCATGCTTAGCTGGTGAGTGGCAATGTGGCAAGTAGAGACTTCAGCAATTAACTAAACATCCAGAGATGCAGATCACTGTGATGGACACAGGTCTCACAGAAAGCAGAGCTTTGCTCCTGGGCTCCAGTTCTATCTTGTAAGCTGTCAGAAGGAAAAACAGAAGCTAGCTGTACATGGCATTTTCTATTCTGGCTGCAAAACCCAGAGATACACAAGGTCTAATTCTTCCACTTCTAGTCCTTGTGGGCAATAAAATCTAATCAGATAGCACATTGCTGTTTGGTGAACCGGGATGGGAGCAAAACTGGAATTTATGTGATGTGACCTCAAAGCACTTTGGAAAGTCTTTCTTGAAGACCTCATTCCTCTCTTCCAAGTCCAGGTTGTCACAGATATCCTGGCCTGGGGGAGAAGGTCTCATGACCGAGAACCCTGGTAGGGAATGCCCAGGATATAGAAAGCAACTGTATAAAGCATAACCACATAAGATTTGTATCAGAAGTACAAGGTTGAAAAGCATGTTGCTTTTGGCTGAAATAAAATTATTTCAAAAGTATTATTTTATTTTTAATGATACCTGCAATGGAGACTGGACCAATCTAAAGCATCTATCTGTATGCTTTTGCCTTTGGAAGAGGGAAAAAGCCATGTTACAGCTGCTAGTGTAAAACTGGTATTTGAAAGGGGAGAATCTACATTTTCTATGCTGCTGAACATCTCCCCTGGAAAGAAAAAAAAGAGCAATGCAAAAAACCATCAGACAAGTGAAATCAAAACTTCAGAGTCCCAGGAAATGAATAATTGCTGTCACTCAAACATTATTAAAACGACCCATCTTAATCCTCTGAATTCTAGTCATTGCTCAGCATTTCACTTGCAGCTAAGAAGAGATGAGAGATACAACACTCATATATTACTTCCTCCCAGGCATTATGTGTAAGTAAAAGCATCAGCTTCTTTTTTGCTCTTCTGAGTGGATTGCAGTCAGTGGGAGCTTTGCTATAAGGACAGCCTGCCTGCAAAATGGCATCTTTCACTGAATGGCATCTTTCACTGAAGAACTTTTCCTTTCTTGTATTTATCTTTTAAATATAGTGGAAACTTCCCACTTTGAGGTAGATAACATTACACAAAGAACCTAAAGAAACAGTTACCACTGAGAAACTGAAAATGTTACCTACTATTTGATCAATATTTCCTACCACTGCCATCAAATCGGACTGCCAGGTATCCAGGGATTTTTAAGAGACATGTCAAGACCCCGAAATGCTTTTCATTTTCTTAAATGGAGAGATAAGGAAAGGCTTCTGTCAAGATACTTCATTCTTTATGGGATAGGTTGTGTCACATTTCATGCTAGAGGGAAAAGTGGGACTGAAAGTTACTTTTTCTGCTTGCTTCTACATAAACCTTCTAAATGGTCAGGGGATATGAGGGACCTACTTGAACGCTTCTTGTGAGGAATGCCAACTGATAAACTAGTGCTGGTGGGGATATTTGAAATGGGAGCCTGCTACTGGCAAAGCACAGGAAAGGAAGGTCTGGCATGTTCGAGACACAGCTGCTGGCTTCCCTTCCGGCTGCAAGCGAAAGGCAGGGTCACCTCCATCCGTGTCTGTGGCTTCAGTGTCTGTCCAGGACAGGTAACCACAGAGAGCTTGGGTACTTCTCCAACAGATGCAGAGGATCTGTAAAGACACTGCTGCCACCCGCTGTGCCGGTTTGCTTTTAAACACACAACCCCAAGCCCTGAGTAATGCTACTGCCTAAAGCTCATGTTTTCCCATTGGATTTGCCCACTAGGGTTTAGAAAAAGATGACTTGCTCTGCAGGTGTTAACCTTGTTTCGTCGTGGTGATCCCGCATGCTGTACTAACCACCCAGAAGTATTTCATGAGGCATGGTGAAGACCATAGCATCTACCCATGGTGAAGACCACAGCAGCTACCTGGCCCAGCAGAGCACAGCAAATTGCGTCCTACAGGCTGCTTGTGGTTGGCAGTGTCACCTGGCATGGACAGCACTGACCTCCACCGCTGGAAGTTGCCTGTGGTCTAGCACATGACAGAGAAGGTAAGGAAGGACATCTGCATTAGTCATCCTAAACATTATGGCCTCACTCCCAAATAAAATTAAATGCTTAACTTGGTGGTCTTTTGCTTATTTTAAAACCCAAAGCTATTTAACTTTTCCTCAAACTAATTTTTCATCATTACAGGTCCATGAAAAAGCTTTTCACTCCTGCTTAAAAGGCAGTTCATTTGAAAGCGCTCCAGTTGTGTGTACAAATTCAAAATCCCACTTTCAAACCAACTCTCTGTAAATTGCTTCTGTTCTGGAAAACAATTGAAAAAGTGATGCCTTTTTTGCTCAAGTGACCACTTTTCCATGATTTCCTGAGGTCAGAGAGTTATGAAAGTCCTTGAGGTGCCTCTGCCTACCATATTTAAACACTGTGGCAAGAGCAAAGAAAAACAAAGCTGATGATAGCCACTAAGCAGTGCAGATTATTAACACTTTTGTCTAGCCACACACCTGCACCTCAGAAAAAGTGAAAACACGAGGGAGTTAAAGAACATTTTGCAGGGACTTGTGCTGTGAAAGGTTCTTGGTGGTTTGATCTGTGATTCAGATTATGAGTATGCACCTTTAACTCTTGACCATTGATAAAGAGCAGGGTACTTGCACAGAGTGTGGAGAACAGAGTAAATGTAAAGAATGTAAAGAATGTAAAGAATGTAAAGAATGGAGTACTTGCAGAGAATGGAGTACTTGGGAGTACTTGCATACTTGTAACTATTAACAGAAATTGATGTAAAATTTAATTGTAATTGATGTAATATTAATTGTGACCTGGAGTAGAAGGCAATGACTGCTTAGAGTTTGAGGACAGTCTCAGAGCTTGGCACTCTGAGGACTGCTGACGATTAGTACTGTAATTATGTTATTTTTATAATTCAGGCAGTAAGAATGGGTGTTTGCAATGTAAAGGAAAAAATGTTCTGCCAGTAACATGAACACTGCCTGAATAAATTACTAGTGACATGAATCTGTACACTTCAGAAAACGAACATACACAAGCCATACATCTTGGCATTGATCTGGATGACAGGAATGCTAAAGAACAACTGGTTAAGTCACTTTATCCGAAGCACAGGAGAGGTTTGATTTCGCTAACATCTATATATAAGTATATATAGGTCTGTGTGTGTGTATATATATACATATATAACACCTGTAACACTATAACAATCCCTAGAAACATCCCTAGAAAGCACATACAAGGCACCTGGAACCCACTGCTTCAGACCTCCCAAGGAATAAGCACTGAAGTGTCCCACAGCAGCTGTGTCCCACCACAGGCTCACACGGAAGACAGACACCTATGATAGCTCTCCTTGCTTGCTAAAACCTGTGTGTAAGGCACAGCAACGGATGCACAGAAATTTTCTTAACTGCGAAGTAGCCTGCAACTGCTAGCAAACCTTGGGTCTTCCATCCATATCCCTAGGCTTCAAGAATGAGGCCAAGTACAGCACGTGTTGACACAGTTCACATGCATTTGCTATTAGATGTGTAAAATACCAAAATGAGGCCCCTGACCTACACAACTTGTAGGATGAACAAGCAAAAAGAACGAAAGAAGAATGACTTATATGTGGAAAAATATTGAAACAGCTATTTAAGTACTCAGTTTGTAACCACCTCATCGGTAGCAAGGAGATAAGAAGCAACCATTGTGAGTCTGCCAAAGCCAAACTGAGTCAAACTAATTTAACTGCTTGCTTTGGCAGTGTCCCTGGGCTATGGAGTAGTTCACAAACTGGTAGTAAGAAACTTCAGGGACTGGTGATGGATGCGATACTAGAAAGCTGCTGGGAACACAAGAGTGACTACAACTAGGTAGTGGCAGTTGCAACAAGTATAGAGATTTGGAGTGCTGCTGAGGGGGCTTCAACCAAGCAACATGGAAAGCAAGAGCAGACTGAATCTGGCTGTTGGCAGCCACCTTCTCAGGTCACCACTTCTGATTTTCTCCTGTCCAGTCTAGAGACACTCTTAAGTAGCTGGGACACTCTTAAGTGGCTGCATAGACGGCTGTGACCCATTTGAAGCATAGCACATTAAGTAAGTTGCTGCTAAACATGTTTTAATGTGGAGAAGAATGTTAAGAAAGGTTAAAATATATCAAGTAGGTTCAGTCTAGGGATGAGAGCGCTGACGAGGAGAGTCTTTAGATACATAATACACTGGCCTAAAAAAATAGCGATGGGTTATTCTCCGTGTAACTGGCTTGGTCCCTTTAGGTTAATTCAGTATATTTGAGGAGTAACTAGAATAACAGTGAAATGCTACAGGAAGCAACTTAAGCTGTTGAATAGGCCATGTGGGAGGCTTCTGAACAACAGGGGAACAAACACCAGTTATGAAAGGCCCAGACTTATTTGATGTGCTTCAGCTGCCTGGTGGAAAAGGATCTGGGGGTCCTGGTGGACAGTCGGCTGAACATGAGCCAGCAGTGTGCCCAGGTGGCCAAGAAGGCCAGTGGCATCTTGGCCTGTATCAAGAATAGTGTGTCCAGCAGAAGCAGGGAAGTGATTGTGCCCCTGTACTCAGCACTGGTGATCCTGCAGCTTGAGCACTGTGTTCAGTTTTGGGCACCGCAGTATCGGAGAGACATTGAGGTGCTGGAGCGTGTCCAGAGAAGGGCAACGAAGCTGGTGAGGGGTCTGGAGAACAAGTCTTATGAGGAGCGGCTGAGAGAGTTGGGATTGTTTAGCCTGGAGAAGAGAAGGTTGAGGGGAGACCCTATCACTCTCTACAACTACCTGAAAGGAGGTTGTAGCGAGGTGGGGGTCAGTCTCTTCTCCCAAGTAACAAGCGACAGGACAAGAGGAAATGGTCTCAAGTTGTGCCAGGGCAGGTTTAGGTTGGATATTAGGAAAAACTTCTTTACCGAAAGGGTTATCAGGCATTGGAACAGGCTGCCCAGGGAGGTGGTGGAATCGCCGTCCCTGGAGGTATTTAAAAGACAGGCAGACGTGGTGCTGAGGGACATGGTTTAGGGGTGGTTTTGGCATAGGTTTATGGTCGGACTCAATGATCTTGTAGGTCTCTTCCAACCCAAGTGATTCCATGATTCTATGATTCTAAAAGGGAAATTGAATAAATGGCTTCTACAGTTTCCTTACAATCACGTGCGTGATTCTACAGTTAGCATGAATAACACTTAAGCTTGCATGAAGTCACTGCATTTTTTAAAAGTAAGTTAAACTTATAGGAAGAAAAAATAATTAAAATAAATTATGTTTAATTTATGTAGCTTTGCAGCTTAAATTTGGTAAAATAGTAACTTGATCTTTACAGGTTAGCATTGCTATTCCATGTTGTCAATATCCCTAAAACCAGCTCAACAAATGTAACTATTATTTCTGTACTTTTTCTGAAGAGAAGCAATGTTACTAATAATCTAACATCAAAATAATTTGGTTTATTGCTAGTCATTTTATTTTACAACTTAGACTAAGTTATATTTGCATATTAGTCTTTAGAGGGAACCAAATGAAAAGACATATTAAAAACAAACAAACAAACAAACAATCAAAACCAAACCCCCTAAAATTACTAATGACAATGTATACTCACTTTCAAAAATCCTGGTGTTTTATGACTGATTTCCTGAACATTGTAATTCCAAACCAGAGTATTTTATTTTCACTTGTCATCAAAATTCTTATTTGGTGTCAAATTAGAGTAAAGCCTCACAAAGGAAAGGAAGGTTAAAAACTGTGCATATGACATTTTATAAGTAGTGTTCAGATGCTTATTGGGTTCTGGAGGCAATTTACTAGAGTGATAGATATAAAAAATAAAGAATCATCTTTATTAATGAGGTATGCATGTATTTAGATGAGGTTTCTTGGGATACAGCCTTCTATTTGGATTTCAGCTGGCCAGCCACCATATCTGTTGTTCTTGTCAGAGTGGTTTATCTGTTAAAAAAAAAAAATTAATAAAATCAATATTTGATTCTCCATTTACAAACTGAATTGTCAAACCTCATACAACAGAACGGAGTAATGGGGTGGGACTGGGAAGCTAAGCAGCACGTTGCACATCTTGCTTGACATAACAGGTGAAGATTCCACCAGTTTTTTTCTTACAGACTGCTTTATTTATTTCCCAGATGGCTGTCATAATAGACACAAAACTGAGTATGTTTTTCCTGCAGAAGCACTGCAATGTGAAGAAGATTACAACAATATTCTGCCGAAAAAACCCACCATTATGGAAGTTTCACATGCCTTTGGAGGGAGTTGGTACTATCAGAGGAACTGACCTCTGTATTGGGTTTCTCATTTCTGTTCGCCTCCATCATACAGATGAGCGCTACTGGGCTTATAGAAAGCGAATACAACAAGGTCACAGATGCAAACAGAATTCTACTTAAAAAATGGCATCTTTAGTCCTCCTGAAGCCTGAGGGCAAGTTATTCAGAAAAGTTTTGTGATGCAAGCATTGCTGTATTTGCACGGCCAATTTGAGACAGCCCAATTTTCATATGAAAACAGTATTTTTAGGAAGCCATGGAATTCGTCCGTCCAGAAGAAAATGTAAATCTCTGTACAGCATGTCAGGTTGAACATTGCAAAACTGAGACTCTCTAGAATCGCTGGTGACTTCCAAAATTTGTCTACACGTGATTTAGTGCTGGTGTGGTGGAAGTCAGCACTGTACATGGTCCAGATCCAAAGCAAAGAATGGTGACACATTGGAGAACTTGCTTTGTACAACTGAGGCTTAGTGAACAGAGACTACAGCTATTATAGCTAACACACAAAATCTGCACCTGAAGGTTATACCTGATATACAGACAAATAATAAATTGAATTTAAAATGAACCTGACCTTTTCTTTTTGGACATCATCTGGCAGCTCGAAGCCTTTGGCAGCTATAAAAGCCCAGCTTGACCTGAACTTCATGTTCCATATTTCTTTACTTCCCAGCTGTTCTATTAATTTTTTGGCATCATTTTTCAACCTAGGATAAATTCCGTGAAAAAAAGTGTTCAAAATTCAGGATGCAAAAAATGCTGAAAAAGAACACAGCTGATTCATGCTTTACATTAGTAGGTCAGCAGAAGCAATAATGCAAAGTTTAAAAAATCATGAGAGCTGTCTTAGTAGCCATTAAACTCACAGAGCAAAATTCTTTTTCTTCCTTCTCTTTACATTCCTGATGTTAACACAACCTGTTTGCAACAGCACAGCAAAAAGAAAAATGCATCTAAAATACTATTCAATGTTTTAACCCTTCTTAAATAAGGATAAAGACATCCAATGATTACGAACGAAATTATTGAAGTCTTTCCCTGTATAATTACCGTATAATGAATTCAAATAAAAGAACTCTAAGATTTTGAAAGCACTTGAAGAATCAGGTGAAGATGCAAGAAGGAATGCCAATCAGATACATTATAATTGGAGGTTTGAATTCCTTCTTAATAGAAGGCTGTGGGTCAGAGGTAACAGCAGTGCCCTTTATGAGGACAACTGGTGCTTTTAAACAAATACAACACTGTCTATGCATCTTTGGAAGCAGCAACATATACGACATAGGCAAGCACAGAACGGACATGGAATCACAAGCTTTTAGGCAGGAAATGAGAGAAAAACCCTGACTATAGAGTGACATTTACCATTCACTTACACCGTTATGCAATAGTGATTTTCAAGCTATTCATTGCTCTGTTCCTGTCATGAATAACTTGCTTACCGGGTGTTTCCATCATCATGAGTCACCATCAAAAGGAGGGACCCTTCTGGTGCCTTTTTAATGAAAGTCACCATCTCTCCTGAGTGGTCTGTTGAATCAGTTACACAATTGATTATTTATTACACACCAACCACATTCCGCCTACTTTCAACCTGTTTTCATTTTTTGGCCTTGTCTATTCAAAATGAGACCTAATTAGGCAATTCTTCTGTTTACAGGCACCTCAAGGGTGCAGAAAGCTGCTAGCTCTCACCGAAGGCTAGGCTAGTATGGATTGATCTGCATTTCCCGGTGGTAAACAATGATACTTCTGAACTTCTACAAAAACTTTTTATACCCAGGGTAAGTTGTCTGGGTAAGATATAGATGGTTTCTTATATTTACGTCACATAATATTACACATGTAGGCAAAGCGTGGAATAAGCCCTGGAGACATTACAGTCTACATACCATATATAAAATTGTAGCCCCGTGATTGGTCCAAATGTGATTTCTATTAATCCACATAAGGTCAAAAGCATTCTTAAGTGGTCAGAGAATCAGCTTCCAGTGCCTCATAGCATTCTGTTTCTCCTTACTAATAGGTAAGGAAGCTGTTACTGTTCAAAGTTTGGAAAATGTGCTAAAAGCTATTCTTAAAGAAGATCAACTTTCTAGCTACATGAAGGGATGTTAAGAGACAAACTAGTATATTTCTTCTGATGATTTAACAACTGAAATAAAACAAAATATATCAGGAAAAGGAATTTTGAAAGTAAAGTATCTGGATGTGGTAGCTGGTTAAGAACCATTCCTACCAGACTGAAAGAATGGAGGAAAAAAAAGTCAACTAAAAAATGACAATTTGACAACTGAAAAGAAAAAAAAAAAGCAGCAAGACCATTAAAAAAAAGGACAATTTCTCAACCAAAGGGAGAAATATGGCTTTTCAGGCAAAATTTGTCATTAGATCTGACCAGAGCATATTTTATGAAGTCAACAGCTGTTTGTTTCTAGCTAATCCCCTTTAATAATACAATCATAGTCATTTGAAAGAGCAGGATAATAAGTCCTTTCATAATGCTGAAACACTAACAAAATCTCCATAACATTCTTTTCCCTACCTCCATTCCACATGTCAAAAAATTTTGTAGATGTAACTTTTCCTGTTTTATCTGTAATTAAAAAAAAAGTTGTGTAAATATAGGCAAAAATAGCTTAATTTAATCAGCATATACAGCATTTTCAGGTAAAGCCAGGCATCTCTAATTTTGTGTATCATTGTGCTTGAGATTTCTTTTGTTTTTCAAGTTTTTAAATTGGAAGGAGGATGGAATAACATAAATTTAAGACTTGAGGAGAATATTTTGTTTCATCTAATCTCTGAATCATCAAATGTGACTAAAACATTTTTGTTATTTATTTTAAAGAAGGAATGCAGTTTACTGCGTGCTTCTCTGTTTTTATATCTATATATACTATAATAGGTCACAACCATAAATAGGAAAACAAACCCAAGACTATTTGAATGATCTTAATACTATTCGGTGCAGTGTTCCAGAAGTGCAAACTTTCATTCAATTTGAATCTCAGTGGACAGAAATTCAACACTTATCATTACTGTATCAGAAATTGGGTAAGCAAACAAATAGCCATTCCAAAACATTTTGGTCAATATTCATCATTACACAGAATGACAGAATGGTAGGGGTTGGAAGGGACCTTCGGAGATCATCTAGTCCAACCTCCCTGCCCAAGCAGGTTTGCCTAGAGTAGGTTGGACAGGGACACATCCTGTTTAGATGGCTACCTTTGTTTAAACAAGACATATGTGATTGGAAATACTTTTAAAATTTCTACATCCATGCCAACTGAGTTAATTGTTTTTCATTATCCAAGACCCATATCCCTGATATGTCAGAGGGTCCTTTCCATTTAGAGTGTGGCGGCTCATTTCTAGTGAGAAGACCCAGCAGTTCCTAATTCATTTCTGGTTTATCTTTGATCCATATATGGTAAAATCACAAAGGAAAATTGATCTGAACATAGGATTCAAACCATTTTATCATTCTAAATGGCAGGTTTATTCCTTACAATGATGAGGGGAAAAGGTGGCAAAAATCTGTCAGTGGTAAAACAGCATTCTAGAACTGGGCTGCTTCTCAGCAGAAATCACAAAAAAATGGAAAAGGCTGTAGCGAGGACCACAGAAATCCACGAAATTCTTTCTCTCTCCCTCTGTGTTGTTAGCTTGGGCTTAATAGTTCTGTCTTCCTTCTTACAAAAGACCATATTCATTCAGAGAGGAAAGAGTTATCATTATGGAATAAAATACAAGTGTGATGCCACAGGAAACTTACTGAGCTCAGTCATTAGCTTGACTGATCTAATTAGAGGACATGTAGAAAATAGGTCTCACTAGAAATTGGCTTTAGGTAACGGACAGATTTACCTGCAGATGGAGATTAAAGTATAGCTAACATGACTGTATGTGTGATGAAGGAAATGGCTGCTTAAAAATCGTATATTGCTTCTTTTTCCTCACTAATTTCAAATGCAAAGACAATGCTAGCTCCCTACTCCTATTTTCTGTAACATTGCTTATGCATTCAGGATGAGTATTTGATGTCTTACTCTACAGCCCTATGCTGAAAACTCTTTTTTAACGGTTTACCTATTATAAACAGTATCGTTTTTATGACTCCTTATTGGAAAAAAAATTGCAGTAGTTAACTGGGGAAAAAAAATTTTTGAACAGATTCTTGTCTATGGTAATTTAACCCAGTGACTTGAATAAAGTCTTACAGGTTTAGACAAGGTCGAGATCTTGCTTAGCAATACTGAGACAAAAAAACTGGAACAGAAGTGTTTTGTGATCAAAGCCAACTTGACTGCGCATCTGAACTGCCTTTCTTCCCCTCCCCCACAACATTTAGGCTTTCATTTCTCTCAGGATCCGTTATTGAATACACTGCACTTCATCACCATTCCCATTCATTTAAATGAAAATTAAATTATTCTGGACTTGGAATAAACTGCACCTTCTGCTTTCCAACAGCTCCTACTATCAGCAAAGACATATAATGGCAGTTTAATATTAGCCAAGCTTCGAGTTTGTCCTTCTGCCCACTGAGACCAAGTCTGGAAAAGATTTGTACCTTGGTTGTACCTTGGGGCAGAACCGCAATTCTCAGTTACTGCTTTCCCCTTACCATTGGAGCAGTAGGTATCTTTTATCAAGGACTGAACCTGAAAGCTGAGTCTTACTGCTGGAGATGACAAATACTTTCACTATGTTACATGAGAAGCAGTTCTTTAATGAAATACACATACACTGCTTCTATGTACACATTTTCTATTTTCTTATACTGATTATGAACACGTTTCTTTGGTTTATCCAGAAGACTGTTCCTCTTAAACACAGATTTGTTTTTCTTACATTTAATGTGAGTCAAGCTTGCAATTTTTTCCTTTCTCTTTCCTTCAATACTAACCAGTAAAAAACCGCGAAAACAAACAAATAAAAACCTCAGTCCCCACAAGAACCTTTGTAAATTATTGCAGTACAAAAGTATGTCTCTAACAATTTTTCTCTTACTTACAATTCACAATGGCAATGTTTATACCTCTTCCAACATTACCCTTCTCTTCGCTTATAAGCCTGGAATCAAAATAAATACAGTATCGGTAGAATGCATCCTTCCAGAAGCTCTGATCCAAAGTTGTATTTACCAATGCTAAGTCACTTTCTGATGTTCATGTTCTCTTTAGTTATTTAATTCAAGACTTTGTAGTAAACAAGAGCTGTAGCTTAAAAATGTTGCGCTTTATATCAGTCAGTTTCCTTCAAAGATGCACAATGAGTTTTTCAAAATGAGCCAGATCAAGACGTACTTCATACAAATCCAGCCAGAAAGATAAAGTAGAGAGAAAACCAAGATAAAATGTGGTTTTGTGGCAGTATTCTGTGTGGACTTTATCTACACAAAATCTCATTGCAAGATTTTGAAGTCACTCTACCATCTGGTTTGAAAAGCCATGAAAGAACCTACTTTCAGAAGATGTTGACCATTCAACATGCTGTCAACTAACTATTACACACCATGAAAATTAAAAATCATACTTGAAACTAACAGCTGAGTGCAGCTTATGTACAGGAACAAAGAAAACAACCTGAGAGTAGGCAATTAAAAAAACAAACGACACACAAAAAAACAAAACAAAAAAAGGGAAAAGAGTTAAATACTGTCAGATATATTCTGAAGTTTATCACCAGAATAGGAGACCCCTAGTAGGAGCTTACTTGCTGCAGCTGAACCAAAATGAAGCATCCTTCTTCATACTACTAAGCACTTGCTTAGATTTAAAGTTAGACTGGTACTCACAGATCATCCTCAAAACAAATTTTAGCCAGTTTTTGTTTGCCACCACCACTAAGAATCCGATAGGCGTAGCTCCCAGGTGAGCAGGGAGACCAGTGATCACACTTCTGCCTTTTTGGGAGTGGGGCTACAACAACAAAGATAAGATTTTCTTGGATGCTGCATAAACAATTTACACATGGAAAGAATCACTTAATGTCAACATGTTAAGCTCAAACGTATATACACAGAAGCAAATCCTGCCAGTTTATCAGTATCATGACAACATTATCAAAGATTTGCCTAGGCTTTAAGTTATTGTTGAATTTCGAACAGCTACTGGGACCAAGAGCAAGCTTATCTAGGGAAATATGCCCCATATAGTATGATCTGATTTGAATCTAGTATAATTATTTTGTAATAAATTATTTTTATTTCCTTCATATAACAGGAAATAAGGGCTAGAGAGGCGAAGGATTCCTACCAATGGATTGAAGTTAATGGCTATCATTCTCATATTGAGCCTTTTTCACATGATAACGTAGTCACAGAAAAATACACACATTAAGCCACACAGTCAGATTAGGGGAAAGAACTAATGAGAATTTAATCACAAAGTTTGGTTAGTGATTTAACAGTTCACCATAACTGTAAAATACACATGACAGAACCAAAGCTTTGTGCTTTGTGCTTTAAGCTTTAAAGCTTTAAGCTTTGTGCTTACATGCTGGCAAACAAATAAGGTTTTCTTATATTACTATTCAATTAATTTTATTTGCATACTAGCAAATATAGGCTGACATTGTGTTTCTTCAAAGACAGTGTCTAAGAAAAAGTTCAGCCTTGCACTAACTTTACACAGCCAACTTCATTCTTACAATAGCATGTACCAAACCACCCTATATTAGCTGACAAGCCGTTTGTTGTTTAGCACGTAAATATACAACATTAGATATAGTACAAGGGGAAAAAAAAAAAAAAAGAAATACAGCTACACACCCCTGAACACTGGTTTCTTTCCAATGTCTTGAAAATCAGCAAAAGGTTTTCTTAGTGCCTCTGGGGAAATAAGACCAGCAAATAAGCATCCCAAGTACCAAGCAGTCAATGATGTTAACAGGAGCCCTCCTAATTTCACAAGATCTGCCAAATAAAAAAAAAAAAGGAGAAAAAAATAAGAAAAAAAGATGAAAAAATAAAGAAAGGAAAGAAAACAAAATTACAGAGATGTAAAGATGTTCTCATAGCAACACACAAAATCTTGTATTTTCTCTGTCATCACTACACACTGGCTATTTTATTACTGATATACTGCATTAACCACAGCCTTCAGAGATGAGGCAATAGAGCATTTGTTGTGTTCCCATCTCTGACAACCTCTTTCGTTATTAAAATTTGATCTTCAAGCAGAAAACTCCCTCCAAGACTCTCCTCAGTCCACACCCATAATACCCAAAAGAAACCTGACATTCCACTTAGTAGGATTTTGACTTTGAAAAGTTAAGTACCAGATACAACACATGACTATACAGCTAGTATGTAGTTACTATTGATTTTCTGTGGTAGGCACACACTGACCATAGAAGTAACTCTCTCCATCCACACTTTTGACACATTGGGTAAAAATAACTGAAGACCCAAATAATCTCATTCACACAATGAGCTCTGACTACATTCAAACATGATAAGAGTGACTGTTCCACCTTCTCTGTTATATCACAGTTTCCATGCATTGTATTAGCAGCACATCTACACACTAAGAAAACAACAGGATTCACAATTTTCCTGACAATGAAGAAATACAAATAAATTCCATATTGGCTATCTCTTCTTCCTCATCATCAGAAATGCTAACACACATTCCTGAGCTAGGACATACGCACCACCTAGTTTATGACACTAAACAAGGAACTATCGCATTGTAATTATGAAACACTGATGTTTTGATGTCATGAGATACTTCCTGATCTGTAAAGAAACATGTCCTTCAACATGACAGTCCGTTAAAATGAAAAATGAACATTTTTAGTTTCATAGTCCTGAAAATCAAGTTCAACACAACCGGTGGCCAAAAAAGAATACTCTCCCATGAATTCTGCCCAACTGGTCCGTGTCTTTTACTGCAGAATGGACACAGTAGTTCAACACACACATTCTGGAGGCTCTGCTTCTGGTTCTGATACCAGAAGGAAGTTTGCCTTTTTTCCACAAGAGTAGACTTTATTGACTCAGGTTCCACTTATAACCTACCATAAAGACCAGATCTTTTTTCCCGGCGAAGATTTTACCTTTCTAGCTACTCCCTGTCCTGTATTTGTGGTTAGTCCTGCATTCTACCTAGCTTTAAAAACAAAAAGCCTAACAAAACACTGTAGAAAACACAGACCGGTAAAGCTAACACTGAACAGTACTATCGCATAAACTCCCCGTTCTTTATAATAGCAACAGAAGTAGCAAGTGCCCCTCTCTGACCCAGTCATCCTCTACAAATGAAGCACAGCTGTACTCTGGCCCTTGATCTTCAGTGAGGAAGAACGCAGATTGTTATGAACTTTGAAGGTTCTTCTCTAAATAATCCCAGTTTCTCATTTCCTACCTCAGAAAAAAAGGAATAAAAAAAGAAAAAAAAAGAAAAAGAAAAAAAGAAAAAAAAAGGAAAAAAGAGAAAAGAAAAAGGAAGAAAGAAAAAAAAAAAGAGGAGAGTAAACCCTTTTAAGATACTGATCCAAGCTCTTATTCTGTGTCATTGTATTTAGGAGTCGTATGTGTGTGCGTTTTTGTGACTGTAAGTAAGATACTGTGAGAAACTCACTATATATTCATCAAAGGATTAAAATTGAGAAAGTTATATAATGAAACTTCAGACATTTAACAAATTTCCCAGTTATTACCTCAGTCTAAAAGACATCTGTCTTGCTCTACCACAAGCAGTGGTGCAAACTTGCACTAAAATAATACTGAAAATTGCTCCAACATTTCATTCATACAGTGAATGTGAAGACTGAAAAAGCTCATGTGCACAGAGAAAGTACCTGCAGGAGTCAAGCAGAATGAAACATACTTTTTCTTGTTTTGAAAATTAAAAAAAAATCAGATTTATGCACATTTATTTGTTTGTTTATTTCGTAAAGGAGCCCAGGTCACAAGTTTCAAAGGCAAAACCCAGGAAGAACTAAGTGAAAACTACAAGAAGTCTATTTAAAGGTTTCAGCGACTATTTTTTCCGGGGTAAAGGGCATTGTAAAGATCTGTGAGACCACGGGACAGGTTTTGTTTTGCTTTTTCTGTTGTTGGCTTAGCACGTTTATCCTTACAATGGTTTTGCACTCTTTTTCTTCAAAGCTATGGAGCAGCCCTGTTGCAAATTAGGCTTAACAGCGCAGCGTTTTACCTAGGTAGAAGGGAAAGTACAGAATGTCTAACTTCCGTTATTATAGTCCGTATTTTACTTTGACTGCAAGCTTCTTAAACGTTTCTAAAATATGCCTTTTAAGGTTTAAGGAATACATTTACCAAGTCCCCTGCACGGTTGGTACCTAGTCCTCAAAACTGTCACGACGCATTTTCAATCCAACTTCTGGGTTTGCGTTCTGGGGTTCCAGGACGCCGGGGGACCCCATTGACCCTATCTGCTGGGTCCACCTGAATCTCTTGGATTTACGGAGGCCAAGCGTCCCGCAGGGATTTTTTTGAGCGCCCGCACGGAACACGCATGAACCCCTGCACAGCAGCAGCTCTGCGGGGCCGCGGGGCGGCAGGAGGCGGGAAGACATCCAAGCAGGTGGCAAAGGCAGTCCCACCTTAACACCACCTCCCCTTTTCCTTTCTCCCTCGGGTCCTCGCTTGCCCCAGCGCCGAAAGCACTAAACGCAAGCACAATATTATTATTATAGATATATATATTTAAATTATTTTTGTCTGCTTAGCTGACTTAAAGCCCCTGCGCTGCCACACCTCGCTAATACACACCCGCCCGCCCGCAGCAGGACCTTAACGGGGAGGGGAAGGATAGATCGAAGACTCGAGTTTAAA
>VZSF01006724.1:120304-187041 GCA_013398295.1 Chionis minor | reverse complement strand
CCTGAAAAAAAACGGGTGTTCACCCGTTTTTCAGACGCCGGCCGGGGACTCAGCCGCACGGCCGGGCACCGGCCCCCTCCGCCCCGGGCTCGGGCCCGCGCTCGCCCCCAGGGGACGCCGTCGGGAACAGACACCCCCCCACCTTCCCCGCGACGAGCGGGTCCGCGGCTTCCCCCGGCCGGGGGGCGGCTCCGGGACACCCGCCGGGACCACCGGGCGGCACCGGCGCCCTCCTCGCCTGGCCCGGCGGGGCGAGCCCCCCCCCGCCGCGGGGCTGCTACTCACGTTGCCGCTGCAGCCGCATCATTGAGGCCGGGGGCGGGCTGCCCGCTCCTCCTCCTCCTCCTCCTCCTCCTCCTCTTTCTCTCGGGACGGGCAGGGCCGACCCCCCGCCTCGTCCTGCAGCCACCGGGGCGGTGCGGGAAGGGCAGCGGCCACCTGTGGGCGTCGCACCGCCCCGGCGCCGCCGGCGGCACGGCACGGCACGGCACGGCACCCCCGCACCCCCGCTGCCCTGCCACGTTTCTTCGGACGCGGGGCAGCTCAGGGGAGCGGAGCTGGGGACGGGGGACCGGGGGACACACGGCCACAGCCACGGCGCGGCGCCCTCCTCGGCTTCCCGGCCGCTTCGCCGTTCCCCGGTGCGGGGAGGTCCGGTCCGGGCGGCATCGCCTTCCCTCTCCCGGGCAAAGGCGGTGAAGGAAGGGCCGGCGGGATTCGGTGGAAGGAGGGTTCATGGGGCGCCACAGACCCCATTTTGAGCCCAGGAGAAACAGCTGTAGATGCCACCGAAAAACTCAAACGTCAGAGGTACTGCTGGGAGTTATTTTCCTTTCCAGAAGGAACTAACTGGCCGGCAGGATCAAAAGGAAGGCTCATGTGCCATCTGGCAGCCTGTTCGAAACACTGTTTTCCCCCAAGTTTAGAAATGAACCAGTTGAGCCCAGCCCAGAAAGCAAGCAGCAAGGAAGGAATGGCTTTTTCCTGGCCGTGGCCAAGGTTTGCCTGGTGTTTTAGGCGTGGAAGCTGTGGGGCAGGACACCACTGGCGCCCCTTCCTCTTTCCTCCACCCACCACCACAGCGCCGGGACGACACAAGCCCTACCCAGCCCACCCAGCCAAGCCCTTGGTTCATCTTCTTGCCATGGACCCTGCCGGTGCTGCGAGCAAGGTGTTGTGCACCTTCACCTGGATGCTTCCTTCCCAGTGGCGTAGCTTGGTCAGTCCTCAGCTCCCATTGCCCCACCAGAAGACACAGCACCAATTACCCTCAGGATGTGGGGCAGCACCTCTGCTTCTCTCCTGGTCCCTGGCCTCCCAGGTCAGTTGTAAGAAGCGTGAAACTACGGTTCACATATATGAAACTATGGTGCTGTCGGTGCATGTTTTCTACCCTGTGGCAGATATCGTGAGGTAAAGGCACTGCCCATCAGGAGACCCACATCATGGGCTTGCTTTTCTCGTTTTAAAACTTCCAGTTTCCAACATAGAACCATAGAATCATCGAGGCTGGAAGGGATCTTTAAGGTCAGCGAGTCCAACCGTCAACCTAACAGCGTGCCAAAACCACCACTAAACCCTGTTCCTCAGCACCACGTCTACCCATCTTTTAAACAGCTCCAGGGAACATGCTGTGGGTGATGGGTGTTTGCAGGCCTGTGTGGGTGCTGAGCCTCACCAGCACCAGGCAGCCCTGACCCTGGACCGAGGAATCACAGCTCTCAACAAGGACAGCTTCTAACGACTGAAGTAGCCACTCAAATTATGTTCAGGAAACTGAGCTAAAGACCCCCAAGTTGGGTAAAACCCAAACAAAGAAGCTTGTGATATAATTTTGAAAATTGCTCCAACTACACCGTGACTTAGTATTTGCCCTTAAAACTTCTGTATTTAGTTTCCCTTAAGCTTTTTCGTTCCCTCTGCCTCTAATGATGCACAGAAATGATATTTAGTTCAGCAAACAGAATAATAATATCCTGCAGGAGGGCAGGTACCAGGACCCCAGCCAGTCTGGGGCTTTTGTCTTCCTCCCAGAACACCCATGAAAGCTATAAATGTTTCCAGTCGCTGGAGAAGAGGTGTTTCTTGTCCTCGTCTGCAAGTGGGATACTGTAGTATCCTCTACACGGCAGGTAAAACCTGAGGGAGTAGTTGCTGCTGGTTATTTTCAAACATACTGCAGCCTGCAAATGAAAAGCATCATCCAATAAAACCTAGGCATGTGAATAATTGAAGCGGTAGCATGGGACAAATAAACTTAAGAAATGAAAAACATAGGACAAAAAGGAAAGGAGTTTTGAGCGAGCAAGAGAAAGTTAAGGACAACACTGTTCTGGGTTACTTTTCCAAATATACAATTATTTCTGCAGGAACTGTTATCCTCCAAGATGACACACCAGAAAACAATGTCTCTGCTAATAAATGATTGAAACTATTGAAGAGTGCTTTTATAGTCTTTAAAGTAAAAATAATGTGTCTTTTGACCCAAAACATTACAGTTCGTGGTAGCCAAATGAAAAAACCTGATATTTTTATTAAAGCAAGGAAAATTAAGTAGGACTCAGGATGATTTAATTTTGAAATAAATTTATTGTATGAGCATTGGTGGGTCACAGACTCCATGGATAAAAAATTTAAGCCCCTAGGAGCTTTGTCACCACCTCAACACCTTACTGTGAAAAAACCCCATCATTAGCAACTTGTTTCTGTTGGGTAACTGCCAATTTACCTGCTTTTACCCACAGGAAAAATGTAACAGGTTACTTTTCCATTACTGCCTAAATTACATTGAACTACACCCAGGCATTTGCTACAAAAGCAGGCAACACAGTAATTAGTATGCTTGCCTGCCAAAGCCCAGGGATCTAGTGGTCTCTAGCTGAGGGCATTTTAAATACCAAAGGACTAGGAAACTAAAATGTGTTACTTCAGGTATCTCACTTTTGTGTCTGCAAAAGAAATGCGAGACTGTTCTTTCTTTAGTAATTAATCAAAGATGCGGGGTGCAGAACACTTTGGAAGTATCATTTCTGTTCCTATTCTGTAACCATTCATTCTGTAATTTGAAAGCTTAGAGAAAAACTTTTGAAACATTAATCTTTGCTCTCAACGCTTGTGAGGCTGTAAGACCCTGTGGTGATAAGCAGCACAGGAATTCTATTCAACAAATAAATGACTCTTGCAGACACTAGATGGAACAGGTGAGTGTATGTACACAGCGTTTATGTGTTAGTCTTACCATCATAAAAGCCATAGTCCTTAGAGAAAGTTTATGGGCGTTTGCTAACACTGTGAAATTACAACAGAGCAAGTTCCTGCTTGCCCTTTGAGCTGCTGCACATCTGAAGGTGGTTTTTGCATCCACCCCACTTGGCTAACACATTAGCAAGTGTCATTCCAGTCCTTGTAGCTGCTTAATTTAAATGTTTTCTGCTCACTCACAACCAACCAACAATGTATTTGTAATCATGCTAGGATAAATTAAAAGAATTTGATTATTTAAAATGGAGGCAGAGTTTTTAAGGCAGAGAAACAATATTGTACCAAATCTTTGCTTGTAGACGTCACAAGGACTTCAAGGGCTACTTGAAAAATTAGACCACCTACATAAAATATGTAACTGAAGTTTGACTAATTTTAGCTAAGACTTGGGACAGATAGGAACATACACATGGACAACAGAGGTGGCAATGTGGAAAAGCAGTTCTTTAAGCTGCCGTAATTCAGCCATGCTTCACCACGTGCATGCGCCCATAATTCAGGCAGAACCTCAGCATCCTGAATTGTGGTAGCATGAAAAGTAATGTGGAGAAATAGGGATTTAAATTATATTTTGATGCAATGACTTTTTTCTGGTATACCTTGAATGTCTTTATGAAACCCAGGAGCAAATACTTAGAACAAGCTGACAGCTTTTAGATATTTCTTTTGTGGATATATTAAAATCTTAACACCTTCCTCCCAGATATGCAAAAATGGATCATATAACAGAAGGCAAAAAGCAAGCAATGATTACTTTCAGCTGATAAGCTAGAAAACCTGTAAAACTAGTGATTCTAGCTCCCAGGACATTTCTGGTCTGTTAAACAATCTTAAACTTAATTTTTTTTAAGGTGGGACATATATGCGTGCTTTTCTTATGCTTTTTTAATCTAGAGATCCACAGAGAAAATACATTCAATTGCACTTCATCCAGATAAAAGATGTTGACCAGCAAAGTTTCCACAGTACTATCAGCAATAGCTCAATGTATATTATGGGCCCAAATCTAATGATCCTTAATACATAGTGACCCAAACTTTTCAGAAGAGGAAGGCAAGGGGAGGGAGGATGACAAAATGAGAGAGAATAAAATCCTTCTATCAAAGCTGGATACTTTGATATGGCTTTGCACAATCCTACAGGATCTCTGTTGTCTGTTTTCTTGAAATGCTGCTGGCAGCACAGTGATTAGGTCTACAGGTCCCTATTATCACAGACCCTGTGCAATCCCACACGGTCTACAGCCAAGTCTGGGTGTAAACAATTCTGTAAACCCACTCAATCAAGCAGAGATTTACCAGAGGGAGCTGGATTCGCAAGGTCCCTGCTATCAGCAAACTCAAAGAACCTGTCGCTTGACGAGAGGACATCCTGTGGTATGTCCTGAAGCTCTTCCCTGATCCGTTCTCCCAACACCAGGTTTCTCAACAGGCACCCAGGCTGACGCCACCATGATGGGCTTGGGTCGCCCAAAGGTGATGCTGGGAGTCCTAAGTGAGCAAAAAACCACAGCAATTCCACTTTTGAAGCCCAGTCCTCACACATAGTGAGAGAGCTGGATTTCTTTCAGACCTGTCTTCTAGAGAGGGGGAAGAGAGAAAAAAGGTATCACCTTACCTGTGGACCAGGATGGCAACAGACTTGGGCAGTCACAGTGGGTTGATACTGCAGGATGGTGTGGGAAAAAGGTGGTACAAGTTAGTGAATGAAATGGAATATATGAGCAAACTAGAAAAATGTGTAAAAACATGTCAGCAGTTACAATTTGGTATAAAACACCAGCTTAGAGAAAGTATAAGACATACAACAATAAAAAAATCTCCCACAGTAAGAATATGGGAAGCTGAAGTTAATGTTAAGCTTGTGATTAAAACCCACACAACCGAAGGAAAAGTGAGTAGTATTCTCATGCACAGTACTTCAGAACAGTGCTGGGTGCATGAAAATCAGTAAGTTGAATAACACAATACCTTTTTTTATTCATGAAAAGTAGTTTTATCCAGATTACAACTATAAAAATCCAATATGTTAATATTTATATATACACTGGCAGCATAGGTTCTTGTAGTCTACAATAACCTGTATTTCTTAGGATATGGTATTGAATGCCCTAGGAAAACAAATGACAAGTCAGGGTATAGGCAGATGTTACTTGTAAGCCTCTAGAAGACAAAAACCTCAACCATTTATTTTTAAAAAGAGTTTGTTTTGGTGCAGGAAGGGAAGAATAGTTAATGTTTACAGTGTAAGTGGCCACCAGAATTACACATTGTCCTGAAAAATTATATCAAGCACTTGAATTGTAAACCTTCACATATTTGTCTGTGCTACACTGTGGTTACCAAAAAAGCCATATTCTTGCAATAAATTCTTACTTTTGTGTTTCATACACAGACTTAAAAGGTGTTTTGCCTAGATGGGCCGGCTTTAATGGGGAAAGATGAGGAAGCGAAGTGTGAATGACCAGACAGGTTTGGATTTAATAGGCCTGAAGCACAGAGGGTGCTCTGAAGGTGATGGCAACCTCAGGAGCATGGGGTTTAAGCACAAGAAAAATCTTGAAAACTTGTATAGCACCTCTGTGAGCAGAGCTGTGTAATAATAGGTAGACTTTAATGAATATCAGGACTGAATAAGCAAAACCAGACAGTTTTCCAAAGTGTGAAATAAAACTACCATATTAAACAGTTGGTGCTAACCTGTCTTGTTTGACCAGTCCCCTAAGTTTACCAACATGCATACACCATGCTACCTTTAAAGACACAAACTTGAGGCCTGAAAATAATTTTTAAATTTTTAAAAACAGGTTTTTAGGGGGAGGGAAGAGGGATACTACCAAATGATCAGGAGACCTGAAGTGAAGAACCTTTTTAGGTTAGATATTTAAAAAAAAGAGGAAAATTGAAAGTTCATTTAATAGAATTCAAGCAAGACAGCAGAATTTACTGTGAAAGGGCTGAACACTGTTTTATTTGAAAAACAAACCATGTGCGCCACCTCCCGGGGTACAAAACATAGAGCACTGTAGCCACCCTCCAGCCTCTCCGAATGTAGAAACCAACACTGTCTGGGTGGCTGGCTGTCTTAGGGACAGGGACATTCAGTTTGCATGCCTTCTTGATTTACAGTTTGAGACAGTAGATAACAACAGTCCAAAATATTACTTGCACAGATTCCAGGTGGTCAGAACCCTCTTCTTCTCCAGTTAATGTTTTCTGTGCACGATTTTTGTCCAATACTGAAATGCACTGACAAAAAGTTGAAGCAAGAACATCCCATTTATTTGGGCATAAGCAGGAAAAATCACCTTGGAGCTAAACTTGCCTTGCCTCCTCCCCTCCCTGCAGGGTTCAGATGGGATCTAAAGCAGTTGTTCTTTCTTTTCAGTGCTAAAGCCAGAAGTTGAATTGAAAGTCACAAAATTCTAGGAAGAATTTGGATAGATATAATTTATCAGCTTTGAAGTTCATCTTAACAGGATTTAAAAAGACACACAGAATAGGTTAAAAGAATTAATCATTTATTTTAAGCAGCAGAAAATTTGGTTTTTTTACATAATGTTTATCTTAAAATGGCAAGACCTGAAAGTACAAAATATCAATTTTTGGAAAATTCAGTAATGAGGCTTGACAGTAAGTGGGATAGACATCCTAACATCACCTGCAGACTGAATTAAAAAGACTATACCTCTTTTTTCAAAGTTTTGATCCCATTTTCCTTTCAGTCAATGTTGCATATAATCTATTAAAAAAAAAAAAATCAGGTGAAGAGATGCCTCTACAAGATGGAATAATTTGCTTAAAGGTAAAATCCTTTCCACGCTTCCTAAATAACTATTGAATAACAGCTGATGTAGTGTTAAAGACTTAAAGGATTTCTGCATCTCCATATAAAATTTTCAATAAAAAATGTGAACTGCCACTCAAACTTGTATAGTTTATGCACACACAGAGTATTGGCTAGCAAAGCAATCTTTTCCAGGACATATTGCAGTAATCCATGCCTTGGTGCTACCCAGAAACTGTCAGTTGTCTTTTCAATACCACTTCAACATGATTTCCTCGAGTCCATTTTTCCCCCCAGAATTTTCTGAAGGACAGCTATGTTGCAAACACAGCCATTTAAACATTCAACTATATAATTCCTCTCTACCAACACAGGAATAAACATACCCTTCACAGGTTTGACATGGCTCTGTGAAAATTTCCCTCTTCAAAGAGGGATGTGATGACAGGATGGTTACAAACAATGTAGTTTATTCAAGTATTTTGCCTAAGTACACATTGCTGTAAAATCAGAGCAGGCTGGGTTGCTCAACTGGAAAAAGCAGAAGTGTCTCCTTCAGCCAGAAGAGCCAACAGAGTCCACTACAGTTGGTGGTTGGACCAAAAGCAGCAACACCTTCAAGGAGCCGTCATCTGCTTAAGGAATGGCACTAACTCTCAGCTGCTTGTGGTCCTCCTCTCCACCCCAGTATTTCATAGGGACAGAGAGAAGGGAAAATGTACAGGACCAGTGAGGAAGACCAAGCGGTTAAGTACTTCCAAGTGGGAAGTGAAAGAGGTCTAGGAAACGCAGTCAAATGCACAAAGGAGTTCTTCGCACACAGATAAATTCAGGGATCGCTGACATAGATGAAGTTTTGGCTCTAGTTCTCCTCCTAATACTAATACAAGTAACTAGAGTTAATTTCTAAAGCCTTACAACTTTAAAACAGGTCTGTGAATGTTCATCAAGAAGAAAAACGTAACTTTTGTTAACAGGCTGAATTTTGGATATAGCGATCTTCTGCTTTTAAGAACTTTTTGTTGGCAGTGTGGAAATGAGGGAGCCAGAAGACAATTAGAAAAATCAGAAGATTTACAGGCAGTGAATTAGTAGGACAGCAGCTATACAAAAATATATTGATTTTAAGTTACTATCATAAATTAAAAAAAAAAAAGGAGAGAACATTTATGGAGGGCTACTTCGTTATAACTGCTGAAAATTACCTTCTGAATTTTACTTTTTGGCTAGCTTAAAAGAATTTCTGCCTGTGCCTTCGTAGTCTAATCTAAAATTCCCAGTATTTCAAGAGCTACCCGACCACAAAGATCCAGTCAAAGCCTAGATATAGTGAAAAGAAAAGAAAAAAAAAAGGAAACACAAAACATTCTCCTATTACAGTCACCGATGTCAACGTGTTTTAAAATAACCTGTTTTGTTGCTTACAAGTAGACTGTCGCTAGAGGTGAGACATATCACTTTGTGCTTTGTTATATGGAGAGGGGAATCTTCATTAACTAGCCAATGACTCTACTTAAAGATGACCGTGCCCCGTATCCACCTGTGAGTAGGTAAGTCCCAGTAGCTGCAACAGGCACCTTAGAGTACGCCGGATTCCAAATTATTCAGACAAGTGAACCCTTACGAAAGAAGCCAGGTGACTGACTGACGTTACCCTTACAGCAGGTTGTCGCAACTGCAGTCGCTCTCCCATTCTGCCCTACCAAGGTGCCTCAGCCTTGATCTGGAAGTCTGGTAGAAGACTCAATTATTTAGCATCTCCACATTTCACACCGCCAGCCAGCTTCAGCTCACCGGAGCCCCGCTGTCAGTTAGTGCATGTTATAGCAGTGGCTTTTGTGGTGTGGATCCATCTCATCCAGGGGTTCGGCTGAAGCCAACAATTATATTTCAGACAAAGTTCCTGAGGAGCCATTACCAGGACTCTGGATTACTCGCAAGCCCAACATCTAATTAGGCCCCAGAAGCCTGAAAATCTGACTGGTTCAGAAGACTGCTCATATCCCATTACCAACCTGTCTTCACTTCTCTGAATAGCAGCAAGAGCTTCAGCAGCCAGAAATGAACAATTTATCAACCAGAGAGTCAAGTTGGACAGGAACTAATACCTTGGTAAATTGTACAGACCTTTCTTAAAAGGTCTTATGCTCTTACAATTTTTAATGAAGTTAAGGGTAGCTTACTTATTTCTTTTTCCATAATTTCCTTTACTTTCACCTCCACAGGGCATTGTACTGGCCCCCTTCATTATGCAGCTCATATTACCACTTGCATATATATATGAAGCTCAAGTCTGAGATATGATAACCAACCTAGTTGTTGGACAACTCTGCAGAAATCAAAGAAGCTTTCAGCAGCACAATCCATTCTGGATTACCAGAAAACTTAAGGACCAGTCTCCCTCTGAAAACGTGCTGTGTTAAACAACTCTCATAAGCCTTTTCATATTTAAAAGGAAAAGGTTAGTGTACAAATGGCTCATGCTTCAGTGAAACATAGCCAGACATAGACAGCAGGTAACTGGGTAGAATACCCATAGGTTGACTTTAGCTGATAAAGAGTTAATTGTTGTTCAGCAACTGATATGTTAACAAGAGATAGCAAAACTGATAGTTCTGTGATTACCAGTAGTTAACCTATACAGCATGGAAGCTGAGAACTGGAATGGTGTGCTGCTTTGATATATTGCATTTAGGTTGATCCAACATACAAATCCTAAATACAAGCTCTTTCACCTTAAAAACAGAACAATCCCCTCTACCTAACTTCTTTTACAGAACCTGAAAAAAAAGGCTTATTAAAATTCTTCATCTATTTTCCTCAGCATTTAAATTGAGCCAAAAAGCCCATGATAATATTTCTAAAACTTGTGAAGGCAGTGGGATAGAACTAACGTATTCCCATGCCTGAACTCAGGTTTAACTACTTGAACTCAAATCACACATCTTCAAACCCCTAATGATTGAACTGGTAGCATCGATTATATAAAAGGCTGCATCCAATGAAACAAGGCTTTTTGACATTTTCATGGTACATGATATTACATTCACATTAGGAAAACACTGGTTCTGCAAGAAATATTGACATGTATGCAAGGAATGATTTGGAGTCCTGTGATATGGAGCATCCTGTCTTCCAGAATAAGTAGAGAATATTTTCCAGCACCATATTTACTCAAAGCTCTGTTTTTTGCACACCCCCCCGCCCCTTATGTTTTTTTTTTAAGGTATGGTTTAATCTTATCTCTGAAGTTAGTTAACAACAGCATAAAATACCTTACAGCACTCTCCTTTAAAACGTATCAGGAAAAGAGATCACTAGTAAGACACACTTGGTAACACTGTAGTCTATCATTGTATTTCAACTTTCACAGAAAAATGCTCAAGAGCATTATCTTTCTTAATGTGCTGTAGGCTAAAAATGAACCCTCGAGGGTTTCTATTGCTCTTCTTGTTGCCAGAGCAACAAAGCAATACTCACCTGAATATCTGCCAGTGTAAGTATCAATTTACAAGCTGAGATGAAGTTTGTGCTGCTAGCAGATGTCGCCAACAGCATTTTTACTATAAGCCAAATTTTAGTGGCAAGGGATGCCATGAAAACTCAAGAATATATTACTATTTCATTTGTGCTACTTGATTATTGCTGATATAATTCAAGCGTTTCTATTAAAATGTCTTGACCAATGACATTCAAAGTGAAAGGGTAAAACTGAAAGGCTTTTAGATGAAATCTAGTGCACTAAAATGACTTTGTTAAGCAACTTGGAAGAAATCTCACATGTCATTAAAAAGCATACTAGGAACCTTTCCCAATAAATTCCTTCCTAAAACTCCTTGTGGTAAGGAGATAGGAGTGGGTGGGGAGAGGGAAGTAGCTAAGAAACATTTTAAGAGCATACAAGTGCGATTACTTTCCGAATTTAAAAAGGGCTCATTGTTTACCACTGTATCACTCCAAATATTCACACTGTGTTTCTGTTTGTAACAGGTAACAGAAGCATTACTTATATTACCATACTGTACAAGAAGGAATACAACTTTGAAATTATTTACTTGTCAAACCAAACCAGGAGGATGATATGGAACCAAATCACAGAATTGGAAACATCACGCTCTCTCTTTTCGGAGCAAAGTCTATTGCTTTAAGAAAAGCTCAAGGGAACCTCTTGTAATAATGTGTACTAAAAATTCTAATTACAAGACATTGAAAGAGAGAGGTAAGGAAAATAAATTAGGGAGAAAACACCTAAGCTCTATAGTTTCCTATATGCCTTATAATTCATCATTTTTCTCTCCTAATTCATCATTTTTCTCTCCTTAAAAAATAAGAGGCAGAGGAAGAAGGAAGCAAACTCAAAATTTCTTTCTATTTCCAAACTCCTAATTCCAAGAGAAGTAATTTTCAGACGTTGGATCACAACACCAATTATTTCACTCTATTCAGACAAGCAATCGGAAAGTGCAAGAATTAAAAAGGAAAGAAAACCACAGGCACTTCCAGTTATGAAGTGAAATACACAAGTTAGTTTAAAAACAACAACAGTGCTTTATTTTCACACACACTACGTGCACCTCTGTAAAAGCACCAATCCTGAAAAAAAGAAATCTTTGCTTATTCCATGCAGAGTCAGATGCAGAGGCAGTGTGAATCAGAAAGCTATATGAAGGGATTATAGGCAGACAATTTTCTAAGCAAGGGATCGGGAGATTCAGAGCTAAGCTTCCTTTTTTTTTTTTCCCTTCTTGTTTCCCACACAGATCTGCAAACTGTTCTGCTATCAAAATGCAAAGGAATTTTTTTTCCTTTTTTCTAAAAAAGCTCCACCATGTAACTAACAGTTATCACCGGACTCTTCAACCTTGTGTTGTTTCTTTCAAATCCACTAAGCCAGTGTTATAGAAAAGCAGTGGAGTTCCTGCAATGCTCACTGACTAGATACAAGAAAAATGTCCTACCTGCACAGAAAATGCCATGTTCTGACCTCAGCATTATGATCTACGCTTGCGCTATGGAAGTCTAGTCAAACACATTCTTCCCTTCTCTCTCTGCCTATTGTTTTCAGTCCTACCCCATGTTTGTTTCCAGCTGGTCAGTACACACACTTTGCATTTGATTGACACACCAGCGAAGCTAAATTAAACACCTCCAAGTGCCGCTCAAATTGAAAAACAAGCCAGCATTTAAGATTTTCACTTCACGGTCTGTCCACGAAGACAAGACAATTTTCCCTTGAACTTCCAGGTTGCTGAGCTCAGCAAAAAAAAGCATTGTCTTTCTCATTTTGCTGTTTGCTTTTTGTTACGTGCTCACTAGGAATACCAAAAGAGATGGCAGAACATGGACCGTAGCTTTAGCATCTGTCCATACATATGCAGACAATGCACATGTATGCATTTTCTAAATATCAGTCATCCTCAACTGAAAAAAAACAACAAACCCCACAAACCCCCACATTAGGTGGAAAACTGAAAGGTCTTTTTTTGTGCATCAAAGTGGAAAGTCACAAAGTATTAATTTTTATAAAATCCACTACTTCAAAGCCAAGGAATTGCATTTGGTTGCATGGAGCACCTTGTGCTTCAAGACCAGTTCTAAGCCACATGCTTACCAGTGGTAGCATCCTTGTAAGTTGAGAGGTAGTCTTGTTTTACACTAAGGCTGAACAAGTTTTTTTCCCAGTTTTCACCTCCTCAAACTATTTTGTAATGACACTCAGGAAGGGCGACCCTCTCAAGTGGCAGCAGTGATCTGGAGGCAAAAACCCCACAAACCAACATTTCTTCTTGACCTCATTTGCTTTTCTCTGCTGCTTAAGTCTGACCTTTCTCCCTCCCCCGCACCATAAACACAGTTTCAAAATGAACTGATGTAAACAGAAAGCAGTATTCATTTAATGCAATTAATAAGAAAGATTATTAAGTTTTTTTCTCTTTTCCTACAGTCAGGGCTTGATTAGTTAGAAAATACTGACAGCTCCTTTTTTTGTGAAAAAGGGACGGACAATTTTGTTCAGACAGTGGAAGAACATAATGATGTGGTTTTTTCTCTTTTTTTTTTCTTTTTTCTTTTTTCTTTTTCTTTTTTTTTTTAAAAGAAGATACTATTGAGAGCATAAAGGCTCGTTGTACTGCAGTAGCAAATACAGTACCATAGCACTTAAGAGGTGGTTAACAGTGCTTTGGTTCAGAACCGGTGTTAGAAAATAAAGCTTAAAATTTCTGATGCAGGGTATTTGGCAGGATTTCAACAGCAATTTGTAATGAACGTAGAAAGGACTGAGGCATTGGCTTCTTCCCCTTGGCAAAGTACTTTGCTCTTCATCCTGTTTATGTTCCAGGTTTCACGATCAAGTTTCTTATTTCCATCGATGACGCACTAAGGAGGATTCGTCATTGACCACATCATTGTCGGTGTAGCGATGCTGACACCGTGGTGGAATAAGCAGCAGGATGATCAGTACAAGGAGGATAATTCCACACAGGCTCATGAGAGCATAGGAGGCAATCCACAACACTGGTTCATGGAAAGAAACACTAGAAACACAGTTGCTTGCAACATCTGCTGTTGTGAAAGGGCCTTCAATCTCAGAGACTGGAGAACCATCAACTTCTGAGAAATTACAAAAAGAAAAACATTAAGTCTACAGACACCATTTAAAAACAAGTAAGAAAAGATCTAGCTTAAATATCTATATATCCCTTTTCCTCCATCATCATACATCTCAGCATGCTCATATTTTATTGTATTTATCATTGCAATAAAAATGCTAGTATGCCATGCTTATAAAATGGTAATCTGAAACATGAGACCATGATACTCCCACATCTCCACAGGCTGTCAACAAGAGAGCAGACATTTAAATCTAGTTTCCCACATCCCAAATTAAAGCCCAAGCCACTGGATCACTTTTTCTCTCTGGACTAACTTTCCAGAAATGTCAATTTAACAAAGCTTAAGAATCCTACAACACCTACACTGCAGTAGGTCAGGGCCTGGGCAGTTTTTGTTTGTTTCTGGCATTCACAGCAACTGGAAGAGTACCGCAGATGATTCTTACATCTTCTGAGTTTGCTATCTTCCGGGGTCTTAGGGAGTAGCATGCAGGACCATTAGCTTCATAGCTACCTTCAAGGACCGTATCCTAAACACAAGGTGCAAGGTGGAAAGCAGCACAGATACACTTGTGAATGGAGTTGAAAATTCAGACGGAGAAGGAAGTGAGGCAGGAGAGCTGGGTGACAGCTGTACAGGAAAGGGGAATGGTGGAGAGGAAGGTCAATGTCAAGAGTGAGGAGCAGGGACAGGAAGGAGCAGTGCTGTTGGGCAGGAAGGGAGAGGCTAACCAAGAAGCTCGAAAAATGGAGATGACAAAGTTAAGGCAAGAAGCATGAAGGGGTGCCTTGGCAGCTCCGTTTTCAAACAGCCATCCATCTCGATAACATCACAGACTGCGTGACTTGTTTCATTACCATCACAAACCCCTACTTGTTAAACCAGTATTTGCTAAAAAGGGTTATTGCTGCCCATGGTTGTCACAGTAACCGTGGCAAGCGCGGCAAAGTTCCCCTGAGTTGTGGACAGGGCTACGCCTATTGTAAAGGCAGAGCAAGTGAGTTGCCTGGAGCAACAAAATATTCAGAGCTTTCTGTATCTACAGGTGCGTGGCCAGGGAAGGATGGATACCTTTTAGCCTGGTTGGGGCAACTAGGAGCCTGCAGTTAGTACTGCCTGTGCATTTTAACAAGTCCTCCAAACAGCTGTAATTCAATTCTCTAGTCAGATACTTCTAGACACATTTGTGTACTTCCTACAACGGCCTCAGTTTTAACTTTCCTGCTTAATTTCTTGTTCATTTTATACACAGACACGCTCTTTCCAAATTGTAAGTGATCCTGCGTACTGAAAACAGTGTCTCTTATTTACACGTATCTTAGACATGACTCCTGAAAGCAGATTTAAAGAGATTAGCATAAAATACCCTTTGGAAGGAAGAGAGAAGCCTGGGTTTTGGAAAGGCAGGAAGGTGGCCTTTAGGGTTCTTTGCGGACAATAAAATGCAGAATAGGTGCGCTGTTTTTTCTGCAATTTATCGGGAGAGATTTTAATTGGTATTCAGTCCCTGGCCTCCCAACATCTCATATTATTTTAAGGTTTAAGCCTAATGAAACTTAATTCAACTTCATCACAGGCTGCTGCTGAAGGAAACAGCCCTGCTCATCTTCACTCCTGTCCCTTGCTGCCTCCTTTGTACTGGTGCTAGTGACTGGTAGGCTGCAGGGAGAGGCAGGGCAACTCGCTGATCTGATGGAAAACCAACCTGTCATAACAAACAAAATTCCTGAATGAGGAATCTTCTGTAGGATCACTCAGCTGAACCAAACCCTTCTCCAGCTGCCAGTGTGGGAAGACTCCTTTGGCAGCAATATGCTGTTAGAGTGGACTAGGTGAAACCTGAGGCTGCACCCAACCAGCACCCTAACACTGATGAATACCTAACACATACTCTCTCAATTAATCAGATGGTAATAAACTGGCCTGTGCACCCTGTATTGTCAGCATATCCTTGCCAAGACACTGCTGTTACATAGCTATGGTAAGGGAGCTGCACAGTAGTGGACAGACTTGTAAAAGACTAACTAGAAGGTCTGTGGGAGAAATCCATTCTGTTCAGAGTCCCACTATTGCACTTTGTCTACCATGCAATTGTTTCTTCTGGATGTCTCATCTCCTCACACCATTTCATCTGTCTCTATGAAGTCCTGCAGCAACACCAAACTAAACCACATTTAATAGTAATGTGAAATACAACGCATAAGTATTACTACTTAGGAATTCAGTATTTTGAAAAAGTGAAAAAAGAAAAAGCAGCACAATTTTCCACCTTGGAGATAGCTTTGAAAGTAAACAGTCCCTAATTACTCATTATTTGGCTTGAGTACAATAATTACTCCTATTAAAAAAGGCAATACAAAACTGTTGCCATAGTGGCTGACATTTTAAATTACATTTTGAGGATGCTTGACAGCAGCACAGCCTCTGCTTTCTTCCCTCCAAAAAGAAAAGTTTTCCCCCACCCTCTTCCACCCCCAGAGAAATTGAGAGGAAATCAAAGGCGAGGGAATATGCCTAAATTGTTCAAACAAGCCCTTAACATAAACTTATAGTCACACATACTTAGCATATTACAAATTATCAGAATTAGGATATTTTGGCATGTATCTTTTAGAACATCTGGTGGTACCTACCTACAATAAATCCTTGACCTTGAATAAATGTGTTTTTCTTCATTATTGATGATTACAGGACAAAAATGGCACCTTTGTAAAACTGCTATTTTATAACGTTTGTGTAGAACTCAAACACATTCTCGCTCGCTCACTCACTCATTCACTCAGTCACTCACCATCTTGGGTGGCTTGGAAAGGAGGCAAACCTGAAGTTAGATCAAAGTTATCATAAAACTGTAAAATGTTGCTCAGAAGGGGCCCCTGGAAGTCACCCAGTCCAGCCTCCTACTCAGAGCAGGACTGTCACCATCAATAGACCAGGTCAGCTGCAGCTTTATCCAGCCAGGTCTTGTAAAAACCTGAGGATGGAAACCCCATGATCCCTCTGGGCAGCCTGTTTCAGTGCTGTACCACCCTCCTGATGAAGAAGAAATTCCTCATGTCCAACTTGAGCCTTCCTGAATGTACCTGGTGGATGTGGCCCTTTGTTATGTACTTTGACTTTCACTCACCCTTGGCTTGCATTCAATTTAGGGGCCCACCATAATCCCCAGTTCTTTTTCTGCAGAGCTGCTGTTCAGCTGGCCTGTTCCCAAACTGTACTCATGCATGGTGATTTTCTGCTTGAGGTGCAGAACTTTGCACTTCTGTTCGCTGAAACTCTTGAAGTTTCTGCTGCCCAGTCCTCCACATTGCCAAGGTCCTCCTGGACTGAAGCTCTGCTGTTCATCATGCCATCCATTCTCCTGAGTTTAGTGCTCACAGATTTGTGTGCATTCTGTCTCATCATAGTTCAGTGTAGAAGGTATTTATGATTACAATGCTTGCTGCATTTCTTCCCTAAAAAATACCCAAGTCTTGCTGCTATGATCTTCTCACTTACTACAAAATACTAGGGGTCTAATTCTGCTCAATTCCAAGGTACCATTAGGTTGCTTCACTAATATTAACTAGTTGACCTGAACAATCTTGTCTCAAGAAAGGACCTGATCCAAAACCTTTCCTAGTCATCCTGTAAATAGTAGGCTATCTCTGAAATTATCAACAGGAAACTTGAAACAATTTGAAATTAGCAACAGGCAGAAGAAGTCTTAAAGAGTTTCACATATTGAGTAAAAAGCAAATTTCTTTGCCTGCTACAATGGAATAGCTTCCTGCAGCCATCTTTCTAACTCTCCTCACTCTTGGTACATACCGAAGAATGCAAATGGTGCAAGAAGTATTGTGGGATAAGCCAGTTCTCATCTCCAGCCAGGTCTCAATAGAAACTTGGGAGTTCAATGAATTTAAGGCTTTCAGTCCTGTTCCCCTAATTTTTGTATTCAGCACATACCTGTTTAATATCTTATAAAAACATGAGCTTAAATTTAGTGTTAACACTCTACTGTAAACAAGAAAGCATAGATCATTGCAAAGCCACACCAAATAGTCTTTTATATTTCTCTGTTTCTGAAGATTTATGCCACCAGTAATTCAATTTAATTTATACCCACAGGCAGACTAAAAAGGTCCAAATAAATTACATTAATATAGTTGCTATGGAGGACATGACTGGCCTCCACAGGAAGCCAGTTAGGCAGCTTAATCCCTCACACTGCACTGACTGCTAACCACTCACAGTTGTGGTTTTCTGATGAAAGTAGTGTTAAATATGGAAACCACAAGCTGTGAAGAAGTGAATTCAGAATAACTGGCACATCCAGGAAAATGTCATCTGCCCCATGTGAGTGGAGTCTGACAAATCAGTATATCTTGTTTCAGTCAGTGGCTTGTGTCATCTGATTTCTCAAGAAGCTAAGTTCCCATGATTCTAGGTTAGACATATGCACGAAACACGGACAAAGAAATAAGGAGAAAATGCCTTCAAGCACCGTCTGGGTATCCTCACGTGTTCAAGCTCATGTAAATTCAGATTTCATTTCTGTTCAGTAAGCTCAGTTCCTCTCTAGATGAGATTGGCAGAACTACATGAAGCGGCCAAACTCTATGCTTCTATGTAGCAATATTAATATTAAGGTGTTATTATGGTTCCCTGATTCTTTTTCTCAACAAAGATGTGCTGTCAAAGCAGTTCTTATGAGCACCAGCTGGCTCGCGTCCCCTGCTGATCACATGTCGGTCAATTTGTTCTGTCAAAATGCCCCCTCCCCTCTCCATTAATGGCTGCAGCGTGGCAGGGACAGAAGGCAGCTCTGCGCTTGCTAAAGTTGCAGTCAGAAAGCACAAGGAAGAATGAAAGGCAGGCAAACCTTGTCTGCAGTATTTGTCTAGTTACACTCTCCTTCCAGATGCATTCAAAATGTGTCTTTCATCACTGCATGGTACCTCATAGAGGTCTTCATTAAGCAACCCACATCAATATCCAGATTTCCTTTAGTAGCAAGCTCAAAGATGACAATTTTGAACCCATTATCAATGGAGAGATTTAAAAAAAAAAAAAAAAGCTTTTAAAATGCCCTGGAGTTACAACTCAGCTAGCTAGTATCTCTCTTTTTTCCCTCAATTACCTGGTTGCATTAAGCACTCAAGTACTTACTGCCTTTACCCTCTCTAACATAAATACTGGGGATTAAAGAAGCGCTGTCAGTCATACTCCTTTTCTCATGCAAATCCCAGATGATACAATGTTTTTCCCGGTATAGATCACTTCTTTTTGGGACAGAGGCTTGCACATTGGTGCATGTCCTTTTGGTCCTCTCCCACTTGTATGTTCTTGTGGTGCCAAAGCAATGTCTCAACAACAAGGGGAGGAAACCCCAAAACTTTTCTTTTTATCTACCCTTGGTGAGACAAGAGAAATCATGGAAAATCAAGAAAGTTAACCAGTGCTGTAAAATCAGCCAAAAATCATGAGCTTTTTGACATTTCCTCAGCAGCTAATTAAAAAATTAATGGCTTTCTACTTACACTGAGAAAACTATTTCTTTAGAACCAACACAAACACTACAAGTCTTAATTTGAGTCCCATTTTCATCTTTGCTCTTTCCTTGACTAGTTCTGAAAGGCTGAAAAGGCACAATTAACATTAAAAGAAAAGCACGAGTAAGGCACTTCAGTACATATTGCAGAACTTAGTTGAAGAATCCATTTATCTGCAAATTAGAACAGGAACTACACAAAAAATGAAGCTGCATTAAAAACAGGGACTTGTCTCATGTAACTGTTGAGGAAACTACGCACACAGACAGATGTCTCAGAAAGAAGATCTTCTCTCAGAGGGAAGAAGACAGCTAAAATACCCAGAGCTGAGGCTGATTTACTTCATGCCAAAAGACTGTTGCGTGCAATGCAGCTTTTTTTCTTTTTTTTTCTCTCCTTGAAATCTGAATAGCTTGGGGTTGCTCAAAAATATGCCCTTCACGCTTCATGCATAACCACGCTTCTCCTCATCAGACAAGTGGGAAAGGTGTTTCTCTGAGAGAGCAGGTGTCTCCTCACTCACCAGGTCCTGAACCTGATCCTAAGTTCTCTTACCTGCACATGGACTCACTGCAAAGCCCACTCTCCTCTGGGCTCTGTCAAATATTACATAGAAGCCTTCCATGACCGTAGCACCAATAACTAGAGCATTCGTGGAGGAAGAAATGCCAAATCGGTAGCACTGTAAATTCTCTCCTATTCCAAGGATGGGTTGAATATAAAGCTATTAAAAAAAAAAAAAAGACAAACTGTAAGAAGCAACAACACACAGTACTTAGAAGTTCAGACCTTTTGATTTTTATATTCAAGCACTCAAACTCCCCTGGAAATCGAGAATGAATAGCAGCAAACCAATTTCTGTACATGATTTAAAACTGGTCAAAGCTTACAAGCAGGTAAGAGGTAAAGCTCTTGGATTCTAAGTTTAAATTTGAGTACAGTCAGTCACCATGTGAAGGTCAAGAGCAAATTCACGAGAGCCACTTTTTATTCCATTTTCCATAAGGGAAGGATAGTTGAGAAAGAACTTGGGATAGGAACTCAAATGAGCAAATAATTTTATTATTTAAAAAACTATCAGGATGCAATTGATTCAGACAGTATTCAGTGTCAGCTTCAAGGCTCTAGATTCATAAATTCAAGTCACATTTTACCCCTTGCCTCCTCAGGGAAGATGAAAGATTGCCAAGCTACATGATCAATACAGAAAAAGCTTATCATAAGGCTTTACTATATTTCAAGTTAAAATCTACTTAATAGGTTCATTCTCCCCTGTGCTCCTGACCATGCCCTGAGGTAAAAGACTGTATTAGTAATGTTAGAGGATACTAGCCTGTATTGGAACCTGTACTGGGAGGGAAAGTCAGAGGAAAAATAAAAGTGGCATGTTATATTCTAAAAGCTGGGATGAAATATTAATAAAAACTAAGCCAACCAAGCTACAGAAACTGGTGAAGAGATCACATAGGCTCATTGACAACACTGTCATATTCAAAAGAAGTGCTCCAACTCAGAATGTCACAGAAAACAAATCAATTTGCTTCCCAAAATGAGAAGATCAAAATGAGCAGGGACATTGTCTAGTGACATCTATTGTGGCTAAAGCTTGTGAAAACAAAACAAAAACTTACCTATTTTTCATGACAATTTGAAAAAGTTATTCCCAACTACATGGACTATACTCAGAGGGAAACTGTGGTTTTCCGTTTTGGTTTTAGGTTTGACAAGTTTGTTATTTTCCTTATTTAAAATTTTATTTTAAAAATTTGATTTAAAAAGATTTCCCTTGCATGCAATAAGCCTGTTGTCTATTACTGCTAAAAATAGCTCCTATTTTTTAAGAGCATGTGCTTTATAATAGTAACAATAAATTCATAACTGAATAAACAAAGAAGGCTGAGACCTGTGGTAGGATAGAGATCCGAAACGATCTACTGGAGTTTTCATCCCTCAGGTAAATGGAAAGTTTGGGAAATAAGGACCAGGGTCTTTCAGTTTTGTCCCAGCATGCAAGCTGTGAACCAGTCCAGAAACCAGAAGAGAATTCTTGTATCTATTTTAAAAAAAAGAAAACAAAAAGTGATGCATACAGATTACATACGTTTTGACAGATTTTTCTGAATGATCACTACCACCATTTGATACTTCTTCTATTCCCATGGAGAACTTCAAGCATGAACACAAGTCTGACAAAGAGCTTTTTCTTTAAGGATCAAAGCAAAAACCCAACATATAAATCGAGCTGTGTCATAGTCCGTTATGACTTGGAAGAAGGGGGAAGAGGGAAAAGCAAGTTTATCTCTCCCCTCCCTCCCCATTTGTGTCTCTTTACTTCCACCTCTGCAACGAACATGTATGACCTCCCCGAGCAATCAGTACCGCAAAGAGGCAAAGCATCAATGGGCTTTTACTACCTATCTGCCTCTTCTCTGAACAGCTCTGACCAAATGCCAACGTTTTGAAGCAGCAGACATTTTTTTAAAAACACAAACTGAAATACAAACCAGATGAATATGGAATGGAGTCATCTCCCTTCCTCACATACCCACAGCTTCTTTCTAAAGTTTTGGGTTTTTCAGCCAAGGGCTACGCCAACATCTCCTGGCATCTAAGGGAATCAAGGTCTGCTACAGTCAATGGAAAGAAACACGTCCCTCTGCCTCTTTTGCTGCCCTGCCACACACTACCAACACAACTTGACATGCTTTTGAAATAAGGTTGATTAACAGTACTTCTTAATATATCCATGGCACTAACAAAGCAAAAAGCAAACTCCTACAGAGGTTGTTTGGCTAAGAAAAACATCTTGTCTACTGTTCATGCTCCCTGAAGCTGATCGGCTGCCAGGTCAGAGGAAAAACCTTCCTTATTTGAGTGTGTTACTTTGCGCTGGTTCTCATTGCCATGAGAAGGAAGGCAGTATCTTGTTCTGACACTGCACAGCCAAAGCCTCCCATTTAGGTGAAGAAGAAAGATCGAATCCAGCCTCTCCACTGCCCCTACTTGTATTTATCTGTGATATTATTTTGTAAAAATCGGCTCATACATTAGTTAAATGACATTTTACGGATGACAAGTATTCACCCCACATACCTGCCAGTGAAATATTTGTTAGTATCAGAGACTTAGTACTTCCAGGTGCTCAACTCTGTTCCTGGGCCAACAGGCGTACACTCATTTAAACACACAATGAGACTTACCATCGCAAACAGATTGCTTTTACCCTTAACTCTCAATGCATGCTGAGGTATGTGTCTTGGCACAGGACAGAATGCTTTGCCCGTCACAGCTAAGTCCCAGGCCAGGCCTGCTCAGAAATATAGTTCTCCTCTCTTTCCATTTTATCTTGGAAAGCAGAGCTTGTGATCTGTGAAAAACTGCAAGATAGCACCCGGGCTGAACAGACCAAGTCTATCAAGTGCTCTGTTTTAAGTGCCTACTTTCATTTCCCAGAAAGACTGCTTATTACATTGCATTTCTTTGCCTTACTTCTGCATGCTGAAGAAATGCATTTGGGGGGATTTGGCTATATGATACCTAAAAAGTTATTAAAATAAAGATACTAGGTTTATTTAAGCCTTCCTTTTTTTCAACTTATTAACTTAGCATTATATTAATGCCGTGAGTAGACATGCTGTTCTGACTTAAGCTCAGTGAGGTGCAGTAGCTGCCTCCTCTCTGGCTTGTCTCTGTCCATCTGCCAAAACCATCACCCTTCAGACCTGGCAACATTGAACTGTATCTATAGCTGCTCCCTAAAAGACTTCAGTCCAAATAAATAAGGTTTAAAAAACAATCTGCACCACTAAAGAGCATAAAGCTCACAGCCTTGGTATTTAATGGAGCTGAATAAAGGAACGCCTCACATGCAGTTATCCCGGCATACCTGAGGGGGCAATAACATCTTGCTGGGAAGCTCATAACAAGCAGCTTGGAGCAGGAACTTGTTGACCTGGTTCACTTGTGGTCAGAGAAGTATGTCCGACTACAGCAGATGATTTATGTACATTTTATGTATATTATGGCAGGTACATAGCCTGCCAGAAGCACAGAGTGCTAAGAGTACGGTTGTGACGTCATGGTACAATTGCTGAAAATACCCATTTTCCTGACATCGCTACTACACAGCTGGAATCTGACCCTTACATCTTGGAACTACTATCTCGTTTAATAGACTATCATCTCCTTCATTTAGAGCTGTAAAGTAATTTTTGGTGTGTGTGGAGGGAAAGGGGTACAGCAGCAAGGTCCTTGAGATTAATAAGAAACCCTGAAAGAGTTAGTTTATACATTTTTAGCAGGAAGAACAAAAAAAATTAAGCAGACTGAGTGAGCCGTCTCCTGCTAATACCCTATCGATCAGTTGACTATTTACTTGTCATGTGGAAGGCCCCAGTTCAAATGTCCTATCCAATGCCAGAGAGGAGTGTGAACCGCTGTGACCCACTTCACAGGAGGATGCCCTATCAACAGGGTGCCATTACAAGAGCTCTTGGGGAGGCCTCTTTGAATTTCCCCCCCATTAACTGAAATTATTCCAGTCAATACTTAAGCGCTTTGTGAAAAGAACTTTTCAACTGGGGAAGCCGAGCTACGTGAGATAACTGATGTATTTAGTTCAGATACTGGACACCTGCAGGCAGTGAAGAACACTTCATGGCCAACCTCTGCTTTCAATCAGGTAGGAAAAGGATGTCAGTCTTGAGGTATCAGCATAGAGGCAAATACTCTGTTTTTTGGGCAGCTGGCCAATAGTCTGGTTACTGTATTTCCTGTGATTTGCAATGACTACCACTGTCTGATTGTGAATCTATGACAAAAATATTGAAATTGTTCACTTTGAAATATCTGGGATTTATTAATCTTTAACCTTTTTGACACTTTTCATTGTATTCAGTCAGAATTTATGAACAGGTTTTATTAACCAGAAAATGCTGTTTCAGTTACTCTACATTCAGAGAAATCCACCATCCCTGTGCCTTACTTCTAAAGCCCACGTTATTTCCAAGAAAGATGCTTTTAAACATAAATAAGTCAATAATGAAGGTCAAAAGCAGCTTTATTGATACGAATAATCCTAATGAATGGCATCCATTCTACACAACAATAAGCATTATACTTCGAAAGGAACTGCTTGCAGTAGAAGGTTCTTCTACTTTATAAATACTCCGCTTTGAATGAAAGGACTCATATTTGCACTCTTAATACTTTGAATCAGAGCAACAAGGATTATGTCAATGTTTCTGAAATGCTTAGAACAAAATATTCCGTCTCTGCACTAGTTCTGATGCATTTCCATGCACACAATTCTTGTCTGTACTTGGAGCCCCCTTTTCCCTCCTCCCTTTCCTTTTTCACCTCTTCCTTTCCCTTTTCTATTTCCATCGAAGACTATCAGTCATTGCTTGCTTATTGACAGGAGTAGAACAGGAAAGATTCTGCTCCCCTCAGGTTAAAACCCTAAGGCTTATAAGGTAGATAGCAAAGATGACACTTCTTTCAAAACTTATGTAATTATTTAATAGGAGTCCAACATTTTGAGCAGATTTAATGATATTAGCTTACCAGTGACGTACGAGCTATTGCTTGCACAACAGCAGTGAAGACTTTCTGGGGTAGACGGAGAAGCGTGGTTCCACTGTCTACTATCGCTTTGTCGGCATTATACTGGAGGGGCGGGGAGGAAGGAGAGAAGTTGCATACTGTAGTTAATGTAATGCAGATGACACTGTTTCACAACAATGACAAAGCTGTTCCTTTTTGGTAGCCGTCTTCCCAAACCGGCATGTCATACCTGTCAGCAGCGCTCTCTAGTTGACAGCTTGAATTCAAATGAAGTCTGAGAGCAAAAGCAAGATACGGTCAGCCTAGACAGAAGAGCGAGTTGATCTGCACCACTCAAGAAATTAATGTGTGTCACCACAGCTGGTGCAAATGGCCAAACCACGATACAACGGAAATCCTGGCCCCTCTCAGAGGTGTAAGCTCATTCACTCTACCTCCCATATGCTTTGGACAAAAGCACTCTCATGGCCAGTACAGACAGATGCTAAACATGCTGAGGTAGCTTACACGTATGTCTAAGCCCTGAAACAAGGTCTCTGCTATCATGGAAACAACTCACGCTACTTTAAACACAATACAGCAGCCTACTTTTAATGACTGGTGCATCTCACTTAATAATAGTCAGGGATTATTAGTCCTCATTACATGTCATGTTTGGAACTGGCTCCAGAGCACACATGCCAAATGCCACCACACCTTTCTCTCTTGACTGCTGAAAAGCACTAAAACACTGACAAAAACAAGTACAAAGAAGCCTAAGATTTCAATCTTGCTGCCTCAAAATGTGCACTAAAAAAACTAAGCAAACATATATCTTCATTATCCTCACTAAAACCCCAACCCTCAGATTAAAAGATTTTATTAAACTTCGGATACAGTGAACAAAGAATAAATATTTTAAAAGGTACATCCTTTTTCATGAACTCCTTGAAAAGAATGATTAATTGTAAAAAAAAAAAAAAAAAAAAAGGGCAAGTAGCAGTGGCAGCTGTTTGCATTAACTGCTTTTGTTACCACATTAGGCAGCGGGATCGATATAACCGAACAGTGACTTGTTTATGGTGCAATCATGAGACACAAGGAAACACAGGGCATAAGCTTTTCAGGAAGAGGTCAAACAGCAAGGGAATTGAAAATACATTGGTTTAGATGTTATCAAGTCACATGGAATAGCTTTAGCACAGTGACAAAAAGAAAAACCCCACCAAAAAGTAACAAAGTAACTCTGACTTAATTAGTTGCTTTTTGAAGCAGAGCTGCTACAGGCTGCCAAGCAGCACTGAAAGAAAAGCGAACAGGAAACCATTTATTACACACTCAGAAATATTTCTAGAGAGTGGAGAGAAATATTAAGGCACGGTGGAGTCCATTTTAACAGATCTGTACTGCAAATACACCATCACCAGCATCCTGGAGAACCACCCTTGGAAAAAAAGTAGGTAGGAGGCACAGCTAAAAGGGCCAGCCACTAACATAAACCCATGCAAAATGCCTGGAGTAGCAGGATCGCTCTGCACCTGGATTTTCATGCTGTGTACAGAGGACTTTCCATGGGCGGTAGCTTCTTGCCTTCTTAGTCTTCCTGGTTAATATTTAACAGTGCCCCCTATGCGCTGCCAGCAGCTCAGTACTTCTCTCAGCCCTCGTCTGCCAGGCTCAAGGCCACAGCTGCAGCCTAACATTGGACAGATTCCCAGCATTGAAGTGAGGGGACTACTTTTCCCTTGCAAGGAAAGGAGTAGTCTCTGGTGACGGTTAAAGAAAATGTTCCATTTCCTAGAAAACAACTAAGAGGAGAGAGGGCACATAGTTCATCATCCTATACAGTGAATTATGCATCCTCTGCAAGCCCCTCACTAGACAAACTTTAATCATGCTAGCCCTAATTTACTGGTTTTCCCCTAAATTTTTGCGGGAAGATCTCCTTTGATCAAGAAAGGAACGATGCCTTCTGTACCAGTGCTAATACATACAATGTTAAAGCAAACCCAGGCTCAGAAAAGAGCGACAATAACAGGAAACTTTCGTAACACCGCTAGCTTTTTAAGTGAGTTGTTTTCTGGAAACAGCATGTATTAAACCATTAGTACAAGGGTTCCTCTTTGAAAACATGTTGAACGTTTTTTAAGGCAAGAAGGAAAAACAACACAAACACTTATGTTAAAGGACGAGAAGTTTTGCCTTCCTAACAATATAACAGAGAGACATTTAAATAGACCTTGCTTTGCTTATTAAGTTGAAATATGATATGAATAATGTTAAATATTTTATATGGCAATATGATTTCCATATTTTGTACAGAAACATAACATTTATGCACATGTAAGATTTTTACCATGAATTTCACTTAATTTGTATGACCTATAAAAACGTCAGAATTATCATGTCCCAATGATTTCCATCTAAGAGAACAAGCACAAGATAAAATTAAGATGTCTAATGAAAACAGGGCATGAAAATTATAAAACTAAAATCAAAACATGAATACCAACAAGCTACACTAACAAACAAATGAAACACACACATACACACATATCCTCCAGAAAAAAATGGAACAGCTTTGGAATAAAAATGGCAACAACACAGTCTCATTACACTAATCCAGAGATAGCAGAACATTATTTCTAATAAAACCAGAAAACATATCCATCAGGAATAATAACTGGCAAGGCTGAAGCAAGCAAAAGAGAATTACAAAAATAAAAAATAGGAGACAAGGGATGAGATACTTTGGGAAGCCTCCCAGGATGACACCTGCCCACTGCATCATGAATTACATGCTTAGATCTTCCGCAGAGGTCAGTCCAAAATCTTGCCTTTTCTTTGTTTGACAAGAATTGTCTTAAAACCCTTCGGTCTGATTTCAGCACGTAACAGAAAACCATAAACTGTAGCTGTTTAAAGACTGTTGTCTCTTTGACTCTCCAGTGTTTAGACAGTTTTGTTACAACTGAAACTAGTCAAGAGGTTGAGCCCTTCCAAACCACACCATCCATATTTTCAGTGGACTGTTCACTTAATAACTGTAGCTTAGTCCCTAATTTATTGAAAATCCTAGCAATGACTTTAAAGTCCTCTTTGAAGCAATTTTAGCATGCTTGATATACATACTACATTTCACATAGGTTGTTCATTTCTTTGCAAAGTTACCATGCAACCTTAATTCTCAGGGGAAACTGCAGCATAGACCTGCTTGTAAAGTCAAAACTGATCAATTAAGTGTTTTCTTAACCAAGCTTGCATTTTACATAGACAGAAACATATTATTGCAATTACCTCTCTGCAGTCCAATTCAAGGTTCTGTCCTCCAACCTCCAGTTTGAGAATTTCAACCTGGTAATACCACTCCTCTTTGACAGGTGTGTACCAAATATCACCCTTGTATAGACTTGGTTCAATTCCACCCAGAACCTGAGGGAAAAGAGAAAGGAATTCATATGCTTTAAAATCCTGGATGCTTGGTTTTGGGGCAAGTACAGCAAAAAAGGGAAATATTTAATTGTGATACACAGGGCATCAAAATTTTATTTTAGCACCATTTGTAAGGATTGTACTGACTAGTCCTCTGTCAATAATGAAGCAGTATGAAACATCTAGCATTAAGCAGATTGTTCTTCAGTCAACCAGAATTCCCATATTGGGCCAAATTACCAGCATCTTCATCTACAAACTCACACTGACTCTCTTATGAAAGCTCAAAATACTTAAAATCAAAACAGTATCTTCAGTGGTTTAACCTAGGCAATGTTTAAAAATGGGACAGAATATTAAACTTGGACGTCATAAATTCACTTTAGCAGATCAGAAAAGCCTTAATACTGCTCAAGAACATTTCATCTTTTTTTTACACACATCCAAAGTGGAATATGATCCTATCACAGCTATTACTATTACCTTCTATCAAAACTTACATTGAAGCTGACTAGGAGCATACTAGACCATCAGACTTTGAAGTGAACTAACTTAAGTGAGTTCTCTCTTGGGCTTCATCTGTTTCAAGTGTGTTAACATTCACAGTATGTGAATTCATAGCAAAATAACTATTTGTGATCAACTTCTGTGCTGATATGCCAATTTCAGCATAACTCAGGAACAGTCATTCCAACTCCTGATTTGAAAAATAATGGCTGATTCTTGGTCCCACTAAAACGGATGGAAAGAATTTCCAGAGTAACAAGTGGAAGATCTGGCCTTCAGATTTTTTCCAGGCCCAGGGGGCCAAGAAGGCCAAAAGCATCCTGGCTTGTATTAGAAATAATGTGGGGAGCAGGACCAGGGATGTGACCATTCCCCTGTACTCAGCACTGGTGAGGCCCCACCTTGAATACTGTGTTCATTTTTGGGCCCCTCACTACCAGAAAGACATTAGAGATAGTGGAGCATGTTCAGAGAAGGGCAACAAAGGTGAGAAGGGATCTAGAGAACAAGTCTTATGAGAAGGGGCTGAGGTAACTGGCGTTGTTTAGTCTGGAGAAAAGGAGGCTGAGGGAGACATTATCACTCTCTGCAACTGAGAGGAGGTTGTAGAGAGGTGGCAGTCAGCCTCTTCTTCCAAGTAACAAGAGATAGAACAAGAGGAAAACAGCCTCAGGTTGTGCCACAGGAGGTTTAGATGGGATATTAGGAAAACTTTCTTCGCTGAAAGGGTTGTCAAGCATTGGAACAGGCTGCCCAGGGAAGCTGTTGAGTCACCATCCGTGGAGGTATTTAAAAGAGGTGTAGATGTAGTGCTAAGGGACATGGTTTAGTGGTGGACTTGGCAGTGCTAGGTTAATGGTTGGACTTGATGATCTTAAAAGTGTCTTCCAACCTAAACGATTCTATGATTCCTTCAATATATTGTTTACAAGAAAGGAAAAGAGCCTTGATTCCTCTCCCTCTTTTCACATCATGTAAAAAAAATACTGTAGCATTTTGTTTAAATTGAACAAGCTTAGCATCTGAGTAAGGGACTACTCAGTTTGAGGAAGGTTGCAGAATCTGCCCTGAGGAAACACAACCTTTATGTTACTCTTTACTAAAATTAAACTTGAAATGCAGAAGTTTACTCAAACTTGAGAGAGAAAAAAAGAAAGGAGAATGAAAATAAATAGATGCTTGAGTTTTGCATAAGAGCTTAACTTTTCCTTAAAAAAAACCCAAAACATTTCATATATTTAAACACTAAATTTGGAAGAAGTAGGATAGTCATAGAAAAGAGGGAGAGAGATTAACAAAGGTACATCTTCCCTCTCAGATTGACAGATACCCACAAGACTACCTCCGTTGGTACCACTTCCAGAAACAGGCAGTCCAGCACCACACATCTGCAAGGAGAAAATGTTGGGGATCCTTGCCTGCCTCACAAGAGAATCAAAGAACGTCTCCACAGAACTTGAAGGCTTGAAGGTGTTGAAAAACAAAACAAAAACAAAAGAATTGCAGAAGTATTCATTAAAAAGTCTCTTTGCAGAAATGAGCCAATCATTCAAACAAGACCACTTTTCACAAGTAAATTGAATTTCTGACAACCAGGTGATGAAAATTCTACATATAATAAGTCATTAAAAAACCCAACATCTGTCATTTTTCTGATTCAGTTGTTTTTAAAAACATTTTTACTCTTGACCACTGTCATAGAAATCCCTAAAGCATGAGAGTATTTTTCAATTGCAGTTTTCAAACTCAAATAATAGTTTCAGTTTCAGTCAGAAGTTCTTACTAATGCTTTCTGTTTAGAAAAGGCTTTCGGTTATTAGAGCAGTAAAATGTAACTTGCCCTTCCTACCTTTCCACAGTTAGAAGGGAGAATTTGAAAGTGAGGATTTTCAGTTTTTAAACATAGTTTAATTCTAATGAACTTTGAATGCAATGGCCCTTCTTTCCTCTTCTTTCTTTTAAAGAACTTCATATCCAAGCACACTCACTTCAACCGGCCAACAGGTTCTTTCCTATGCTGCATGTCAGGCTTGTCTTTGCAGTTATTAGAGTACTGCCATTTCATTGTAATTCATATTTCCATGCAGGTACATCTCACGAGAGGCAGAGACCCTGGCTAGCTTGTAAGGTGCCAAGTGCTCTTACTACACAAAGCACAGAGCAGCCTCAGAAGCCAACAACACTTAAGTCTTTGGAAGACGAGAAAAATAAATGCCCTGAATACAATATTTGCCCAAATCAGAGTTTGAGAGCAGCTCTTCTCTGCCTGTCTGTCGACAGTGTATGACAGCAAGGACAGCAGAAGTCAATACAATGATCACACAAGTCTCAAATAAAGTATTTTAATTACAGAGTTGGAAGACAGCACTGAATCATTTGTTCTAACAGGATATATCTCAGTTTGTGAATTTCTCAAACGGGCATGTGTAGGTTGAAAACTACAAGTACGTAGTAGTCCAATCATATTTTCAGTTTTAGATTATAAGGTTATAAATTTTAGACTATATATTTTAGGTTTTAATTTAGAATTCTACCTGAATTTCCTACCTCTGTAAGAACAGGATGTGCTTGGTTGCCTGTTCATAAAAACACTATAGCTAATATTTGTTCTGAAATTATCCATATATGCCTTCCATCTTAACTTTTACTTGATGAATGGAGAATGTCTTAGAATGAACTGCCAAGCGCTTTGCCGAATAAGTCCATCAGTCCATTGACAAGTCTTGATGGAGGTCATCACAAACTTCATAAATGCCCTTCACACACATACCAGAAGCCTTTACTGCCATCCTTTGGTACTACAACCTCTGTAAAAGCTTATTCATTCCAGAGGAGTGAAAATCAGAGCCTTCACCACCAGAAAAGCCTAAATCCTGTGGTACAATCATAACCCGGTTTATTCTTTCTGGAATTTAACAAACACAAAGGATCCACAGGAAAGAGTGGGTGGAAGGGAGGCATCTAATGCTGACAGATCTCCTGCCCTCTTTATTTTAATAGCTGGGGAAAGAGTGACTTACCTTGGCTAAGGCATCGTAGGCAAGACCAAGAATCCCATGCCATTTAACCCCTGGTAAGAAGAAATTCTCTGATTCAAGAATGGTAGCAATGTTGATGGTGTAGCTGCCATAGATTCCTTTTGGGATAGTAATGACATCTGTACCCAGCACTCCAGTCCAGCTTCCTTGACTGTACTTAACTGTGACATCAATCCCTTGAGATTTGTATGTACTTGACCTTTAAAAGGAAAAGCTACACTTTAGGCATGAGCTGTTCATTTACAATGCAAGACAACAGGACATATTCAATGTTAATTTTTCCCAGAGCGGAAAAGAAGTGAAGTCTGTAACATATACTCACAGAAGAAGGGGGATGGATTGTAAAACTAGTTAAAAAAAGCGGTAATAAAAAAAATATCTTGGGGACCTGTTTTCACCCTGAAATCATTAATGACTCAAATCTTCACGATGTGTCTGGATTGGTTGTTTGTTTGTTTGTTTGTTTGTTTGTTTGTTTAAGGTATTATGCTATCTAGTGCAGTATGTCCCTAACACAGACTGGTCCATCACAATAGGAGCAATACTCTTTAACTGGACACGGAACATATTAAGTGGTACTAGGAAATTAAAAGCTTCTGAATTCAAATCTAAACTTAAAATGGCAAGCTAATTGAATAGCTATAGATTAATACCTCATTAATATTATTAAAAATCCATTTGGGGTAAATTGGAATATTATTGTGAGCATGAGCAGTAAGATACAGGTTGGTCTATCTATCAGAAAGTAAGTAGATTTGGATATTATTAACAAATGATTCACTGAATAATACTACCAGGGGGTAGTAGCCCGGCACTTGTCGGGCAGCATGCTAGTATTTTTCAGAATCAGGAAGCCTACTGCCCCTTAAGGGCAAAAACTATGTGCCCAGCTGCCTCTCTGAAATGCTTATACACTAATGCACGCAGCGTGGGGAACAAACAGGAAGAACTGTAGATCTGTGTGTGGTTGCAGGGCCATGATCTCATAGCAATTACTGAGACATGGTGGGATAGCTCACATGATTCGAACACTGTCATGGATGGCTATGTTCTGTTTAGGAAAGACAGGCCAGCAAGGCGAGGTGGTGGAGTTGCTCTTTATGTGACCAAGCAACTGGAACNAGTAAATTGAATTTCTGACAACCAGGTGATGAAAATTCTACATATAATAAGTCATTAAAAAACCCAACATCTGTCATTTTTCTGATTCAGTTGTTTTTAAAAACATTTTTACTCTTGACCACTGTCATAGAAATCCCTAAAGCATGAGAGTATTTTTCAATTGCAGTTTTCAAACTCAAATAATAGTTTCAGTTTCAGTCAGAAGTTCTTACTAATGCTTTCTGTTTAGAAAAGGCTTTCGGTTATTAGAGCAGTAAAATGTAACTTGCCCTTCCTACCTTTCCACAGTTAGAAGGGAGAATTTGAAAGTGAGGATTTTCAGTTTTTAAACATAGTTTAATTCTAATGAACTTTGAATGCAATGGCCCTTCTTTCCTCTTCTTTCTTTTAAAGAACTTCATATCCAAGCACACTCACTTCAACCGGCCAACAGGTTCTTTCCTATGCTGCATGTCAGGCTTGTCTTTGCAGTTATTAGAGTACTGCCATTTCATTGTAATTCATATTTCCATGCAGGTACATCTCACGAGAGGCAGAGACCCTGGCTAGCTTGTAAGGTGCCAAGTGCTCTTACTACACAAAGCACAGAGCAGCCTCAGAAGCCAACAACACTTAAGTCTTTGGAAGACGAGAAAAATAAATGCCCTGAATACAATATTTGCCCAAATCAGAGTTTGAGAGCAGCTCTTCTCTGCCTGTCTGTCGACAGTGTATGACAGCAAGGACAGCAGAAGTCAATACAATGATCACACAAGTCTCAAATAAAGTATTTTAATTACAGAGTTGGAAGACAGCACTGAATCATTTGTTCTAACAGGATATATCTCAGTTTGTGAATTTCTCAAACGGGCATGTGTAGGTTGAAAACTACAAGTACGTAGTAGTCCAATCATATTTTCAGTTTTAGATTATAAGGTTATAAATTTTAGACTATATATTTTAGGTTTTAATTTAGAATTCTACCTGAATTTCCTACCTCTGTAAGAACAGGATGTGCTTGGTTGCCTGTTCATAAAAACACTATAGCTAATATTTGTTCTGAAATTATCCATATATGCCTTCCATCTTAACTTTTACTTGATGAATGGAGAATGTCTTAGAATGAACTGCCAAGCGCTTTGCCGAATAAGTCCATCAGTCCATTGACAAGTCTTGATGGAGGTCATCACAAACTTCATAAATGCCCTTCACACACATACCAGAAGCCTTTACTGCCATCCTTTGGTACTACAACCTCTGTAAAAGCTTATTCATTCCAGAGGAGTGAAAATCAGAGCCTTCACCACCAGAAAAGCCTAAATCCTGTGGTACAATCATAACCCGGTTTATTCTTTCTGGAATTTAACAAACACAAAGGATCCACAGGAAAGAGTGGGTGGAAGGGAGGCATCTAATGCTGACAGATCTCCTGCCCTCTTTATTTTAATAGCTGGGGAAAGAGTGACTTACCTTGGCTAAGGCATCGTAGGCAAGACCAAGAATCCCATGCCATTTAACCCCTGGTAAGAAGAAATTCTCTGATTCAAGAATGGTAGCAATGTTGATGGTGTAGCTGCCATAGATTCCTTTTGGGATAGTAATGACATCTGTACCCAGCACTCCAGTCCAGCTTCCTTGACTGTACTTAACTGTGACATCAATCCCTTGAGATTTGTATGTACTTGACCTTTAAAAGGAAAAGCTACACTTTAGGCATGAGCTGTTCATTTACAATGCAAGACAACAGGACATATTCAATGTTAATTTTTCCCAGAGCGGAAAAGAAGTGAAGTCTGTAACATATACTCACAGAAGAAGGGGGATGGATTGTAAAACTAGTTAAAAAAAGCGGTAATAAAAAAAATATCTTGGGGACCTGTTTTCACCCTGAAATCATTAATGACTCAAATCTTCACGATGTGTCTGGATTGGTTGTTTGTTTGTTTGTTTGTTTGTTTGTTTGTTTAAGGTATTATGCTATCTAGTGCAGTATGTCCCTAACACAGACTGGTCCATCACAATAGGAGCAATACTCTTTAACTGGACACGGAACATATTAAGTGGTACTAGGAAATTAAAAGCTTCTGAATTCAAATCTAAACTTAAAATGGCAAGCTAATTGAATAGCTATAGATTAATACCTCATTAATATTATTAAAAATCCATTTGGGGTAAATTGGAATATTATTGTGAGCATGAGCAGTAAGATACAGGTTGGTCTATCTATCAGAAAGTAAGTAGATTTGGATATTATTAACAAATGATTCACTGAATAATACTACCAGGGGGTAGTAGCCCGGCACTTGTCGGGCAGCATGCTAGTATTTTTCAGAATCAGGAAGCCTACTGCCCCTTAAGGGCAAAAACTATGTGCCCAGCTGCCTCTCTGAAATGCTTATACACTAATGCACGCAGCGTGGGGAACAAACAGGAAGAACTGTAGATCTGTGTGTGGTTGCAGGGCCATGATCTCATAGCAATTACTGAGACATGGTGGGATAGCTCACATGATTCGAACACTGTCATGGATGGCTATGTTCTGTTTAGGAAAGACAGGCCAGCAAGGCGAGGTGGTGGAGTTGCTCTTTATGTGACCAAGCAACTGGAACGTATCAAGCTCTCCCTGGGGGCAGATGAAGATCGAGTTGAGAGCTTGTGGGTTAGGATTAAAGGCCAGGCTAATAGGAGAGACACTGTTGTGGGGGTCTATTACAGGCCACCTGATCAGGATGTGGAAGTTGATGAGGCTTCTAAAGGCAGCTGAGGGTTGCCTCACAGTCACAGGTCTTGGTTCTCATGGGGACTTCAATCATTCTGATATCTGCTGGGAAGGCTACATGGCCAGGCATGTACAGTCCAGGAGGTTCCTCCAGTGTATTCACGATAACTTGTTGACTCAGGTGGTGGAAGTGCCAACAAGAACTGCGCTACTGGACTGACAAACTAGTACTAGTACTGACAAAAAAAGACTGGTGGAGGACATTAAGGTTGGGGGCAGCCTTGGCTGCAGTGACCATGAGAAGACAGAGTTCAGGATTATGTGTAGGCATAAAATGACAAGTGGGCTTGTAACCTTAGACTTCAGAAGGGCTAACTTTGATCTCTTCAAGAAACTGCTTGGAGAAATCCCAGGGGTTAGGACTCTAGAAGGCAGGGGGGCTCAAGAGAGTTGGTCGATTTTCAAGTATCACTTCCTCCAAGCTCAGGATCGCTTTTCATCCCTAAGAGCATGAAATCAGGCAAGGGTGGCAGGAGACCAGCATGGTTGAGCAGGATGCTCCTGAAAAACCTCAAGTGGAAGACGGAAGTTTACAGTATGTGGAAGAAGGGACTGATCACTTGGGAAGATTACAAGAATGCTGTCAGATTATGCAGGGATTAAATGAGGAAAGCCAAGGCCTCCTTGGAATTAAATCTCTTAAGGGATGAGCAAGGTCAACAGGAAGGGTTTCTTCAAGTACATTGGAGGCAAAAGAAAAACTAGAGAAAATGTGGGCCCACTGTTGAACGAGAGAAGTGCAATGGTGACAGATGATGTAGAGAAGGCGTAGTTACTGAATGCCTTCTTTGCTTCAGTCTTCACTGCTCAGGCCAGCCCTCAGGGAACCCCAGATTTTACAGGCAACAGAGAAAGTCTGGAGGAAGGAAGATGCTCCCTTGGTTGAGGAAGATCAAGTTAGAGATCAATTAAGTAAACTGGAGATCCACAAGCTCATGGACCTGATGGAATGCACCTGCGGGTACTGAGGGAGCTGGCAGAAGTCATTGATGGGCCACTCTCCATCATCTTTGAAAAGTCCTGGAGAACAGGTGAGGTGCCTGAGGACTGGAGGAAAGCCAATGTCACTCCAGTCTTCAAAAAGGGCAAGAAGGAAGATCCAGGAAACTACAGGCCAGCCAGCCTCACCTCCATCCCTGGACAGATGATGGAATAACTCATTCTGGGCATCATCTATAAGCATCTGGAAGAAAAGAAGGTTATCTGAAGTAGTCAACATGGATTCACCAAGGGGAGTTGGACTAGATGATGTCCAGAGGTCCCTTCCAAGTCCTAAGATTCCATAGTTCTATGAGTTGGAGGAGGAAAGGAAGGAGTTCCTTCTAGACCAGGGCAGCAAAGACAAAGAAGCAGTTAAATATGGCAAGCAAAGAAAGGAAAACAATCTTGTTTAGAAGGCTTAACAAAAACATGAGAAAAAAACAGCAATAGGCTTTTTCATTTTAAAATCCTGTAGCATAAATATAGTAATCATCTTCCTCCCTCATCACTACTGAAGAGCTACGAAACTCCTAGATTCCTTGCTATCTATTTTGGTCCCATTCTTATGCAGCTTCCCCTTCTGAAGAGGCAGATGACCATGCTCAGTTCATCCAAACAGACCTTTAAGTGTAAAAGAATTTCATAACACCACCTTTACATGTGTGTAGAACAATAGAAAGTGCAGGTGATTTATCAAGTATGGGCAGTTTTATCAAAGCAGCTTTAATCTAACAGCTGCTCTAACCAGAAACAGCCAAATGAGGTGGCTTCACAGACCCTGTGACTGAGCTTACCAGAATGAAATTGGTGTGATTTTGCCTATTATGGGGAACAACCTTCAGATCACAATACAGACAACTCCCACCCATTCAGGCAGACAATTTATTTTGAGGGGCAATTTGGCCACATGGACCATGCAACTGATCCTCTTCCTAGCTATGGGAGGGCAGGGAGCAGTAAGAGGCCAGGCTCTAACCCAAAGCAGTTCTTGATACCCCCAACACCTAACTCTTCAGGGGTCTTCACAGCCCAGTAGCTTTTAACATCCGAGACAGTAGAAATAAATGAGGTAATAGGCCCCCAGAGATTATATTTCAATATCACGAATTCCAGAGATACTGTTACTACCTGTATCTGGTTGCTGCTACTGCTACTGCTGTTTTACCCTTACGCATAATTCTGCATTTGTATGACTCTTAGACAAAGGGACATCCCTGCTCAGGCAGGGTCTTCAGAGCACCACTGTGATACTGGCAGTACATTTTATAAATCAAAATAGAGTCTGAATAATTAGCAACCTAAGAGAAAGTAGCGGGGCCAGGAAAAGGAAGGGAAAATACAGGGATCTTCACATAGAAAAGTGTCTGGCTGTGCGACAGAAGAGGAAAGATCTGAAATCAGAGAGAAAAGTGAGTGCTGGAAGAATAAAGTGAAGCGATCTGCAAATACAGACTCTGCGTGACTAGCAACAGCAGCAGCACATAGATCTTTTGTTAGCAGTAACAGCCTGATGGATTGAGCTGTGGACCAGGGCTCAGAAAGACTGGATTCGTTTTCCAGCACTGCTCGTCAGCTTTCCTGTGGAAGAGTCACTTCCTCGCCCTCTGTGCCTCAGCTTTCCCACCTGTAGAAATGGATATGAGGACACTGATCTGATTTATAAAGCTCACAAATGTTGCATTGAAGAGAAGGCCTTCTCATTTCCTTCAAGCAGCAAAATACCTAGTGTGGGAAGGGATCTCACATGATCCTTGTGCCAGTAAATTATATTCTGTTCTGCAAAACCACTTTCTGCTCTGTCTTCTTGACTGTAATCTGCCTGTGTTTTTCCACCTCACTGATCCAAAGGAACTTTAGAGACGAAAACTAGAGACTTGTTCTAATTCATGGGCCGAGTGTTTTAAACAAACACACAGCACAAAAAATTGCAAACAAGCCGTTGTGGCTACAATGAGAAAATAAGAAGTTAAACTCTTCTGGCAGGACAGAGTGTATCTTTACCAGAGGCAAGGAAAAAGACCTACTAGACTATGGTGCTGTAGTACCACTACTCCCTTCTCCCTCTCCTTTCTGGTTACTATCTTCTCTCTGAAGCAGCCAACAGAAATGCAGTCCTCAAAACTCAGCTTAGAAAACTAGCAACAGGTTCATTTTCTCATGCAGAGTTACTCCTCATTACCAGCCTACAGCAATGAACAAAACATTGACAAAATATTATGCTCAACACGGTAGCAGCAAATTCACTGCACAGAATGCCTGCTTAACACTGACCTTGCCAAACACATGCAATTCCTTCTTAATTCCATGGTCTCCCAGCTCACTTGCCACTCTGCAACAAACCAGGACTTCAGATTTTCCTAGTTTCCCATTCACTTTTCTCTAAGCATCAAATCAATGTCTCCATGAACGGCAATGGCTAAGAAGGGACAGAAAACAGCAATAGACCAAAAAATCTGAACAGAAAGTTTGATCCCTTCTCTAGTGAAAAAGGGTGGCACAAGATAAGTGATTCTGGGCCAACAGCTTTAAGACAAATCAAACATGAAAACCCAACAAACGACTTAGTTGTCTAAAAACTATTCCACAACATAAATTCCTGATTTTTAATTAAGAAGTCCCATCTAATTTGCAGGGATTCTGGAACAAGTTTATAGTTTCCCTCAAATTGTAAACTGTACAGTGAACACAACCAAACTTGCAGGACCATAGTGCAAAGCAGCAGCTTACTTCTGCTTGCTGGTATGTAACTTATTGTATTACCTCAATTTATTGCCCATAATTTTCTTACCTCCCTATCTGTTGGAATGATCATCTCTTGAGCAGTTTGCTTTTGAAACTTCAGATGGTGAGGCAGTAGTACTTAAACTGAAACAAAACTGAATACTGTTGCTGAATGCTGACAGCCCTGAGTATGTCACTCTCTCACATACCGCTACAGAGCCGTCACTGATAATTTAGTTTCAAGTGTAAAAATCCCTTTATACATCTGTTTAAGTAGTTCTTTCATCATAAGTAGCGTATTCAACAAAAACTACTTGTTATTTTGAATAGCATGAGAAACAAATGCTGTGATTTCTTTTCAGTTCCGGACAAATTAGGCCATTTCCTAAAACCTTATACATCATGGTGACTTATACAGAATGATCACCATAGCAGACTCAGCACTTTTCATAGCAAGGTTTTGTCAGAGCCACTCAAAAGCCCAAGTTGTGAAAGAGTTCATGATAACAGCTTTATTCTTTCTGTACAGAAAGACCCAGATAATTAAACAGTAGAATTATACGACACGGATTATATGACACACAACATCATTGAACAAGATAGTTCTAAAATTGCCCAAGGAGGGCTCTTCCTGAACAACACACCCTCTGGGTCCTTTGAAACAAAGATAATGCCTTTCTTATGCACCCTTCGCAATTTCAGTCAAAAAACAATCATGCATTTAATTTCAGATTTTGATCATTTGAATAATATTAAGCTAAGAGCATGGCAATCAGGAAATTCAGACCCATCACTCTCTTTCTCCAACACAATATTAATATTCTAATAAGGATGCATCTATAACTCAGTCCCATTAACTTAACAAATTACTAATCCTTCTTTCCCCTTGTCTTCAATTTGCAGTTTATGACTTTGATATGGAAGCACTTCGTGACAACATAGGGAAAAAACTGCAGGAATGATTACCAGATGAGAGAAAACCTCTTTATCTAATTTTGAAGTGTTCCACATAGTGTGGAAGAAAAGTGCCCATAGGTCATTTGTCTCGTTTACACATGGGTAAAGGTCACTATTAGGTAATTTTACAGATCCGGCTGATGTGATATCAAGCCCCCTGTCTACCATCTATGCAAAATCATGACAACCAGGGAAGGTAACCTGACTACTGGGAAAAGGCTATCATAAGCCCAAGTTCAAAAAGAGATGAGCAGCAGGGCCCAAGGCCACTGGGCTTCTCCTCAAGTCAGAAAAAGTCTCAGAGAACAACTTCCCAGAATCTGTTCCCAAGCACATGAAGGACAAGAAGGACACTCAATGACACCATGACATCATGGACACTCAATGAGGAATTTCACAGGCTTATCAGGCCTGACAAACCTCATTGCCTTCTACAACAAGGAGACTGGCTAAGCCGATGAGGAAAGTGCAGCAGCTGTAGCACATCTTGACTTCAGTCGGGCTTTTGACACCATCTCCCATGGCATTCCCATTTGGAAGCTGAAGATGTGGAGCTGAACAAACAGAACACTGTGTGGGTTGAAGGTGGGTTAGGCCACTGGGCGCAAGGGCTCAACATCAGGTTTGTGACAAGCACAGTACCCCAGGGGTTGTGTGTGGAGGAAAAATTGTTCAACATCTTCATCAAGAGCCTACACGATGGACAGATTGCACCCTCAGGTGATTTGTACAGGACACTCCATTAAGGGGAGTAGTTCACATGCTGGATGTCAGAGCTCGAATACAAAGGAAGCTTGAAAAATGGGAAGATTGAGCCAAAAGAAACCTCCTGGCATTCAACAAGGAGAAGCACAAAGTTCTGTAGCTGAAACAACTCCACGCACCAAGACAGACTGGGAAGCAACTGAAAAGGACTCAAAAGGACTTAGGGTGATGGTGGACACTAGGCTGAATAACAGCCAACACTGTACTTGCCCTGTGCATTCAGCAAACTCCATACCAGGCCACATTTGGAGGGTCATGGACAACATATCCAAGAAGACACTCTCACCCTCTGGCCAGCACTGGTGAGATCACACCTGGAATAGACTGTGGCCAGGTGTGGGAACCCAGTTCAACAGGGATCTGGAGAAAGAGAAGAGGGACTGGCAGAGGGCTACCAGATAGCTCAGGGTTCACGAATACAGGGCTTGTGACAAGAGGCTGAGGGGAGCTGGGCTTCAGTTTTGCAGTTAAGAGGCTAAGGGGAGATGTCACAGCAGGTTACAACAACTTGAAAGACAAAGATGACATAGCCAAACTTTTCTCTGCAGTGCCAGATACTAACATAAGGGGCAACACTCATGAGTGACATTTTGTGAGGTTCAGGTTGGACAATAGGAATTATTTCCTACACAGGAAAGTGTGGAACAGCACTGAAACACACCACCTGGAGAGCTCATGGCTTCTTCACCCTTAAAGATTTACAGGAAGAGTTGGCTGCACTCAGACATGGCTGACCTGATCTGATGACAGCCCTGCCTCATTTGGGATATGTACTAAATGATCCCTCCCAGATGACATTTATTTAAATGTATTTAAAGTATTTAAAATGGAAGAAGCATGGTGCAGCCAGGTTCAAGCATGCTAATGGTTGCACTTTATTCTGAGCATATTGCAGTACTCCATCAATCCAACCCAAACCAGAAATTGCTATTGCAATTGCTCTGGACTGTAATGACTTGAGTTTGAATCATTTTACAAAGCAGCCTTAACTCTTCAGGGCGTAAATTTCAAGGTTGCATTATTAACTTTATATCAAAGTTCTCAAAACACAGCGTACACTGAGAACACTGATAAGAGACTGTAACCTTCAAGTGATTTCACAGCCTTTCTCAACACAGAATCTCTGCTGTTGTTGCTGTTTCTAATGGTTTATGGTTCTTGTGAGAGAGGCCTTGCCCTTCCAGACAAAATAACATCACCTAAGAGAAAAGGGAGAAGGAATGCTTGTGCTTATAATTCCTTGCAATTAAGTTTCTTCTAGCAACTACGTGTGGAAGCAGACAGCTGGCATGTAAAACTCTGCAGCAGTGCAGAAGTGGCTTTCAGGTGCAAATTCAGGACTCTCCAGACCTGTGTCGTATCAGAGTAAGACCAGAAACATCTCCATTAACATCTGAATATGTGACAGGAGATAAGGCTATTCCAGTAAGCAGCATGGAAATACCAGCTTTACATCCATTATCTTTGCACCTTGTCGGAAAAAAAATGCAAAACCCCATGTTAAAATACATAAAGAGGTAATGAGAATGGTGATATTCTCCAGCCTCCTGGTGCCTCTAAGTATTTTTATCCATATGCTTCAGCTAAAGATAGAGACAGTGTTTTGGTGAACTTTATCTGAAATAATGGAAACTAGACAAGGGCAGAAAGGAAGGAAGAAAGGAGAGACAGAGTGATTCAGACAGACAAAGCTGGGCTTGGTTGCACCTAATGTCAGCTCATGTTGAACACAGCATAACAAGCACCAAAACCACCAAGTCCTATCTTATAAAAAACCAGATTCAGCAGGGTCTGTCCAGATCACTAACTGATCAAGGCCCTCGGCCAAACCAAACAACAAATTTGTTTTTGACTAATTTTGAGTTTGGACAAAATGTCAAGTAACAGATACAATTACTGGGTTTTAATTTTTGCTTTTAAACAAAGGAAAAGCATATTTAAGCTTTTAATTCCTTCCAAGACTATTCAGATAAGAAATTGGCTGAAATTGGTGTGATTTTGCAAATGATTTTTACTCTGTAATCTTCTTCCCTTTTCTCCAGCTCTAATCAGCACTGTGCTCAGAGCTCAGCTGCGCTGCCATCAGTGGGACTGTTCATGGTGTCAGGCAGGACTTTGCATCAGGCAAGGCCAGTCTTCCCATTCAGAGACCAAACATCCCAGTCTCACAGGATGTCATAGGAGTCCCACGAACTGCCTTACCATCCTTTTTTGCATGGAGGAGTAAGAAGCTAAAAGACATCCTAACCCATCATGACGTGCAGAACAGGTACTTACAGCTCAGTATTGAAGTAGGAGGTGACATCAGGATCAGGCACACCTGCTACAGCAAAATTACTGCTCCCAGTGTCAACCAGAATATTTAACTGCCGAGACAGAAGAAAGGAGAGGTGGTTTTCATATCCAACTAAACAAACAATCAAACAAACAAAATCATAAAAGTTTTTGTCTAAACTACCTTCGGTTTTAAAATGATGATGAAAGTTGCCCTGAAAAATAAATACGAAGTGTCACGTTTGGGGAAGATATGCTGCTGCAGTCCCTTCAAAACAGCTGGCCATGCTGACGCACTTTAAAATAGTCATGTTCCTGGAAGAGCGAAAACTTGCCAAGCCCACATTTGCACAGCAGATGAATTCATGACCATCTCAAATTTCTTTTTGGCCCAACCCACATGTCTCAGCAATCTGGCTCGTCCAGGACACAGGCTGAATTGCGCACTGTTTAAAGCAGTGTTTGCCTTAGAGCTTATGAGGTTTCTAGGTAGGGGCTGAGCGCAAGTCTGAGCAGAAATAAGCGGAAGCACGAAGCTGCCTCGTGGCTTGGAGAGCACGGGAACATCGCCCAGTTCGTCCTGAGCAGCACCAACCTACCGCAGCTTTCACCGCCTTTAAATAGGAGGATGGGAGATTTATAAACGCCGTGAAAAGCATGGATTGAGAGGTGGCCTGAGAGTGGGCCACTTGTTCGGTTAATTGGGAGGATGATTTAGGCCAAAAATGGCCTAACAAAACCACACGGACAAAGCCAGACACCTCCTTTCCCTATTTGGCTCAGGTTAGGAGGCTGCTTCACCATAGCTGCGTGACGGCTTGCGCTGGCACAACTCAGAAGGTAACAGCATGGGAGCGAGCAGCAGGAAGGTCACCTCTTTCAGTGAGACCTTGAAACTACAGGTATCATTAAATGATAATTTAAGTCAGTCAGAGACCATACTGCTACCAAAAGCAGTGGTCACACTTTTTTCCTGCTCTTTGCCGGACATTTCCCATGGCTTCTTGGCACAAGGAGTAGCACCCATGGGGCTGTGCTGCAAACCAGATCAGGTTCCTCACCTACCACCTACGGTTACCCAAAAAATTAGCAATCTGCCATATCAGACAGCTACTTGAAAAGAGATGGTAGGAGCAAATACTAGAAAAGGGTGATTGCATCTTTTGGTGACAGTGTGGCCTAAAATGATTGTGAAATTATGCCCTAGGCAGTAGGGGATGGCTGCTCCCCAGAAAAATATTAAGGAATTAAGAATTTTCCTGTAGGAGGGAGTGAGACATCAGGACTTGGGTTGCCCGTTGTTTGACTCTAGCTCAAACTTTGGTAGTCCTCATCACTCCTTATGATGTGAGGCAGCTAGAGATCTAGCACTGAAAGTGAATGTGGGAAGGGTAAGAGACAACAGGGGAAATGAATTTACTGTTGCCAAAGGAAGTGGAGAGACAAGGACAAGCTCAGAAAGGAGGGTAAAGACAAAGGAGGATAAAGCATTTGGAGAAGACATGCTGAATCCTTCTTTAATAGATTTAAGATGAAGCATAGACAAAAAAGTGTGTGTCCGTGTTCAAAAACATCTTTGTTTTTGGGGAGATGGTTGCCCCTGCTTTACCTAGTCAATATAGTATGGGACTGAGGAGCTCTGAAATTAAACCACAAACACAAAATCAACTAGTAAACTCTGGGACTCTATTTTGAACTGTACACACACTCTGTCATTGGTATTCCCAGTCCTAATCATGCAAATATGTTAAGACTAAAAAGAAATAAACCCACAACCTTAGTCAAGTTATTTACCTGCTTCACTGTATCTGAGATTTTAGATTAAGTGGAGACAATACATTAAAATTTATTTTGCAACCATGTACACAGACATTTAAACACAGACATTTAAAAACAAAAGGACACCTACAAGTTCACCTGGCTCCAGGATTTGAGGCTTTAAAAGAAAACAAGAACCTCTGAGGCATGACTTGCAATAAAATCCAAAGTTTGCTACATACTTTATTTCAGTGATATCAAAAGCCTAACATTTTGTCAACTATCTAACAAATGGAGAGCTATTCATTTTTCCCCCTCTCTGGGATAAAGATCATATTAAAAATAAATAACAAAGAGCAGCGACAATGTGTGCATCTATCAGGACTAACAAAATTTGCCTCAAAGGGGTGCTGAAGGGCTTAAATTAATTAGCCTTTCCAAGGCAGTCTGTGATGCTTGAGTAATGGGTACTATACATCAGCTGCATAAATACACGTAGGTGTTGCCCTAGCTTCAGTAATATGCATGACACCATACACAGAGTAGGACTTGGGGAAAAAAAATACCCAACCAAAACCCAAAAACCTCCATCACTAAATATGACATATATGAAAGATATTTTACCCCCACACCTTAAATACTATGTTATCATCACAGAATTCACAAATCACTGACAAAAAGGGCAAATTTACTACCCACAGGACAGAGCAAATCAACATTTCCAAAANAAAAAAAAAAAAGAAAATACAAAGCCGACTAACCATGCAAGCGCCAGCCCACTCGGACACAGCAGCATTCACATGACAGATCGCTATTGAGGCTGACATTCTCTATCCGCATGTTTGTGCATAATGAGATGCAGGCGGCCAGGGCAGACACTGATTTATTGTAGTCCTCACAATAGCACCAGTGATTAGCAGCTCATTTTGGGGTGGGTATAACTTACTGAGTTCTCTTTCTCTCCTGGCTACCCTTTGGGTCTGAATTTTCTTTAGTGCCTTCACATCTCATTAAGAACCACTTTCATGTTGTCACCACTGGAGCCTACTTTATTCCCTACTGCCTGCTGCCGGTTTAATGGTGCTGCTGGGGGAGCTTCAGGCAAGTGCTGGTGAGTCACAGGGTGGCAACCAGAGGAGCTATGGTCCAGGGCTGCCTGTCCGGCTCCATCTTCAGAGGTCAGCCCTGCCCTCTCCCAAAAGGTGAGGCCAAATGCACTGCGTGCTCACTCCCCAGCTGCTGCATTTTGCCGCCCAGCTTACTACGGAAAACCAAAATCAACGGCTCCTTAACTGGTTCTGTGACAGCTGGAGAGCGGTCATGCCTCTCTGTGCCTTTACCTTTCTGCCACAGGGACAGAAGACCCTGATGCCGAGGCACAGCCAACAGCGGTGGCAGCGTCCTCTCCAGCTGCCGCCTCATGAAGCCCCAGAGATGGTGAATCACAGCTCTCGCGGGCATGCAGAACAGGTTCTGTGGCTTTATTATGGTCATCTCAAGGGAATCACTTCCTGTCACCAGGAGCTGATTATTTGGCGATCAGCCTGTGTTGTCAGAAAGTGTCAGATGAAGTCAGATTTTGTGAAAGCCAGTGTTGGAGAGACACAGCTGAACAAGGATAGGAAGGAAAAACTGCCCAAAGACTGCTGATGGATCACGTGTCCAGGATTAAAAACAATGAAAGACTACCTTCATTCACTTTTGGAGGCACAGAAGGAAAGCCTCAGGGTTTCTTTAATTGTGTCTTCTCAGTTCAATTTCAGACCTATATAGCAGAAAGCAGACAGCAAGTGCAAAAGGCCATTTTTTTCCCCTGAAGGTCACTTTTACCTCAGCTGTGGGACATAAAATCTGTACCTAGTACCATACCTGGATACTATTTTGCTGGATGCACTTCCTATATGGAAACAGCATGAATATTAATAAGAGTTTCATAAGGATCCCTAGCTACAGAGGAAGCAAGATAGCAACATCCACCTCTGCTGTGACAAACTTGCAGAGGAAATCTGCCACTCTATCTATATGCCATTAAGTTGTGCTTATAAAAATAAACAAATACAAAACTGTTTACTGGAAGTCAGGAACGTTGAAAGCAAAAGCCTCCTTAGGCCATGCATTTTATATATTTTCTACTCTGAAGGGGTAGAGACACTGAAAAAAAAACCAGTCGTAATGATTTATTTCAACTGGAAGTCAAACACATTGTCAATACTTCAAGGATCCCTCAAACTTTCTAGTGCTTGATTTAGTGCCAACATCAAATAGCACTTACTGTATCCTATCCTGCTTCAATAATTTAACTTACCATTATGCCTTTAATATTTTTAAGCTTTCAATTGCTGAATATTGTTGTATTTTTAAATCAGAAAAAAAAAATTGCCTATTGATCTGTCATCTTTTTTTCATTCAGCAAAGCCTCATCTGCCTGGTTCAGGTACCTGCCCTATCTGTTACAGCAAGTGGCGTCAATACAACGTCATCAACACTAGGCATTACCTATGCCTCATTTAACTGCCTGGTAAATAGCAATTTGCAGTTATCCCATCATGCATTCAGAAAGTTATTTCCTTCACATTTTCAAGGAAAAGTCATAAAATGTAGCAATCATTCAATTTTTGTTGCATAGACGTTGTTAGTGTCCTCTAGCAGGGACAGACCAAGCCTCTGTTCTGGTCTACACCCTACTCAGACTCCATAAAAGTTCCCCTTTCCCATTTTACTTCGAGGTTGGGAGTTTTTGGTAGCTTTCAGAAAGATATACAAAACAAATCCCACGGGCTACAAGTGCATAATGCATTTCTTTGAAGCAGCCCTCTGCATGATTTAGCATACACAGCCTTTTCTCGGCGTGCAATCCTAGGGCTTGCATGCAACCCTGTCGCGCTGTTGCTTTTGAGGCGATTCCCTGGGTAACCCACATAGTGCTAGTGATAATCTTCACCCCCACTAAAAGACTGGCCCATGGAAAAATCCAGTGTAGTTTTTTTTCCAGTTCACGGGTCCGATTCTTTTAGGTCAAGCAATAAAGTTTCACCACTGCAGAGAAGAAACCAAACTGCAAAAATGTGTTTGGCTCTTCATTCCTGCTTCATCTGAAGCATCGGAGGCAAAAAAAAAAAAGGAATAAGATTTGCACAGATAGAGCCGTAAATATAATAATCAATCTCATTCAGCCTTACATTTACTCTGGGGTTCAGTGAAAATCTTCATGATATGCAGCTGATAGTTTCCACTGCACAAGCCAGCAGACCAAAGAAGCTGGCTCCATAAGAGTTCATGACGAAAACTAGAAGTGATTATGCCTTCTCTGGGATTTTAACTTGACCCATGGGCGCGCCTTTCTTTTCCCTTCTCTCCCGTCCCCAATAAAGACAGCCACCATTCCACACTAGTAACATTCATATGCTGTTGAAAATCTTGTCCTGCTGCGCTTTCATGATTTCTCCCACACACACACTTAAAATAGGGCTTATAGTCCTACTCTGTTTGATGGAATACGCCACATAGTGAACTATCAGAAAGTAAAAATGGGGTTTTGTCCACATGTAGAGACTATAAATAGGAAGCATCCCATTACTGGATCATGAGCTGTTACCACACATCACTATGTACTGGCTTAGTTGAAGTACACCGCATCTAACAATCCCTGAACTTGTAAAATCTCTTAACTCCCTCTCTTTCTTATTTTGTCCCACACATAATAAACCCTACAGAAAATAATTTGCTAGACAGTGCTTAAAAAAAGGTGCAAAGAAGTGCTACGTTTCTTGTTAGGGATTAGCAGCTAGAAATCATTTGGGTAACAACTCTTCTTTTTCAAGCTGGTTAATAGATAGGAAAATTAGTTGCCAATTTAAATACTGCCTCATTTAACACAACAATTCCTAATTACATTATCAGCCCATCTGGCAAGAATTGCTTACAACCATCATGCAAAAAAAAAACCACACTAGAAACTATATGCTGTGTTTGCCCACAGTTAGTATGTGTTACTGGTACAGACTGCCAGTCACGTTATTTCAGCAATTTGTTTCTCCAAATTAATAATTTACAATACACAGCAGCTTTTTAAGCACACAGATACTATACGCTTTTTTCCCCCTGTTACTTGCAATTAGCATTTACAGCCTGCTTTCTAATAAACAAATTCAGAAGGCTGGGCTTGAATATAGATTCTTCATCCGTTCCTCTTAAGATACAGAAATAAAGCCTAATTAAAAGATGAGTTAGAGGAATCTTTAGAAGCATTTCTAGATGTAGAGGCCTGCAAAGTTAGGCATAAACTGAAAAAGCCTCCACAACAACGGATTTCTGTTTGTAGAATAATTTGTATTTTGCTGAACAGGTAAGTCTGGAACCAAAAAAGGGTAAGCTCGTCGGTCGGTATGACAGATTGGCATGCTGCCCCTGAACACTGGGGCAGGGACAGGACTCTCCTATTTTTCATTGCCCATAAGAGGTCCCTGGACTGGAGCAGCCCAGTCTTCATTGCTCTGCAGCACTTCATGGACTGGTTGAGGTTGAAAAGGACGTCTGGAGGTCATCCAGCACAACCCCCCACTCAAGCAGGGTCACCTAGAGCCAGCTGCCCAGGATCATGCCCAGATGGCTTTTGAGTATCTCCAAGGCTGAAGACTCCACAGCCTCCCTGGGCAACATGTACCAGTGCTTGGTCACCCTCGTAGTAAAAAAGTGTTTAGAGGGAATCTTCTGTGTTTCAGTTTGTGCCTACTGCCTCTGGTCTTGTCACTGGGCACCTCTGGAAAGAGTCTGGCTCTCACCTCTTTGCACCCTCCCTTCAGGTATTTATGTACATTGATGAGATCCCCCCTGAGCCTTCTCTTCTCCAGGCTGAGCAGTCCCAGCTCTCACAGCCTTTCCTCATGTGAGAGATGCTCCAATCCCTGAAATCTTCATGGCGCTTCACTGCACTCTTTCCAGTATGTTCATGTCTCTCTTGTACTGGGGAGCCTGGAGCTGGACACAGCCCTCCAGGCGTGGTCTCACCAGTGCCAAGTAGCGGAATCCAGAAAGCAACTTTTTGGCTGGCAGCTGGACAGCCACTGGTGATGGTGGAGAAACACCCCACCCAGAGCCAAACGATGCTCTGCAGCTTCGATGCTATCAAACTTCAGCTTTGAGGAGGAGGAGGAAGGGGGCAGGCCCACGTGTTATGTTGAGTCTGGGAGCAGGACAATTTCCTGTTGTGCCTTGAGGAAGGTCACCTCACCAGGGAAAACAGACCTATCTGCTCCTACCTTCCCAAAAAATCATCCTGTAATTGTAAGAAAGGTTTAGCCATGCAGCCAAGATAAGAGAGGCAGTGTGAGAATGAGAAACGGGACCTAGATTAATGATTTTCTAATGCCATTTGTTCAGTGGGTGGTGCCTACGTTTCACTGCAACGTCACACTGGGGACACAAGTGAAGGTGATTTATTGCAGCAAGAAAACTTGGCCAAACCAGGAAGTCAAATTTATCACCAAAGATAATTCCTGCTTTTGCAACGGCAGAAGTTTGTGACAGAAACTGTGGTGTGTTTGCAGGTTCTGGGGTACACAGGAGAACAAATGGCAAATGGAGACTCTTCAGTGCAGCAGCAGATCAAGCTCACCAGAATCTGTTTGCTGTTTGCTGCCATTCCCCTCACCACATTCCCAGCTGGTGTCAGGACCTGGGATTTGACCCCATATCTACAGTCCCTTTACATTCACTCTCTTCACCAGCCACCTAAAATACTCGCCTGTTCCTGGACACTCTTATACCTGCAACGAGCCCAGCAGAAGACAAAGAGTCTTTGCCCTCAATCTTTTCGTGATCTGCACTGCTAGACTGGGAGGAATACTTTATTTTTTTTTCTCTCTCTGAAAAGCAATAATCTCTTTCTTTGCCAGAAGATTACAAAGTACTATCTGGATTAGCCAATCTATCCGTGCTTAAGTGCACTGCATGCTTCTGTAGTTGAGATTTGTATTAAAAACACAAATGCTAAAATGACTGATTGCGCTGAAGTATAAACTTGCTAAACTAAATTGTGAGTTGAAATATGAGCATCTGACTCTGGGACTGATGAATAGTCATTTTGAAGAGAAATATTACAGGAAGTGCTTTATATATATTATCATTTTGACAATAAGGGAAGGCTATTATGGTTTAAAGACAAAAAAAATAGTCAGCCAATCAATCCTGGTAACAAAACAAAATATCTATTCTTCATTTCTGCGGTCTCCTTTCTGCCAATGCCTTCAGTTCCCTAAACATTAGCATTCTTTCTGCACATGCTGTCTCATGTGGTATCTTATTTTTCAGGCTGAAATTTATTTGTTGTGTCTAGATTTATCATACAACACATCCATCCTATTCATGCTATATGAACATGCTTTGCTGTTGAACATGAGCTATTACTTGCTTATCTTAGAGCTGTGTGAATCGTAGCAATTTTGTCTCATTGCCTTTTCAGAAAAGATTAAACGTTTTCCTCTTTTTTTTTCTTCTCCTAGATACAAGTCCCTCTTCCATATCACACCCTAGAGCTGACAAAAAACTAGGTGTGTGAAGCAACTCTAGTTCACAGATACCAGCTGCAGCTGAAGTCACACCCTGTGTTAGGTATCAGGTTTTAAGGAAAATCTGGACTAGTTAAAGAAAGTTCATAACAACAATAATACAGACGTCTAGAAAAGCTTCACCTGTAAATAACCATTGTCAGGCTTGGACAGGTTTGAGAAGACTGCAGAGAACTGTGATAGTCTTTTAACGGATATATCGTTACCACAAAGACCCCCTGGGAGTGGCATCTTCCAGAAAAAAAGGACTGCATGGGAGCCAACTGGTATCTTCATCAGCCTTTCGCAGTGAAGCCAGTAACACATGTTAACGCTAGGTAGACTGTTCATTCTTACTAAAGCAGTAAGGCACCCGGGTGCTTAAAATCTGAGCGCAGAAAATCTATACATTTTCTATATTTATATTAAACATGTTCTTGAACTGGAAGATTAATGAGTGCCTAGGTACATGGAAGATTAAAAAACCCTCACAAACACACCCTGAAATTCAAGAATGCATGCAGGAGACATCAGCTATTTGCACTTAAGTACGCACACAGCTCTTATTAAATCCAAAAGCATGTTTCCACCTTTTAGTAGGTGTATAGGAATTAAATCAGTCAATTTTCTGCTAATTACAGTACAACACTGATGAGACAATGGAGACTGTAAGCCAAATGCCACTGGGACCAACTCTCACGTCTAATTGCGAGCCTCATGGGGAATCCCAGTGCCCACGCGGCCTTGGTTTAGAGACAGGCTATGTCTAAGGTCTGTGCCACCTCTGAATTAGCAAGCATTTCATCCAGAGCTCACCCCTCTTTGCACAGAGAACACGGTGGCCAAAGGTGTTGGAGATACAGCTATTAATTCAATAATTCAACAGCTAAAACACCTGAAGTCCATCTCTATCACCGGCTTGGCTCTTGAAGATACGCTTGTGAATGTCACGACAGATTTCACAGTCACCTTCTCTACCTAAACCTCTTTCTCACTTTGAATCCGCTGCATGTAGCCACCGCAGAGCAGACCTGCTGGGCACCGCTTAGCAGGATTTTGAACTCTTCGGAGCAATGGCCAGCCACATCAGTTGGCTACTGGTTCACAGAGCTACGGGTGCTGCAGGAGAACCCATACAGGAGGACAGGGACAGCTTCTAGCTCTGTAGTAAATAGGAGGGTGGTGGAGGCAGGTGAAGGGCTGCACAACTGTATTTCACAATGCAGGGACACACACACACACCACCGGCCAGCAAAAAGGGGTTTCACTGTCCCTAGACAGCTCCCTCAGCAAGCCTCTATGCACCTGTACCCTCGTGCTTAACCACAGCCTGTCTCATTTCATTCCTGAAGACAACCACTGTCAAATTTTTTCAGTGGACCTGACGCTAAACTTTCTCTATTAAAAAAAAAAGACAACCATCTCACTGAAAAACAACAAACCATCCACCTGAAATGTCTTAGCTTAAATGTCTGTGTGACGGGTTGACCCTGGCTGGACACAAGGTGCACACCAAGGCCAGTCTATTGCTGCCCCTCCTCAACTGGACAGGGGAGAGGAAATATAATGAAAATCTCATAGGTCAAGAAAAGGACAGGGAGAGATCACTCACCAATTACTGTAACAGGCAAAATGGACTCAATTTGGGAAAAAAGAAATTAAATTATTACCAATCAAATCAGAGTAGAATAGTGAGAAATAAAACCCAAATCTTAGAAACACCTTCCCCCTATCCCTCCCTCCTTTCTGGGCTCAACTTCAGTCCCAAATCCTCTACCTCCTCCCCCTTAGTGGCACAGGGGAACAGGGCATGGGGGTTGTGGTCAGTTTATCACACACTGCCTCTGCTGCTCCTCCCTCCCTAGAGGAGGACTCTTCACACTCTTCCTCTATTCCAGTGTGGGGTCTCTCCCATGGGAGACAGTCTTCCGTGAACTTCTCCAACATGAGTCCTTCCCACAGGCTGTAGTTCTTCACAAACTGCTCCAACATGGGTCACTTCAATGGGGTGTAGTCCTTCAGGAACAGACTGCTACAGCATAGATTCCCCATGTGGTCACAAGTCCTGCCAGGAAACCTGCTCCAGAGTGGGCTCCTCTCTCCATGGGGCCACAGGTCCTGCCAGGAGCCTGCTTCAGTGCAGCCTTCCCATGGGGTCACAGACTGTTTCAGGCATCCACCTGCTCCAGCGTGGGGTCCTCCATGGGCTGCAGGTGGATATCTGCTCCACCATTAACCTCCACAGGCTGCAGATGGACAACCTGCCTCACCATGGTCTTCACCATGGGCTGCAGAGGAATCTCTGCTCCAGCACCTGGAGCACCTCCTCCTCCTCCTCCTTCTTCACTGACCTTGGTGTCTGCAGACTTGTTTCTCTCACATATTCCCACTCCTCTCTGCAGCTGCAGTTGTCATTGCCCAGTTCCCCCCCTCCCCTCCCTTCTTAAATATGTTATCACAGAGGTGCTTCCACTGTCGCTGAGGGTCTTGGCCTTGGCCAGTGGTGGGTCTGCCTTGGAGCCAGCTGGCATTGGCTCTATCGGACATGGGGGAAGCTTCTAGCAGCTTCTCAGAGAGACCACCCCTATAGCTCCTCTGCTATTAAAACCTTGCCAAACCCAATACAGTCTGCTACATCTGTTCTGGTTACCAGTACTACTTGGGGCATGATACTTCTGAAAAACATAGTCTTATGTCAAACAATTTTAGAGGGTTTTTTTAAGGGGAAAAAAAAAAGAAGAGAAAGGACTCATCATGCTAATACACTACCTTTCAGAATATGATATCCAAGGAGGGCTTTTTGCTTCTTTTTTTTTTTTTTAAGGAAATGAAATCAGTAAGCTTGCGTTAATGTATTATATCTAGTGAATGATTACAGTTAGAAGCTGCATACAGTTCAGAATTTCAATTTTCTGAGGCTTTTGCTCTCCAAAATAAGCTTCCAATTTATTTTGTCAGGTCACCCTTTTCTTTACCTCTATTGTTCATTAGACTCAGAGAAACTGCTGTCTGAAAAAAAGCCATCTTTAGTTCTTGTCTACCTAGCTTCGGGAGTCCTACACTGTAAAAAAAAAAAAGTTTGTGTTGAAACTAAAGCAACAACCCTCCAACTAAAGTATCTAACTACAGTATCTGTAAGACTGAAACAGTTTTATGCGCTGCACCAAGCTATACTAAGTAAACTCAAGAAGGCTTGAACTGACTAATCTTTAAACCTTTCTCATGCTGTACAAGCTTCTACACTGTGAGTCACTGCCCGTGTTTACTGTGCCATTTGAAAATAACAGAGTTAATGAAGGGCCACGTTTCAGCTTCAACACAGCTTATGAAGCCCATTCCTAATGCTCTTGAGCATGGGCTAGGAGGTATCTCTAGCCTCATGAGTGCTGCTGGTTGTTTTGGTCATCTCCCTTTTGTCAAAGACACCACAGTACCCTTGCCCTTCAGTAGTGGGCAGAATCCTTTCAGGAGAGGTTCAGTCTCACTCCTGTATTTCTACCTCCATTAAAAGGTCTCCCTCACACTAAAGATCTGAACTTCAGTCTCAAATTTAAATAAACCCCTGGATTTCAAATTGTACTGGAGATGTGAAACAAAGTGCCAAAGCTGCTCCTGCAATATTTAAGAAGCTTTTGAAGGCAACTATTAACTTTGAAAAAGGCTGTGTTTTGGAGACAGGTAGGAAGAAAAAGAAGCTTGCAGGACAGCAGCGAGAAAAATCAGTGTTTTGAGAAGGCTGCACGCCAGGTCTGATCTCTTCCTTCTCCTTCACCCGTCAGCTCACTCTCGTAGCAACATGATTCTTTTCAAGTTTTTTTCCCCTCCTCTGTCAAGATGTTAGTTTTGGAGATGGGTGTTTGTTAGCAAAGGTTTTTCAAAGCCTGGAGAGTTGCAAGAAGCAGAGGTGAATGCAGGACACTCCTGACACATCAGGTCGACCCGTTCTACTCAGAGCGGGATGTTCCCAGCAGTGCTGCCGTACCAACAGAGCAGCACCGCTCATTATAACGTTCTTCTAGTCACACTTACTGCCTGCTTTCAGGAAGGGCTTGCTGATGCTTTTTCAGTACTTTTCTTGAGGAAGGACACTGAAAGCTTATATGGTATTTTCCAGCTGTTCCCTTAAAACACTGTAACAAAACCAAAGTGGATAAGCATAATCTTTCTTGGATTTTCTCTATCCATACACTGCAACAGTGAAATGACCAACCTTCCCAAAATGTGAAAGCCAATGGACATGATTACATGGGAACCCCCACGGAATCACAGAATCACCAGGGTTGGAAGGGACCTCTGGAGATCATCTAGTCCAAGCCCTCTGCCAGAGCAGGTTCAACTTAACCTCGCTGCTTAAGTGAAATACATGGCTGTGAACGCAGCCTCTCACTCCTGGAGGCCAGGAAACTACTGACAATCCCACGTTCATGCACTGGGATCCCTGAATTAGCCCCTTGTTGGGCATGGAGGGGTAAATAAACTAGCAGACACCTTGGAAAACCAAGATGAACTCCCTGTACTTCAAGGCATGTCCTTTGCTACAAAGATGCCACAACTTTTTCTTCAGGACTGGACTTGTAGCACTGCCAGATTTTGTGTAACATATGACAGCTGCTACAGGATTTCACATGGCCAAACGGGGATGTTTCAGCCTGAGGAGCTGAAAAGACTGGTCTCATCCTCTAACTCCCTTGAACTTCCTCTTCCCCACCTGCCATAGCAGCTCCTACCTCCATTCCTCCCTTTCTACTGAGAAACAGCCACAATCCCATGCTTTCCCAGACCTACTGGGCTGCTGCTGTATGGACAGCAAAGGGACATGACTGGATCTGCTGCTGCAGGCAAGGGGAGGGAGGGAAGAGATCAGGGGGGGAAAAAAAAAGCAAGTCCAGCTAAGTCAAGCACAAGGACTGGAATTTGGTTATTCTGATTGTATTCCCTGCTCGAAAAGCTGTGTCACATCTCTGGGGAAAGGCATAGGGTCACGCAGCTGCCTGCTGGTCCGTGCCGTCCTAAGCGACCACACGAATGTATGCAGGCGGCCCCAGGTCTCACAGCACAAACAACGTGATGCAACTCCAGTGTTTTTATTTCCCCGGTAATTAATAAAGAGAATAGAGCAGACAGAAAGCTTTTGCTCCCCATTCCACCTGACCCATTTAGGATATTACCAAGTAGCAAAATTTGATTGTCACCATGGGTATTTCTTGGAATTATACAGGGGAGTTCAAAGGCACAAACAGAAAAACGGCTTTCCACTCCATAATATCAGGAAGGACTATTTGATGGGGAAGGGTGGGGGGGTAGAAAGAAGAAAAAAAAAAAAAGCCAGTAAGCAATGTCACAATAACATGTTTGATTTATTAAAACTAAGAACAATCTTTTAAATTCATATTTATTCTAACATTTTTACTTAAAAAATTGGCAGGGCAATTCAAAAGGCAGATTCGAATCTCCAGTGAATTAAGATATGATTTTTTTTTTTTTTTTTTTTAAGCAGCAAGGTTTGCCCCCCTGCTATCAGACTCATTTATTTCTCTCTCTCCTTCTCAAACATGCACACTTTACTCTTTACCCTGGCTAATACTGTAGAGGCAGCAGCTCTGGGAAATGAACCAGCTTCGCCTGTGGCCCATACATCATTACAATTGTTAACCAAGTTCCACTATAAAAATCTTTATTACACAAGAGAGCACAGAGGCATGCAGGAACACAGCTTTATTTTCAGATACCAGGTTGAGTTTGTAGGGCAGGAAGTTAAAAGACTTTTTTATGCTCTCAGGTTGACAAAGTCGGCTACTACACACTGCAGCATCACACAGAAGGCAGCTTCCTTCTATCCGTTTCCTCGTCGTATGAACCTGTATGTAGGGCTAAGCTATCTTCTACTTCAGCCAGGGGTTACAACCCATTGTATGATGATAGTACCTCAGGTCCTATGACAGCCCAGGGCTCTGACACTTTACACACTACCAGGAAGGCAGCAAGTGCAGCCACGTTGCTGCCTACACACTGGAGCTGATGGTGTGAGGCCGCTGGAATTGTGGATATTTGCCCATTAGCAACAGCACCTGCTGTGGAGAAAGTTTCCAAGCCTGAACAAAACCGCACAGGTAGTATCACTAGTATTTGGTCACTTGCCAAGAAAAGGTTAACCCATGGGCTCAGCGGTGTGCAAATAAAAGTTAATTTTAGCTGGAACTTGTAACATGTGCCAACATTCATAAGTACAGCTGCTGAGAAAAATTCTGAGCTTCCCCCCCCCCCCCCCCCCATTATTTATCTCAGCAGTCCAAATGTAAAAATTGGATCGCACTTTGGATCATGTGAAATGTTTCTGTTATTCCCCGAAGGACTTTGCATCCGTGAAGTAATGAGAAGATTATTCTCTGACAGATAAACTGAAGCACTGTGACTGCATCAGATGTTATCTTGCCACAGCACTTCTCAGACTGTTGGGAAGTGTGACCACCTTTGGGCTCCTCTGTCTTATTTGCAACCTGAGAGTCACTGAGAAGAAAAACAAATGAATTAAATAAAGATCTCTCTAGTCACAGAAAAGTATCAGTAGGACTGATGAATCATTTTCTAACATGTCTTGCATTTCACTCTTACCCGTACTAGACAGCATAGTGAATAAAAGCACAGGTCTTTCCATACCATGCTTAAACAGGATGGTAATATTGCCCTGAAGACTTTTCAAATTGGTATAGCATGCTCGGTCTTGGAAAGATGCTAAAACTGTTCATTTCTTATGCCACAAACACTGACAGTCAAGGTTTCTGTACCAACATGTATCATAACAGAATTTTGAAAGTAAAGTTTCCAATTAGGTAGAAAAAAATGAGAGGAGAAAAACCTCCCTCAAGATTTCGCTAAGTCGCAATTTTGAAAATAGATCCGAAGCCTGCAGTCGAAATAGACAATCTAGTATATTATTTTCTATGCCAAAACTATTGCTGCCAAAGGCAATCTTCAAAATTTGCCGTCTGCTGACCTGATGTATTTTTCCCTTTCCTAATATAACAATAAAACTTTCAAGGGGGGGACACGCAGGACCCAACCTTCCATATAATGGCTTAGCAGATAAGCCTTTTGTTTCTGTATAACCCCCAAACGGCTGATCTCTGCTATGAAGCTTCTTATGGTAGCAAAGTAAGAAACAGAATGAGCCTGGGTGGGTGAGAAAAATTCTCACATCTGGCCCTGACATGAGCCTGAGCACGAGCCACAGCACTGCGGCGGTCTTCTGCAGACCACTCTTGCAGGCAGATGCACAAACAAATATCAAGGAATTATCTGAGAGACAGCCACCAAAAAGATCCAATTACTTTTTTCCTGTCAAATGGCAGAGCTGGCCTTTAATGTGAGAAGGCTTACGCTCCATCCCTCAAGTGGAGAGGTGACTCTCAGTTGAGTTGTCATCTGTTTTTCTCTAAAACAAAAATGCCTATGGGAAAAAGTAGTGTTATCAAGCAGTTTTAGTCTAGGAATAGATTCATTTGTGTCTTTAAGGAGAAGCTTACCAAGTGTTACTGCAGCATTAATACCTTTCCTCTTTTAAAATAAGACCAGACTAGCAATGACTTTGAGACAAGCATTTTCCCTAAACACATGCAGTCTAGCTTAACAGCAGTTTTTGCTAGTATGTAGGTACAAAAATAAACCAACCATCAGGCAAAATAAAATCACCTAATTTTAGTATACACAAGCTGAGCAAAGAGGACAAAAATCTGCAAGTAATTTATTTTTCACAATTTCAAATTATTAGTAAGCAGTGGTGAGGGAAAAAAAGAGTGCAATTACTGTCTTAACAGATTCCCTTCAAAAGAGCCTTTTAATTATGACACATTAATGGTATTCAATGAATTGTAATTTTCACTCAAATAAGAATTTTTTCCCCACCTAGCTTATTTTCCTCAAATTCCCTCTCCACCATATCCCACAGATTTCATCTATTTGAGGAGGACTCTTAAAAAAACAAAACAAAGGTCTAGAACACCTGTCCCCTGCTGTCCTGCCTGTAAAATACTCTTGGACATAAAAAGGCAGCAAGAGCAGAAGGAGGAGAGACAGGCAAAAGGAAGAATGAGGGAAGTCCTCTGAGTGTGGGGGGGAAGTATTATTTTATCAACCTTTGGCAAAAGAGGGAGCAAACGTTGACTCTGGCCCCAGGCTTTCTGAAGGCACAGGAGCTGACTGTGCTACCTGACTGCTCTTGGATGACTGCGTCCGAAAGCCCATCGGACAGCCATGCCTGGAGGAAGCCCACCGAAAGGGCCAGGTGCGTGGGCAGTAGCAGGTTCAGCCACCAAACTTTCATCCCATGGGGGAGAATTTTACCGAGCTTCTCGGCAGGGGTCTCCAGTGGCTCCAGGCTGCTGCTGGCTTCGCTGTGCAGGGCTCACGGCCACGGCTGTGGCAAAACCAAAATCCACGGCTGGTGCGGACGTGCTTGAACTGCCTCGGGTGCCGCCAGCAGAAACGGAGCTTGCTGAGTGGTGCGGAGCCACCTGGAAAAGCTCGGTAGGTCACTCATGTGGAGGTCCCCGTTGTCACAACCAGACCGTGACCAACGCGAGTTAGCTGGTTTCTATTAGCTAGGTTCTTTAACACCGCAATCCAATGGCACAGGTGGCTGCGATGCAGGCATACGCAGAGAAAGAAACAGATAGTCAGCTAGCTTGTTGTTTTAAAACTAAGGGAGTTCACGTGCAAAAAATTGCAAATAAAACTTATTTTAGTCCTGGGCTATTTCAAGTGCTTTGAAGGACACTGAACTAACACATACAAATTCAGACATAAAACTTTTGACTTTGACGCCTGTCTGGTATCTGTACAACACATACTGCATTTGCTTCACAAGCTCAGATCTACATAGCAAAACCAGGCTGAAAAGCAGCAAGATGTATGACAGTCCCATCAATGGCAGGAAAAAAACACTTCTTTTTTCTGGGGCCCCTGAGTGCCTAATTTGGGCAAAAAAAGGAGCAACAAGTTCCTTCACTTTTTTACACAAATTATGTTGATTAAATCTGTATTTTACAGCCAGTATGATAAGGGAGAGAGGTACATCCGATTCATACTGGAGATGCACATGTGCAAGAGTATGCTATTGTATTAGCTTTCTTTTTCAAATGTAGCTATACTTCACAAGGACCAGATCACATTTCAGGTCAGACTCACTTCACCTACGGTAAGTGAGAAATTTTCAAAGATAACAAAATGCGGAGGCAATGTAATAGCTAACGTGTCCTCATGGACTCGAAGTCATAAGTGGCCTTCATAAAAATGAAGACACCTGCAGGGTGTAGTAGTTCTTAAACCTGTCTTGCCAGACACTATCCCTAGAGGTCACAGCCCTCTGGTTAGAAAAGGGAGAAAAAAGAAAAAAACTCCCAAGGAAAAAAAAAAAAGGAAAAGAAAAAGAAAGACTCCTATCTTAATATTCCCAAACGTCCGAACATAGAGGAATTTCACATGGGCTTTCTTTTGTCCACTGGTTTGTTTTCATCTCATTTCTATTCCCAATTCCAACTAATTTACTCCTTAATAACAGGCAAAACAGTTATTTGCTCACCCTCTGCTTTACTCATTCCAGATTTAACTGATGCTTTTGCCTTGATAGGGAATGAAATGCAAGGAGTGGTAAAAAGGTAAAAAGGGTGAACCGGGCACCTATTGCCACCACCCCTGTTCCTCACAGCAGATGTTCTGCCCTGTCCCACCAGGATCTGAATCCATGATTGCTCTGACCAGCGACCCTGGATAATAAAGCTTCCATCATTTCTCTGAAGGAGGGAAAGCACCTTTAAATAAGGAGTTAGTGGGGCTCTGATCCAAGCGACCCTGGGAGAGGAGCATATCCTGAGGAAGGACCACGATGAGCCTCTTCCATTCATTGTCGCTCTACACACAGCCTTTGCAGGCCATTGCAGCCCACTTATAAACTCAGCAAGGCCTTGCGACAAAACACTGTGTTATGCTCCGAGAGCTATACTCAGGAGGGCAACTACATTGTAATTAGGGGCTTATTTTTATAGTACAGGCTCCGCTACCTCCATACAGTCCCTTTTGCGAAGGCTAATTTTGTATGGAAGGAGGTGCCAGAATGTTAATTTGTAAAGGTAGGGGCCTTTCTGTCAACCCAAACCTGGTATGTTTGTTTGCTTTGTCTTTGGTCAAAAAGACATTACACCACACCACACTGCATCACTATATTAGTCCTGTCTTATGACTTTCAGGTCCTTGTCTTTTATTTTGCAGGCATACAACAACAACAACCAAAATCTACCCAATGTATCATTTAACGATGGGAATATTTTGCATTTCAATAGTACTTCCATTAGAGGGATCTGGAGGGATTTTGACAACGCCACCTCAAAATACTCCAATACACCACAGCACTTGTCTTTCTTTCTCAACTCTTCCTTTTTTCAGCCTTCATAAAGAGCTCAAAAATAAGTATTATTTAAAAAAAGAAAGAGAGAGAGAGAGAGACTGGAGTTGGAGCTTGCCTTCTAGTATTTGACCTGGAAGGATCACATTTTCAAAACTTCTTGTATCTATAAAGATGGTAAACCCCCTTTCATCAAAATTAAGAAAGCAGAGCTTAGCTTCTCAGGGAATAACACAGCTCCAGAAATCATGTCCTTATCACCTAATATAGCAAGACTAGTGAGGTGGTGAAATTATAAGGGCGGTTGAAACTTTCCTCACAATCTTTATTCCTTCCAACACTCAGGAAATCAGAGCTATCAACAATTAAGGAAGAATGGCTGCATGTTCAGAAATTGCTAATGTGTATGTACATCACCTTCAAAATACCAAGCTATAAATTATAGGAGCCCATAACACACTTGAGGTGTTTAACATATATCCTTCTTTATCCTTCTTTTCTTTAATAGCTAGAAGAAAATGAAGGGAAGATAACCTCCCACCAATTAGATGGAAACAGGAGTTTATGTTTCACAGTGAAGGCCCTTAGACCCAATATTCACACTGACCTTAAAATGTCAGAGCAAGTTTACAGGACTGGTTTTTGCTTGCCCCCTGCACAGAAAATACTGTCATTAGGAAAAACAATAGACAAAACCTCTTCATGCATAGAATAAAAAATTGACACTGAAATTTCAAAAAGGAGCTGTGGCATTCAGAGCACAAGTCATATCCTATCATGGCTTCAATAACCTGCTAATCAAACCACAGCTACCTGACTCTCAGCTTTTAGGAGGCACATGCCCAGCTTCTCTTCACAATTAATGTGCCGGAATGACATTTGCCTAGTCTCAATAAAAACACAATTTGGAAATCCAGTGGTACCGGCAGGACTACCACAACCTCATACAATGAAGACTAGCACAAGAGGCAAGATGAGGCAACAGTACTTTCTTTGCAAACATTTAATGCAGTCCAGATGGACATCAAGAAAGCTGTGAAGAACATGGGGTGCCTTAAGAGTTTAACTATTCTGTTGGTCAAAAGCTCACGGGAGAAACAAAATTAATATCAACAGAACTGCCGTGAAGATAGTGAAGAAAACCCTAAATGATCTTTGATTCAATTCCTCATAGTGCTTATAATCTCAGGGCAGGCAAAATAATAAAAGATAGAGAAAAGGAATTCCATTAGATTATTTAAAGAAATAAGAAGTACGAGCAGTGCACACAATTCATATTGGGCACTTGCCACCTCTTACTTAAATCTGGAATTGGAAGAAGTGCACCTATACAGACAGGTACAAAGCACATAATCCGTCAGAAGTAGGACACATAATAATGCATCCATGAAATAAGAGACAAGTATATCTCACTCTTGAATATGATAGACATTCTTTTTCACCTTTCACATAATTCTTTAGTAGATCTGCATGTGAAAGAATGAGAATTAATGGGGTAATGGCAGTTGACACTGACCTGGTAGCTAGTGTGGAGATCTGATACGATTAGGAAGGATACTGTAATATAAACTGGAAATGTTCAGAAACACTTTGGCTGCAAACACTTTGGAAAACTGGATTGACTGCACTGAAGTTTCCTCTCTTGAAAATAAAATAAATTTAACTTCCCACAGCTGGTCTATTTTTATATCGTCAGAACAAGTATTTCAGAACTGCCATTGTGAAACTCAGTTCTGTGCTGTGTTTATCTGCTAGATGACAAATCAGAATTGGAACGAAAGCCAAACAGTGTGCCTTAAATGACCTGAAAAACGAAATTCTTTCATAGTAGCTTCCTTCCAAGAACAGAAATTAAAAAAGGAAAATTTCTAAAAATGCAACTGAGCAGTAAAGCAAGCTCAGTAGTGCTGGAGACTTTCACAAATGCTCATTCCCCATGCTGGCACAGTAGCTTGCAACACTTAACTCACACACTTTTGAAGTTACCAGGCGCCAACACTACCATGCCCACGACATTAAATCTTCTTGCAACCTGCTATTTGGTCTTGGTCCACGACTACCTTGTTTGCATTTACCCATCCCCTTTCTGCGATGCCGCCTGGAACAGCAGCTCTGCCATCCACCTTACTGCTCCGACAGCAGGGAAGCGAAGCAGGGCTGCTCTGCAGCTCTTCTTCACTGCCAGGATCCTTCTTCCTCCTTAGCAAAACGTCAGGGCAGGGTTACCCCATGCGAGGGCTTGGCTGTCCTGGGAAAGGCCTGGGTGAGGAAGGGAGTTAGCCTGGGGAAAAGTCCCACGCCAGAGGGCAAAAATAAAGAAAGGTGTTCAAGCATCACTTTACATCGCTGCTTCTAAGGTGAGGCAAAGTCAGGTTGGGAGAGGCATTTAAATCAGAAGAGACATTTCTCCCTTTCTACGTGATTGTGGCCCATTCTGACTCCAGCAAATACTCGCCCAAGGAGTTTAACACTTGACAGTATCAAGATACTTGCTGTTTGTATCAGCACTGTGAAGGATTCAAGTAGCACTAGCCTGTAGCGGCTTTGGAGCTTTATACTATTCATTGCAAAGCAGAAAAACAAGAAGTACATTTGTGATCTTTAAGTCTTCCAGTTTCAGGCAGGGAAAGAGATAACAAATTCGTCTCCATCAGAAGTACGGAATAAATTTTAACTGCACTCTACTGAGTCACTACACACCAAGATCTGATTTTGGAAACACAAGCGCATTTATAACCTTACTTACAACCTCAGTGGGCCTACTCGTGAATAAAACTTCACATGTGCTAAACACCAGTGGCAGTCTTTTAAATAATTAACTTTGCAAGAACTCAGAACTAGTTCAAAATAGTAAAAGCTTTGCAACCAGATTCAGAGCTTTTTTTTTCCAGATGGAAAAAAATCACTGAGGCAAGTTTATCTGAAACCTTGCGACACATGTAATACAAGTAATACTAGCTGTTAAGCATAAGTGAAGCCTCCAGGTGCACTGAGGGCAGCACATTTCTCCCTCTTAGACCCCCAGTCACATTATCAAAAGCCTGTCATATTCCTTCTCCATTTCTTCCAATTTCAGAATCCCCCTAGTCATGTAAGGAGATGATATACTTGATAGTCACTTTCTCTACCTAATTTTTTTTTCTTTTTTTTTCATTTAAGACATACTGAATTGGATTATTAGTCCAATCAAATCTGGTATCTTGATTCTGGCAGAAACCAATATTGAACGTTCCCTGGAGTAATGAAGCACACACAATGCCACACTAATAGAACTAGTCAAATACACAGCACACAACATGGAGGAAAAATTATTTCACGGCCTCTGTGGCTATCAGGCCACACCTTGATACCTCAGGCATAGTTAGTTTGTTTTTTTTTTTAAACTCCATTTATTGACCATAAAACAACAACACCCTTTCTCAATATATGTATTGATCCTACTGTCATATATTCCAATTAGAGTGACAATGTGGACAATCCTCTTACGTTCAAGGTATAAAAAAAAGAAAGAGCTCACAGAAGTTCAAAAATGTAACAACGGCCAAACACTCCCTGTTGGCTAGGCATTTTGGCATTCCTTGGCTTGTTGTTACGGAGAGGAACTAAAGCGGGAGAATAAGGATTTTTTTGTGTACGCTGGGAACGCAAGGACCTAGACTCCTGCAGCAAACACGAAGTTCTGAGGAAAAGCCCCGAGGGCTTTGAGGAAATTAATCCCCACTCAGCTGACTAGTCATCCCCACCAGCAGCCCAGCACCGCTCCTCCTGGGATCTCATGACACAGATGAAAGAGCAACTACATGGCAAAAAACTTCAGCGATGCTGGTGAAGGCAGTTGGAGGAGCTTTAAGGAAACACGGTCTATTTGAAAACAATATTCAAAACACACACGTTCTTCGTGTTATTAATGAATAACACATGGATTCCCGAAAGAGAGGGCTGGTTTTGCCTAGCCATCACTTACTTTAGCAGGAAGACTTGGAGCGATTCTCCCGGGGGCACCGGGAGGCTCTATCAAAGCACCCAATCACAATGCAAAGCAGCTTAAAAAGAAAACTCATTTAAAAAAAAACTTAAAAAAAAAAACCATTTAAAAAAAAAAAAAAAAAAAAAAAGCAGCAGCCTGTGACTCTAAACCACAGTCATTTCGACTGACAGAACAACTCGCCTCGAATCAAAATCCCATGGAGATAGCGTGAAACCGGGGACCGGCTCCCAAGGACCTCCTTCGCCNCGGCGGGGTCCCGATCAGCATCTCCAGGTAGTAGCCGCGGCCGGAGTCGCCCTGCAGGTTCTCCACCATGGCTAAAAAGTTGAGGGAGCCCCCGGGATCCGAGGCCAAAGCCAAGCCCTCCGCGCCGCCGAGGGGATCCTGCTGCCGGCTGCCGCTCCCCGGCCGCAGCACCACCGGGGCGGGCGGCGACCCGCCGGGGGCGGCCGGGTGGGACACGCGGAGCGGGAGGGAGAAGAAAGCCCGGCAGAGCCCCGCCGTGCCGGCCAGGAGGAGCAGGAGGCCGGGAGCCGCCAGCGGCGTCCCCATCCCGGCAGCAGCGCGGGGGACGGGGTCGCTTCCCAACTGCAGCGGCCGCCTGGCTGCCAGACTGGAGCAGCCAGGAGGAGGAGGAGGAGGAGAGGAGGAGGAGGAGGAGGAGGAAGAAGAAGGGAGCGGCTTCCCCACGCCCCGGCTTCATCTCCCCCCTCCCCCGAACCGAGCTCCTCCTCGCGGTTCTCCCGCCCGGCCGC
>VZSF01006724.1:14467-120283 GCA_013398295.1 Chionis minor | reverse complement strand
GCCGGGCCGTGCGGGAAAGTTGCTCCGGCCCGGTGCCCGCGGGAGAAACTTCCCGGCTCGGCTCGGCTCGGCTCGGCTCGGCTCGGCTCAGCCCGCAGCCCCGGCTAGCGGAGCGTGACGGCACGGCGGGCAGCAAAGTTTCACGACAGCCCCTTAACGGGAGGGCGGCGGGGCGGACCGGGCGAGCGGGGCTCGGCAGCGGGGGCGAGCGGGGCTGCGGTCCCTTCCCTGGGGCGCCGCTGGTCTCAGGACCCCGCGGGAGCGTAGGCAAGCAGCCGGGCAGGGGGTGGAGGAGGAGGAGGAGGAGGAGGAGGGCGATGATGAGGAGGAGAAGGAGGTGGGAGCACCGAGTCAGGTCCGGGGATGCCGACGCGAGTGTCTGTGGCAGTGTGTGGCCGTGGCGCGGGTGACAGCGGCGGCGTGTGGTGTGAGGAGCGTGTGTGTGTGTGTGTGTGTGTGTGTGTGTAAATTCATCTGCTGCGCTAGTAAGAGCGAGGCATGAAAGACGCCTGCTTGTTAGAAAGCCTGCGAGGCTTTAAATGTCTTCATCATGCACGGAATTAATAACAACAGTCAAGTGTGCGGCCTTTCGAAAGATGGGAACACTTAAGACGGAATTAGTCTGTACACCTCTGGAGTAATCACAGTGCCAGATAGATCATTACATGGAGCAGATAGTCCGAAAGCCTTGCAACATAACAATGGGCAAGCCTAAGCAGAGTCACTTAGTGTTTGGTTGTTCCTGACCCTTCCACCCCATCCTCTCTAGTAGATAAAGTGAAAAATATCCAGCCTAAGTCACACGTACTCAGTACCCCTGACCAATTTGCTGTCGTAGGCAGCCACCTCGTCTGTCCTGTCCTGTGGAAGTCTGCTCTGAGCTGCGTGAACTGAGGTCCCTCCCCTGCCACAGCAAAGAGCAAGGGCTCCCTCCTTTCCTTCCTTCAGAGGGAATAATCGTCTGCAAGACTTTCAAATGTTTCACAGCTATTAAGTGAAGTTTCCTTAGGAGGTGGATAGTTCTAGTGTTCACTCCCAGGAAGGCTGAGCCATTGACAGAGTTGCTTGCCAGAGCCCACCTGCCCCTGCTGAAGGAAAAATGGTGTGTGTTTGCACCTTTTTTCACTGACGTTTTCAGTAGTCCGGCTCTCTGTCGCTTAAAATCTGGAGCCCTTGCTCCCACTTTGTAGCTCCTCCCTTTGATCAGTTCAGTGCCTCTAGTGACGTGTCTGGCTTTCCTCTTCGTCCACAGCAGGAGGTGAATGTTGTCACTGTCCCTGCTGCCCACAGAGCTCCCTGCGGGGAGGAGGAAAGAGCTGTGGTGCCCTCAACCTCCCTTTGCCCCAGCTGGGGAGGCGGGAAGCCTGCGAGGGGCTTGGCCTGGCTGGGGACTTGGGTAGAGGGCATCGATGAAGCTCGCGCTCAGGAGGTTATTTTACTTGTGGGAAACTACACATCGTAGTAGGAGGTGAAATGTTTCAAACTTCCCCCGCTGCAGGAAGCTTTCTATTTGCCTGACAAGTAGGAATGTGAAATATTGCAGTCCTGGTATGTCTAGTCTCACCTGCTGTACGGAGAGCTGGAAAATGCCGCTCTAGGCTGATGGCAGCTGAACACCTGAGGGAGCGGCAGCGTGGCTCACGCAAAGAGGTTATCTCCAGGGTGCACCGGTAATGGCTTTTCCTAATGTAGCTGGGATAGTGACAGGTTATACCGTAAGGCCTGTCTAGTCAGAGCTGAAGCTGAAGGGGAATTAAAATGCTTAGGGCTCTTCATGGGTGAGCTGAAAACTGGAGAAATGCCCCCGCCCCTTTGAAAAAGGAAATGTGAAAAGTAATCAGGAGTATAATTGAACACCCCCTCAGAGGGGTAGGGATGTATTTATAACAGTCAGCAGCTATATACATTTTGTTTTAATTCTTTTACAGTACAGTAAGTCTTCCCCCTTGCTACTGTTGCTAAGAGACGTTACCGTACTTCTGTGTCAAGCAATCCCAGTCAAAAGAAGCATACAGTTTTCGAAGTACAGAAGATATAGCATAGCCTTCAAGTGTTCAAGAGAAAACTTGTATTTTTTCGTAGTGTTTGTTAAAAGTTATTCTTGTCCCGTTTTCCACAGACCTTGGTGGAAACTAGGTCTTGTAGTAAATGCATATCAGACGGCTGCTGCATATGAAGTGGTATACACGTAACGTTTCTGCCCATCCATTGCGTCATCACAGCAGGGTTCTGTTCATGCAATAGTGTGTTGTGAGGTTTCTGCCTTGCCTCGTCTGCTTCTTCATTTACCTAAGAATCTGATAAGGCTTAGACTGTGCCCTGTGCAGGTGAGTAGTCCCAATTCTTTTAGGAACAGCAGCAAGAATGGGCCTTAAAAGTGCAGTGTAAACAACTGCTTTTGAAAGAAGACACTATAAAGTCCTCCCAGAGAGTTGAATGTAACTATATCCAAGACGTTCCTCAGAGGGGAAATCATCTGTATGCAATGAATGCCACTGCAGTCAATATGCACATTTATTTCTTTGTATCACATGCAGAAAATAAATGAAACTCTAGAAATAGACACAAGTTTAAGTGTCTGTACTCCTTGTTTTCTAGAATATTTGGAGAATCTTGCTTCTGCATTTTTATTATTCCAAATATGTATTCTTTGAGTAAATAATTTTTTTAAAAAAATCTAAATATCAGACCCTGCAAATAGGTCTTTTAAAAAAGTCACTTGTCCACATATAAACTTGCAGGTATATCTTGACTTTTATCCAACTCTGCATTAATTTAATTTGACGGTATTGTGGTGCTTTAAACTTTGAGCCACTTGACAGTGAATTAACATATATCTCTATAACATAACCTTCCACCAGTGTTTGCAGAATACAGTGCATCATAAAAACGCAACTGCTCTGTGTTATGGACAAGGTATATTAATTAAGTCAGAAGGACAGTTGCTATACGGAGATGTTAAATCAGGACTGTTGAGAAAACAAGCAGGAATGGAGAAGGCAGCTGAAGATGCAGACGAAGTGCTGGAGCTGATCTGAGCAGAGGAACTCTGGATGGCTAAAAAGAGCTCCTCTCCTTCCAAAAGAGGAAGCTATTAGGGGACTGCTCAGACCAAAGCAGTTCTCTGCTGTGCATCTGAAGAAGTCAGGCTGACCTATGCTATCGTTATGGTAAGGGCAGATGGACACAAAATAAAGACTTCTATTCTAAAATGGCTTTGTCTACTTTCTGTGTTCCTACTGTTAGCATAATCAATATTTCAGTTTTAAGAAGACTGATTGCTCTTTACTGCTAATTGCACTGTGGTACTGAAACAAACCCAGCTGGACCTGCAGTGTACAAACAGTTAATTTGCAGAATGCGGTAGCCTTAGGAGTGGGGAGATTTTGTTCTTCCTGGACCTGACTGGAAAATGGTCTCCTCTGTCTGTGGTCATCTTGCAATCAGCTTTTTCATATTTTGAGCCTAATCCAGTGAAATGTTTCTGGTAATCACGGAACAGTAAACGATCAAGAGGCAGCAGAGGCCACAAGATTTGGCTCTGTTGCGTGTCTGCCAAGGCAGTATGTCTTCGAAGGCAACGAACAAACCAGCTGCCCTGTGGGATGGGAGATGTGCCACCCATGAGAGCTATTCCAGTGGTACTGCCAGGGCTCTAGTAACGCCTCCTGTGCCCAAGTGAGGGCTTGAACAGCTCTGAGGCTTGTTGAAGAACTGAGCGTATGCACCATGTATAGAGTTCATCCAAAATGAATCTTGTGGCTGGAGAATATGTGGCTGGGGATGTAGGTGCAAATGTTTAGTGTGCTTCCTCTCTTTACTGTGGGTAGAGAATCTGAGGCTAGGGGTATCTTCTTTGATCACTGTCTGTGCAATTAGTTTTCTGAATGATGATATATCCCTTTGGCTACAGTTGAACATGTAAGATGTTGAAGATCCAGCTGTCTTCTGTCAAAGTTCCATTAAAAAACAAGCAAAACATCATCCTTAGTTGCTGCTGAAGTCATGTAATCAATTAGTGGAGCCTGGCTGAGCTGATCTCCAAAGTTAATCCCCAGACTTTGTGGTAGAGGCTGCCACCCAGTTGGATGCTGAGGTCCCTATTTTGCGTCTTCTTCCCTGGAGTAAGGCTCTCCACCCCAGCAAGATTTCACAGGATGTGAACTTCTCGCCATTTGGAGCAGGAGACCCTTTCTTCTACAGAAATCTCCATGCCCCCAAATGTTTTCTTTCTCCCCTGGGTCTTCAAGCCCACATGTACAACATACTCTTCTCTGTCCTACTTTATCGCTTTTTCTCTGACAAAGTGGTGTGTCACCAATCAAAGGGAAGAGATGCAAAAACCAGCGTGTGTTTTGCTTGTTGCAGTGTTAGAGCAGAGGAACTATGCAGAATCCACCATCTCTCCTTTGTGGAAGGCAGCAGGAGACAAAGAAAGGGAGGTAGGGGAGGTAGAAACACAGCTGCAGGTCCAAGTTGCTCAAAGTAAGGCTTGCTCAGGCCCTGTAGGCTCAAAGAGCAGCACAAAGCAGTGATCAAGATTAGAGTCACGGACATCCTGATGCTACAGTGCTGTCAATAAGTTTGGTATTGTGTTTGTTTGGTTTTTATGACCTTTTGTTTGAATCTTGCTAGCAGTTGGCCTGGTGTAGCTCATTGCTATCTGGGAGAGTGCCCGTTTAAGCTTCTGCCCCACATCTAAGGCATCCTGCAGAATTCTTGATGAATGCATTGACCACTCACAGAAAAGTGTTATTTCTGCTTAGAAAGCTCTACAGGCTTCCTCAACTCTACCACTCTAGCTGGCACCACGGAAGAAATAATTTGTGGGTTAGACCTTAAAATGATCCAATATCGACCTTCTGATTCCAGACCTTCCTACTCCACAAACAGCAATGGTTATAAATTTATAAACTATGAAAAATTAAACATGCGGTGAACTATAACAGCACTTTAAAAACAACACGTTGAGAGTTGGCACATACTGCTGAGATTACTCAGATACTTTCTTAAATACACGGGGCTTCGGTCCACTTGCCCAACACTGGTAGACTATTCATTTATTGTTAATAGTAAGCGTAGTAGGAATTGCTTGTCAGTGGATGTTCAGGAAACTAGTCAGCTTGGTGAAGACTTTTCAGAGGTGCTTAGACTTCCACAATGTTTGTTGGGAAGTGGAGGACGTGGGATAGAGAGTCCTCCTGGAAGTCTAGGCACTAGTCACTTTGGGGAGGTAAACACACGGAGTACAGTTTTGTTCCGATCCACCTGTGTGCAAATGTTCAACAAGGAGATTACAGACATGCTCCTGGCTGCAGTCCACTTAAAACCTGCAATCAGGAATGGTTTTTTAAAATAAATTCATCATTTAATAGAGTGGTGGGTCTATACTTATACCCATTCTTGGAGAGACTGAGGAATTTTGTCATGGACCACAGTGTCTGAACAGCCAGCCTTAAGTTGGGAAGATGCTGGCTGTCTTAATTTTCTTTTTTGGTGGTCTGCATAACCACTTCAGTCTGGAAAGTTCAAGAAATAAAGGATCTCATACATGGCAAAATTATTTCCTGCAGCCTGCTTTATAACTTGCTGGGTTTTTTTGTTCCACTTTGCTTTATCACCCTGATAGTAACCATGGCAGGCCTCTGAAGACTGGATGCAGCAGCTGTGTTTTGCCATAATCTATAAAGATCTGCAGTTTCCTTAACTTGGGTTCCTCAACTCAGTGACTGCCAGCTGGACACAGAGCTAGCTTCCTTCCTTCCTTCCTTCCTTCCTTCCTTCCTTCCTTCCTTCCTTCCTTCCTTCCTTCCTTCCTTCCTTCCTTCCTTCCTTCCCTCTTTTTAGTCTTGAAATGATAATATTTTTATAAATTTTGCATTTTTTTTTTTTTTGGTTCAAAATAGCAACAGGGATGTGGATCAAGTCTTCATCTTACTGGAAACAAAATTGTTACACTGGTCCCGGTGACCTTGTTCTAAATAACCTATTCTGTATCCCATTTCTTTCTAATAAAAAAACCAACCCAAAACTTGAGCTCTGTTTTTCAAAAATTCTTAGAAAGATTGAAGCTTTTCTTTTTGTGCACATAAAGATAACTATGTGCATGAAAAATGAATATGTTACTAGCAAAGTAGTCCACAAGCACTGAAATATTCTTGGCATCTAAGCCATGGGGAAAACCCAGTGCATCTAAGAAAGGTTTGCAGCTATCAGCTTTGTAAAATAAGGTCTTGTTGTTATTCTTCTGGGCCTCTGGAGAGCCCTGAAATGCTTTATTGGGGCTAGAGAAAGGTGAAATGGAATTGTGTTTTACAGAATGAACTCCAATGGCAACTGTAATGCTAGTTCATGATGTACCAGAGTATATTTAGCCTTTTGAGTGTTTGTGCTAATGATAAGCCCCAAATGCTACTTAAAACTCACACATACTTTAAAAAACTGATAATGAACTGTTTTCAGCTGTGAATGTTGGACTTTCTGCAGGACAGAGCTAAAAAATGATTTAGGTGCTTTAAGGTTAAATAAGTCAATTAGTAAAAGGGCTGTTATCCTACAGTTGCCTGGTAATGACAGTAGATGAAATGTCCAGATAAAATATGTCCTAAGGCAAAATACTCTGATCCCATCCTAAAAAAATGAGAAAGATCTGTGATCTTAGAAATTTTGATTGCATTATTAATGTGTAAAATGTTACATGCCTTTGCACTTCAATTTTTCTCTGTCTTTACAATAGTTCATTATTCCTCATCAGACACAGGTTTATAGGTCTTCTCATAATTTATGTCTCCTGCCGTTTGTTTCAAGTATGAGAATAATTATGCTTGCCTTTTGGTATTCTTTGTTTTCAGGAAACAATGCATCAGGGAGGCTGTTTCAGAGATGCAGACTCTCGCAGGCAGGCATCCAAAGGAGGCAGAAATCTGAAAACAGAGCTTAAAAAACTTCAGGTGATTCTTCCCTCATTTGTAATTGCAGAGCCCACTGAAGTAAGCTAGATTGATTTGCTGCTTATAAGGGCAAGATCTAGCCATTTTACTTCAATTTTTCTTTCCTTCCTAATAGTTTATACTACTTCTTATATTGGGCATCAGAAATGTATTACTTGGAGCTGGTTGCATGACTTCTCGTTGATAATGCCCAGAAAGTCAAATTAGAGAAGCTTATTACTTTGTTAAACTTAGAGGCTGAAGTTTTTTGGGCTGCAGGTTTGCCAGAGACTCATCCTATTTTCTGCAAATTTGTTCCTGGCCTTTCTGAGAAATGCACTGGAGAAAAGCATATTGTTCTGCAGCTTAAAAAAAATTAGTCCATTTGGGAGTATTTCTGTGTGAGGAGGAGATCTGGAACGTCCAGGTACTAGGAGAAAAGACTCAAAGGAAAGTTGCCCATCTATGAGGTGTATGTCTTCTATTGTTTTCATAAAAACAAATCTGAGCATAGTCATAGTTATTACCCTATAAAAAAATCAGTTTACGTGTGCTCAGTGGCAATCCATCTTGCAGTCAATTTCTTCCAAGAGCCACTTTTACACTGAACACATTCCACCCCTTTGTTGGTCTTCACCGTCAGGCTGGAGAGCACTGTTTGGTCCTGTTGTGGGGCTTGGTAAGACTTTCTTTGGAGTTACTGCTCTTGAGCACTGCAGTGCTGGATACAGGGACAGAGATCACAGATGTGACAATAGACCTCTCAGGAGAGTGCAGGAGGAGAAGACGGCTTCCATACCAAAATGGAGCAGGACTTGGCCTGGCATGCCAGGTGTGTGGACAAAAGAGCTGTGAGAGTGCAAAGAGAAATGGACCTGCACAGTGACATGACTTGGAGGGAAAAAGAGGGTACGTATGTTGGAATGACAGGAACAGGTTACCAGCACAGAGCAGAAGAGCCCATGGTAACTTTAAAACACCTCTTACCAAATAAGGATATGAGTGCTTGAACCCAATATGCCTCAGATGAAGTGGTTTGTTAACTAATTAAGATTTTCCATGAAGGAATCTTTTTTTGAGAGCATCTAGACCTTCTGGATTCTTACAGGTGTGTCATTGCTTTTTCCTTCATAGTCTCTCTCTGCTAGATGACTTTATTGACTGCATTTTAATGCCTTTTGAAAAACCACACAAAAAAACCTTCACAGTACTCTGGTCTCCATGGCAAAGGTTCAGCTGCTATTGCTTTTGAATATGAATTTCAGGATACAGTACTGATAATCCTATTAATCTGTCTAGGAAACAAAAAAATAAGAAATAGAAGTTGACTCAATGTTGGAGGTAATCTCCTTTATTAGACTTGCATGACAATACGTTTCAAAGAGAAAAAACATTCAAGAATGGCTGTTTTGTCTTTCTAGGGTCTCATATATGCTGAATTGCCATATTTTGACCATATAAAAGGACTGACTAAGTTTTTGGTTACCTTATATTAGCAATACCTTTATCCATCTCGTGCACTTTAACACCTGGGTAAATCTTATCCATTTATAACAAAAGAGAGCTATAACATGCAGTTTGGTTCACTCCACCATGTATAAACTGACTCTGCTTTAAATAGTTCATAATAACTATTTGCATTTGAAGGAAAGTTGGCAGGAATGCCTTCTGCTAGGTGACCTTTGCAAATGCGTCTGCTGCTGCTACATGCAATACCTAAGAAGATGGTGTTTACTGTACTGGTTACCTCCTGGGAACTGGGAAAGAGGACACAGCAGCTCTTTGAGGCTTGGCAGAAGGTAATCAGAGATGTCACTCCCCACTCCATTCCTGCCAAATACAATTAGAACTTTTGCTGGGGAGAAAATCATTTAGGGGTTGCACTTAAATCTTAGAAGGGAATTTAAGACACATGTGAAATACTTAATTTTCAGCAGCTGATGCTGTAAACAGAATGTAGATACTAGTAATAGAGTAGAATTTGTTTTTCTTGCAATGAATACAAGGTATAAAGTGTTTATTGACTTAAAAAGAAAAACTGTACAAACAGAATAAAGAAGAAAGCATGCATGGCCGCTTTGAAGGAAAGAATGTTTTTATTTCATACTTTGAAGAAATTGTTCAAGTAGTTCAGCCGTGTAAAAATGTGACCCCTCTAATGCTGCCAAGGGCAGTGAGATCAGGGATAATCTGCTGAGGAAATGCAGCTCACGCAAGCCAAAAGGAGAGTTTTAAACTTACAACACCAATTTTTCCGAGAGTGAAGCATGTGTAGAAGGGGAGACTTGTACTGGTTTTTTGCTTGCTGAAGAATCCCATTGCCTGTTTTGAGGAATGTTCTCTCCGCTCTGCTGTAGATGCATGTGGATGTGAGGGACAATCTGATATATCTTCTCCCTCCATACTCCCTTTCCTTCCCAGTTAAAAACTCCATATAAGAGTAAAGTGGCTTTAGGAAAATGATATAAAAGTTACATTTCATCTTGCATCGTTCTTCCAAAAGAATTGCAGGATAACTGCCAGAAAAAGTGTAGACCAAATGGCTACATTGCAGCATCATTACATGGTGATGTGGAAGTTGATACTGTCATATTTGCTGTGGTGATAGGAGACGTGCACATGCCAGTCTTATCATAATTCTGAGGAATCCAGGGCCCTGTAGGTCAACGTAAAACAAAATAAAGAATGCTTTATTTATTTAAAACTGCAGCAAAACCAGATTTATGTATGTTGCTACTGAAACTATCAAAGTACCTATGATGCACTTACTTATTATTTTTGTTCATCTGTGGGGATTATTTCTCTAAGACATGTTCAAGCACATAACTAATGCTACTTTAGCTCTTTCAAGTTCATTTGATCAGTGGTTTTGTCTTATGCTTTCTTCAGTCTTGGCAGAGAGTTTATCAGTGCCTTCTCTTCTTTAGCTCTGATTCCTCTTTCTCCATATATTTCTTTGTAAATGGTTTTCTACCATATGAGCTGGCATCAACATTTTTTTTAAAGGCAATAACATTGCTTTCTAAAGCATCTTTCCATTCTACGGACAACAGACTAGAGTAATCCTTACATCTTGTTCTCATCCTTGCCCTGTAACTTATTTTGGCTGTAGTCTCTCAGCACTTCCATTCTCTTGTTTTCGAACTCTTCCCTAGAGCTGTTTGTGCTACAGATGAAGTCTATAAGGTCAAAATATCCATTTTCTTGCGTGAACAGTGATGGAATACCTGTTGTAGCAGGGGAAAATGGCTATACTTCTTTGCACTTGAGACTTCGTTCCTTCACCTTCCTGTGTGACTGCCCTTTCTGGGAAGAGAAACCCCAGACGCAAGTGGAATTCACCAAGTTAGGAACACACTGAGTTAGAAAGGGTTTCTGCAGGTAAGAAATGTAACCTTAATGATAATCCTGAAGATTAAAGGATGAGCCACTTTGTAGCACTTCGTCCTTCAATACTCTTGCTCTGTGTCGTTCTACTACCAGACATCCTTGTTTTCCTCAGGAATCAAATCGCCAGCACTGTTTGCCACAGCAGTTTGTTTCCTTCTTCATTGTCATGGTACTGGGGTTTCATTTCGCCTTTCTTCTAACCTGACTGACTGACTCTGACTAAGTTTTAAGCAGTTTTGAGATGCTTCTCTTAGCTATGTGCGCAGGGTATTGTTTTTGGTCTCAGTGTTATCTTTATATTTACCCTATCAGCAGCACTTTTGCTCCTGGCCAGTGATATTGGTATGCTCATAGCACCCAGGTGTGTTCCTTCTTTCTTGTCTGCTCACATACTCATCAATAATTCTTTTTCTACCTCCCTTATCTCCCTCTTGGAGAGATACAACCGCTTTAAACATAACAAAACCAGAAATTCTCGTCTTCCCCTCTGATTCTCACTATTCATCTTTCTTTTCTCTGTAGCAATGTTTGTGTCATTTTTGTTGTCATTGCCAAGAAAAGACCATTTTAAAAAACAGTGGTGCTCTGCTCTGGACCCTTCTCTCCCACACTACCAAAACAGGCATGTATATTTTTCAGCACAGTTCACCACAATTCTTAATTTTGGTTCAGTGGATAAGCCCTTCCATGTATCTCGTGTTTTGTTCCTCACCATCAACCATATTATCTATGCCTATTTTTTCATTTCCTTACCTACCCTCTGCAGTCTCTTAAAGCTCATACAAATCAGACTGATTTTTCATTTTTCTCTGTTCCTCATGATCCCCATCTTTTCTGAAGACTATCTATTGTTAGTCTAGCCTTATTTTTATTGTGGCTGTTCTGTTTATTCTTCTCAGCTCCCTCACTGCCTGCCAATTCAAATTTTTCATTTTAGCACACTTTTCTCATTCCTTGCTTTTTCTACACCATGCCTTTCTCATCTTGTCCTTTGGACATTTTCATTAACTCCTTTCACTTCTTGTTCATTTCCATAGCTTAAATCTCTTCTTAAAAGGAGTTTCAGTGTTTTGCTACTTAATCCCAAGCATACTGTCTCTCATGGATCAGCACTGCTTGTTTTCTTTACTAGGCTACACTACCCTGGGAGGTATTGAGTTTGCCTGATGTTTTTATATTTTTGTTGGGTTTTGTTTCTTTACATAATCCTTCTCCAAGTGTCATATTGGAAACTGTTGCAAGGGTACAGGCCTTGTATTTCCAGATTCATCATTATTCTGTTTCTGCTTAGAACTAGGGTAATTTTAGGATTGTATTTCACAGAAAGACAAAAATGTAAGACGACTTCTTTTGAAAGGGATCAAAGATATAAGAACCCACAAGCACCTTCTTCAGTGCCTGAAAAATTATTGCATTGGGCAATCCAGCTGTGGAAGAGAGGAAAACTTTGAAGAGGGTTCAAGGCCTGGCTAAATGTAACACCTTGGGCTGCAGACACTTGGCCTTTTTTTATCCTGTGCATTTTTGTCCCATGTGTCAGATACAGTTGGTCACAGATTTCAAGGGAGATGAATGAGCCACAGGGGGAAAGAAAAAGACTAGAAAACTGTGCTTCATGGGAGCCTGGAAGCCTGCAGGCAGAACTCAACTGTGAAAGTCACAGTAAAATACTTCCTCTTCGGGGATTCACCATATTGTTTAGGGTCCTGATTTCATCTCAAATCTTTCTGTATTTCATGCAACACTCAGCTCCTGGAAACATACTTTTGGAGCAAGTCTTCCCTTTCACTAAACAAACCCCATTTCTCTATCCTTTATATGTCTAGAGGAAAAAAACTTTTGGTGTGACTATGTCTGAAAGGTTTATAAACCAGAACATGGTTGTTGTATGAAGTCTTTTAAAATTTTTAAAATTTAAAAAAGTTGTATTATGATTTTTAAATCCATCTTCTTGATTTGGAGGACAGGTGATTTGTCATTTGCCATCACAATCAGAATTTGACAGTACTGAATGCAAATACCTCTCATTCCTACCAGTGGTGGGGAGATGTGGAAGGATCATTTCCTTTGGTAGGCCTTTGTAATAGGAGGGACAGCGGGGGAGAGGAGTATTTCCATGGGAAAGTACTGAAGAAACTGGATTTATATGACATAATTACTGAGGGAAAGGCCCTGTCATGTACAAACTGAGGAAACCGGCAGAGAGTTATGAGAAACTGTTTCATGTGGAGGCATGCCTGAGAGGATAAAAATCTCTTAAAATGCTCTTAGCTGTAGCTAAGTCTGGAGTGGGCTTACACTTCTGGTTCAGAGGTGTGAAGCTTGGAGACCTGTAATAAAGAATGCAGGCTCTTTAAAGACCTGGAAGGATGTCTGGCTTTCCCATGCAATTCAGTGGTGCACAGCTGCAGGGATTTAGACCAAGCATTTGATTTCCTGTCTGGCTTATAGGAACTGGCATAGAAAGAGAGGAGAGAATGATAGTACTTCTCAGAAAGGGAAAGGAAAGCTTTGGGTAAGGGAAGCCTGAGGGATCCTGATCTTCATTGTAGGGAGTTGCCCTCGGCTTCTTATGGGGGGAGGGAGGGACAGATAAGGGAGTCAAATAATAAGAGCTGGACAGGATATCTCTCATAATAAGAGCTGGACAGGATATCTCTCCCTAGGGTGTCATGATGCTCATTATCCTGGAAGGTGACACCAACCTGTGGCCACTTTCAATATGTTATTAAAACAGTGGGCCCAGTTCAGGGGCTCTGATAGCCAATTTGTTGCTAAATCCTTGACACCTCAGGAGACCACCTAGATATAGAAGTAGTTCACCCCATGTAGGAGAATTCTTTAGTTTGAATGTCAGATCGGAGAACACAGTTATAGTGCTTTTGGACCTTGACCAATATGGGTGGGTGCTGCTGTGCTGAACCAGGCACATTTGTTGGCCTGGGGAACATAGAATCACAGAATCACAGAATGCTAGGGGCTGGAAGGGACATCTGGAGATCATCTAGTCCAACTCCCCTGCCAGAGCAAGTCCACATATGGCAGGTTGCACAGGATGGCGTCCAGGTGGATTTTGAATGTCTCCAGGGTTGAAGACTCCACCACCTCTCTGGGCAGCTTCCAGTGCTCTGCCACCCTCAAAATAAAGAAGTTCCTCCTCATGTTCTTCCATAGGAAGATGGAACTTCCTATGTTCAAGTTTGTGCCCGTTGCCTTTTGTCCTGTCACTGGGCACCACTGAAGAAAGACTGGTCCCATCCTCCCAGCACCCTCCCTTTAACTATCTATAAGCATTTATAAGATCCCCCCTCAGTATTCTCTCCTCCAGACTAAAAAGACCCCATTCCCTCAGCTTTTCCTCATAAAAAAAGATGTTCTAGCCCCCTAATCATCTTCGTAGCCCTTTGCTGTGCCCTCTCCAGCAGCTCCCTGTCCTTTTTAAACTGAGGAGCCCAAAACTGGACACAATACTCAAGTTGTGGCCTCACCAGGACAGAATAAAGGGGGAGGATGACCTCCCTCGACCTGCTTGCCACGCTCTTTTTGATGCACCCCAGGATGCCATTGGCCTTCTTGGCTACCAGGGTGCTGGCTCATGGTCATCCTGTTGTCTACCAGGACCCCCAAGTCCCTCTCTGCAGAGCTGCTTTCCAGCAGGTCAGCCCCTAACCTGTACTGGTGCATGGGGTTATTCCTCCCCAACTGCAGGACCCTACACTTGCCTTTGTTAAACTTCCTAATGTTTCTCTCTGCCCAACTCTCCGTCCTGTCCAGGCCACGCTGAATGGTAGCATGGCCTTCTGGTGTGTCAGCCACCCCTCCCAGTTTCGTGTCATCAGCAAATTTGCTGAGGGTACCCTCTATGCCTTCATCCAGGTCATTGATGAATGCATTGAACAGGACTGGACCCAGTACTGACCCCTGAGGAACACCACTAGTCACAGGCCTCCAACTCGACTGTGAGAGGATCACAACCCTCTGAGCTCTACCTGCCCACCAGTTTTCAATGCCCCCCACTGTTCTTTCATCCAGCCCACACTTCCTAAGCTTGCCTACGAGGATGCTGTGGGAGATGGTGTCAAAAGCCTTGCTGAAGTCAAGGTAGACAACGTCCACTGCTCTGCCTTCATCTACCCATCCAGTCATGCCATTGTAGAAGGCTCTCATATTAGTCATACATGACTTCCCCTTGCTGAATCCACGTTGACTGCTTCTGATAACCTTCTTTTCTTCCAGATGCTTAGAGATGGCACCCAGAACAAACTGTTCCATCATCTTTCCAGGGATGGAGGTGAGGCTGACTGGTCTGTAGTTTCCTGGATCTTCCTTCTTGCCCTTTTTGAAGACTGGAGTGACACTGGCTTTCCTCCAGTCTGTCCTTCTTTGTTTTTCCTGTGGTCCCCTGAAAGAAGTAGAGACCTGAAACTATGAGATGGATGTAGACTGATGAAACTGGTCTGCATACTAGACTCAACATGTGGACCTTTTTCTGTCTCCTGCACTGCAGAGTGTTGTATTTTCTGCACTCCCAAAATAGCTCTGGAAGAAATTGTTCTCCAGGCAAAAAGCCTCTCTGAAGTGTAGTTTGTTTCATGCCTGGAGTGTTCATGCAGACTCATGGCTGGACTGCATTAGCAATAAATTATAGGAATTGACAGGTAGTCTAGTTGAGTTAATAGGGGATTAAGGCGTTGGAGGGAAGAGATTTACACATGCTTCTGACCTACCTGCAATAGCAAGGAAATATTTGTTTTGAGGTGCCTGCACGCCTCTCTGGGCAAAAGTCACAACATGGCATTCTGTCATGTCAGCAGTGGATTCTTATTTTCCTCATTGTCTTCTTGCACAGTCATATTCAAAAGCCATGAAATCCTTATGTTGATTTTATGCATTTCAGTCCAAACTATGATCCTGAGGACCTTGTGCTTGTTACCACCTAAACTTGGAAACTTCTGAGTTCTTTTTTCTTCTCTCCTCCTCTCCCCTGGCATTTTGCTCCCCTGAAATATACCTAAATGAATGTCTCTGTATACATAGAAATACAATCACTTCAATATCATAGAATCATGGAAGAATCTGGTTGTAAAGGACTTCTGCAGGTTACAGAGATCAGGCTCCCAGTTGCAGTCATAGTATTCCTGCCAGTAGGTCAATTGTGGCTCTGCCCAGCCAAGTCCTCCTGTAATCCTCTGAGGATGGAGAATCCATGATCTCTCCAGGCAGTGTGTTTCAGTGCTGTTCCACACTTTCCTGTGTAGGAAATAATTCCTATTGTCCAACCTGAACCTCACAAAATGTAACTCATGGGTGTTGCCCCTTATGTTAGTATCTGGCACTGCAGAGAAAAGTTTGGCTATGTCATCTTTGTCTTTCAAGTTGTTGTAACCTGCTGTGACATCTCCCCTTAGCCTCTTAACTGCAAAACTGAAGCCCAGCTCCCCTCAGCCTCTTGTCACAAGCCCTGTATTCGTGAACCCTGAGCTATCTGGTAGCCCTCTGCCAGTCCCTCTTCTTTTTCTCCAGATCCCTGTTGAACTGGGTTCCCACACCTGGCCACAGTCTATTCCAGGTGTGATCTCACCAGTGCTGGCCAGAGGGTGAGAGTGTCTTCCTTGGATATGTTGTCCATGACCCTCCAAATGTGGCCTGGTGTGGAGTATGCTGCATGCACAGGGCAAGTACAGTGTTGGCTGTTATTCAGCGTAGTGTCCACCATCACCCTAAGTCCTTTTGAGTCCTTTTCAGTTGCTTCCCAGTCTGTCCTGGTGCATGGAGTTGTTTCAGCTACAGAACTTTGTGCTTCTCCTTGTTGAATGCCAGGAGGTTTCTGTGGCCCAGTCCTCCTGTTCTGCAAGGTTCCTTTGGATTCAAGCTCTACCATTCAGCGTGCCAGCTACTCCCCTTTTCCTGTTAGTCAGGTCACCTTCCCGATTACCATTATTTTGCAGTGATGGTAGACAGGGGCCTTGGTATCACTTTCAACACTCTGGTAAATTCTGCAGATCTGGATTAACTTTACTGTACAATCTGCAACCACTTGCTCTCCATCTGTTGCCTGTCCTCCTTCCCAAACTCTGTGGTAAGCACAAAAGAATCATACAAGGCTTTATCTTTGAAGACTGAGGAAAAAGATAAGCATTGAATATTTTGCCACTTTTTGTACAGTCCATCTCTGTGCCTGTGATGAAGTACGCGCTGTCTGTGCATGTATTGTTGGGATGTACTCAGAATGTTAGTGTAAACTGACGATGCTGATTTAAAAATTTATAGCTTTGCATGGGGGCAGATCATCCCTGTTTGTCGTACTTGAATCTGTGTCTTAGCTGAGGTGCAGCATGTTCTGTCTGAAAACTGTCAAAAATGTCTCAGACAAGCTTCATTTTGAAGCTTTCAAGTTGTAGATGCTCTACAACTGCATCTAATGCAAAAGAATGTGCATCAACGTTAAGTGCTTTCATTGAGGTTTTATATGTTTTCAGAGCACAGTAATGCTGATGTAATGACCATGGCTCAACTGGTACATGGCAGTTTGTTAAGTTGCAATGTGATGTAGTCCTCAGAGTGCTTTGGAGGTGGTTACATAAAAGTAACATGGAGGGAGAGAAACTAGTCTTCATACTCAGGACATTTGTATGTTTAAGGTATTTGTGTTTCCACGAGGGCAAGGGCAACAGAACAGTGTGAGACTGACATCCTCCCTTGTTTTCCTTCTACTGGTAGGTAATGGTTTAAAGAAGAGTTCACCAGGCCAGTCTTCTATCATTTGAAACAAAAGTTAGTCATCTGAGACATCAGACGAATTTGATAAAGGTGGACCAGAACTGCAGGACAAAGGCATGCTTCTGCACAATGGAAACCTTAAACGTAGCGCTTGTATAACTTGGTAGAGTTCAGATTAAAAGATTATGAAACACGCCTTTTTTTTCCTGAAACTCTTTCCCACTTCAAAGAACAAGAAGTTTCCTTACGAGAATGAAAGGCGGTGAATTCATAACAAACAAGTCAAACCGCAAGTGCTTTGTGTAACTGCGACCTGCTGCAGGCAAACAGAGATGAAGGGCTCATTTCCTTGTAGCACAGGAACTGAGGACCTCTGAGGAAGCCACACTGGATCATGCACCTTCTGAGCTCAGAGCCTGGCAAACATCCTTCCAATGCCTGGTGTAAGTTGGAGTGGTTTCAGGGAAGCTTTAGTTACCTGCTATGTCCCTGGGCCCCTTGTAACTGTGTAAAGGAGAAAGAGGCTCGATCTACAAGCCACGCTTCTCCCTTTTGTGTCCTACATGACAGCATCATCTGAATGGACCCTCCTTCAGCAGGAATTGGGAGAAATGCCAACAAAAGGCCATTGTGTTAGCTTTTCCTGGTGGAAAATGAGCCTTGTGCTAAGCCTCATGTTGCCTTGTGCTATTTTTGCCGTTCCACAACATCAAAAGGTAAGGTTTGTATCTATCCTAAAAATACACCTGGGAATAGAGATAATGTTTCAGGACACAAGTTTAACATGCCATATTGAGCTCGCAAGGAGTACTTTCAGTCACAGAATTATAGTAAGAGTTGGATATGCTATGGATTTATTTTTTTCCTTGGGAATATCTGAAGCTTAGTAGTTGTCATAAATGCTGGACCTTGAGCCACAACTCTTCTCTTTTTGTCTATGTAAGAGTAGTGTGAAGATTGCAAAACACTGCCATCTCTTTAATAATTAAAAATTCCCTGTCGAAATAAATGTCCAGCAGCTCCTATGTGAGGCTATTGGTGTGCTGGGGTATTTGCTCCAAAGCAATGTCATGATAATTTGAAGTACCAAACTATCTCATCTGCAGGTGAGAAATGCAGCAGACTTTCATTATTTATTGTCCTCAATGCAAATGAAAATAAATTGCACTTAAATATCTGGGAGTTTTCATACCTTTAAGCAAAAAGTAATAAGGAATAATCGTCCAAAAAGTGAAAATACTAATTACTGTGAAAATACTTTTTGCTGTTCATGAACTGTTTGTAAACTGTAACCGGATTCTACAAATCTGTTCAGTTGATCATATAGATGAACAATTTTCAATTTACATGTGCAAACTATTTAGTTTGTCTATTTGCCCCATCCGATATATGGCTGGTTGCGTGGCTACATAGTTGTTCCTGGACTGAAGGACAGATTTTTAGGCAGTAGAATACTGAATAGTAAGTATTTGTGCTGCTGCATTGAAAAACTCAATTATGTGCAGGCATTTTGCAGAGAATAGATATTTTTCAAGCATTCACATGAATCAAAAAGCTATTCCCTGGAATGTTTATGAACTTCAAAGCAGGGGTACATGAACAGAAAAGAACATAAGAGTGCTTCAGAATTCAAAGAGTCATTCTTAAACATCACTTGGCTGTGCCAGCCTTAGGCCAAGTGTCAATGCTGTCTCTCTGCTTACTATTTAATATTCTGGTGATATATGCACTGAACATTTGTGAAGGCAAAGTGTTCTAAGTTGATGTTTTTCTTAAAATATTTATGTCAGCTAGGGGTTGTAATCTAGGGGACTGCTTGGAACAGCAGGCAACTGGGAAAGGGAATCAAAGCATTAATAAGAACTGCCATCCTTCATAGGAGACAAAAGGTTTTTCTTATTCTCTCTTCATGAAAGCTAGCTTGAAACTCTTTGACTGGGTGAATGATCCTGGGAACAGGGAGAGTTTGAGTAAATTGCCACTTGTTGACTCTTGAGGGATTCTAAAGGACATCCGGGGAGAAGTATGAGCTAATTTTTGGTTTGTTTACATGGAATTTCCCAAGTCGCACCAGACCACCATGGAGAGACTGTGAAGAATAGAAAGTAACTTGAAACTGGTCAAACTGGGTAGTTTGGACTGTGAATGTCATACTTGGAGCATGGTGTATTTTTTTGATTAATAAGTTACAAGCAGACTTATCACTCATCTCGTAATTCTTTGGCAAAGAAGGAAATACTGGAATTGGGAAGGAATATCCCATGCAGGAGAGTGGTTCAATACTGGAACAGGTGCCAGGAGAGGGCTGTGTTATCTCCATCCTCAGAGATTTTCAAAACTTGGATGGGTCCTAGACCAACGTGATCTCACTGTGAAGCTGGCTATGCCCTGAGCACTGTGGACCAGAAGTCCAAAAAGTGCTGAAAGAGGTGTCCCTAGGGAAAAAGCAGAGTGCTTAAGGCATGATATTAATATCTGTTTCCTATTTGGGCTGCAGGGCAGAATTCCAAAGAACATAACAGCTGGAGTCTCATCTCTGTGCCGGTAGCCTTGCACAGTTTCTTTATTCAGCCTTGATTTTTCTCTCATGGACTTTATCTCATCTCTAAAGTCATGGGAACTGAAATTTTATGCTACCTTTTTTCTCCTCTTATCAGAGAAACATTGCTTTGTATTATGTTATCTGTCTTGTCTAAAACCACTTCTAGCATGTTTTTAAACAACATAAATATCAGGCTAGGAAAAGAATTATTGTGTAATTAGATGTAACAGTATGAAATGAAGAGGAAGGTTTAGGACAGATAACAAGGAAGTCTTTCATTGCAAGACTTCAAGGGATGTAGCAGAATTGTTCAAGTCATTTAAAACTGGTCTAAGCAACTTCTTGAGATTAACACTGTCTAGAAATATCTTGGATCCCTTGTCTGCAAACTGCTGAGCTCTTGTAAGTCCAATTAGAGAGGACAGAGCATTTGTTAGAACCTAATCTTTTTACCTCCCAACAATTTCTACAGTAACACACCAAGATTACTTTATAAATAATATTTCATTTTGCATGTACTGGCCTGAACTGTAAACTTTCTTAGCAGAAAGGACTTCTGGTCATCAAAAAGCTCAGCAGGATGTTATGTCTACATACACAGGAGGAAAAGTTTGATGATGTTTATTTCTGTTTAAGTACAAAATAGGCAAACGCATAAAAAACTTTCTTTTTTTCAGGTTAGACTGCAACGGCTAGACTGAAGCTGAAATATGTTTAGTGTATTTAAAATACATGGTTGGCTACGTTCTTATGTAAGTAAAAAAGGTTACGCGGCAGAAAGTCCAAGTGGGTTACCTAAGCAATGATTGGACAGCAGTAACTGCTACAGAGAAAGAAATAAGGGGTGGTGGACTTTGATTTACTTTGCCTGCTGTGAAAGTGAAGCTATGAGAGAAGAGCCTTGGTGTAACCTCCAATAACTCTGAGGCAATGCAGCCATCTGACCACAGGGTGGTCAGTACGCCACATCCTGTGGGATACTCATTTGGGTTAGGGTGGTTCACAACTCTCCAGATCATGTACTTGCTTGGCTTCATAAATTCTCTGCTGTAACAGGCTTAGATGTCACTAGGTCTCTCTGAAAGCTGAAAGGGTAATACTTAGAGTGCTGTTTGGGGCCAGCACATAAAGACATAACATTACCTTGTAGAGCCATTACCATTAAAGAATAAATTAAATGCGTGTTTAATTAATTAGTGTTATCTCCAGCTTCATCCTTGAATAATTTTATCAACTTTTTTTTTTAGGGAACAGCTTGGAACACTGAGAAACTTTGTTTTGCAAAATATGCAACGTCATGTTTCACCATGGAAATAAATCAATAAATAATTGACCACTTGCATAGATCACAACACATTTACAGAAAGGAGGGTCTGCTTTGAGAGGACAATTGTAAATGGTAAAACTAGGGCAGCTAACAACTGCTGAGAACTGGGCTTGAAATTGTGCAGGGGTAACTCTGTGATCTACGAGAGAGAGTCCGTCAGTCTGACAGTTTCTCCATGCTTGTGCCAAGTATGCTGATGAAATTCCAAGGGGTTACCAGTCATGTATGATGCATAGTTTACAGATATTTGTATTACTGAGTGAATCAGATCTGAGAACAAAGTGAAAGATAGCTGTTGTTGTCAGTGAAATGACTAATGATGAAGGTTATGAAGGTTATGAAAGCCTTCTCAGTGAAAAATGGTGTACGGAACATACCTTCCTTGCATGCTGATGTATGGAGTCACCCACCTCAGACTCTCTCATTCAAGTCATGAAACTACTTACAACAACACTTTTCCATTGATGGAGAGAATGTTAGGTGTATGAGGCAAGATTTCAAGTCTGTACTACCTGGAATATTTTCCAGTTAACCTTTTTTGTGGTTTGTGGAGAAAGATTTTTTGTTTAAGCCCAATGAGGTGTCAATATGTTGATACAGCACCTTATGAAAATGCGGTTGTAGCAGAGGACAAGGAGGCTGGACCATTAATTGTCTAACTCATGAAACTCCCAGACCAGCAACAGTATCACACCTAGTAGCAACTGTATGGAACAACTGGTCACATACACTCCTCACTTTTGAAGAGGGAAGACCTTTCATTTTTGTTTTGAGGTTAGTGAGTCCTTGGAGGTCTAGCAAAACTGGAGATGTTATTGGTACCAGGTTAAAAGAGGAACCTGATATGCTTGTTATGGTCTGCTGTTGGCAATTCAGTCAAGATGGTGAAGTGTCTGTGATACTGAAAGTGGGCATCCTACTGTCAAACACCTTAAATGCATGAGTTTTCGATGCAGAATAGTTACTATGGCATTGATTATTGAGAAGATTATATCTCTGAACTTTACTTCAGTGACATAGGGGTTTGCTCTGCAAATGCAGAGAGCTCTCTTCACCCTAGGAATGTTGACTGGTCAACTGGAAAGTTCTGGTCTTTCTGACCACTAATTGTCTTTCTAATTGAACGTCACTGTCCTGAGATGTGTAAATGAGATAACCCGGTGCAGCTGATAAAGAGCTCACTCACTGTAGAATCTCGTCCTTGTAATTTAACTGCTTTCTATTTCAGAAGATAATACTTTAAACTATTGTGAATTTTTATGGTTATATTTCATATACTATATGAAAGAAAAAGAATGTTTATCTGTACAGCAATTTAATTCTGTTTACACATTTGAACAAATGGACAAGGTAGAAATGCCTTTTGTCAAGCTTATTTCCAATCTTTGACTTTGAAAAGGTGGGAGCATCAGCTTCTGTGTGAAAAAATGTTTGTATTTTGGCATGGATTTATCATAAAAAGAAGTAGTAAACATCAGTAAAAATTATATTTGAGTAATAGCCACATGTCCTGTGTCAACTGTGTGCATTAAATTTTTATCTATGGCTATTTTATTACCAAAAAAAAGTGGAAACTGATTAAAAAAAAACCTTACATAAATTTATCTAAATAAGCTACATTTGGAAGTCTTTAAATTGTTAAGAATTCTAATTATAAATAATTTTAATTTTCTGCTCACATAACTTGTTCCCATTTCAGGATGCGTTCTTGTCTGCCACTGCTTTAAAGCAGGAAGGGTCCAAGCCCTCTCACGTAGGTCAATTCATGCCCATTCCCACCAGATGTCAGTATGATATAGATAAAGAGAGGCACCAGCACAGGAAGAAATATTCCAGCTCTGCAAAGCTTTTCTGCCAGAATTTATTAGTCATGGCAGTCTTGTAAGGCTCATTGATCTCTTCAGGCCCGGGCTGATGGAGTCTATAAGGAACAGCCTTTACTCTGACAGTGCTGGCACTCACGCGGGATGCCAAAATGCCAAGGTCAAGTCTCTGACTTTGAACTCAGGGCAGAGTCTGGAGTGTAGAGATGTTCAGTAATTAGGGGAAGTGGCAGGAAGGAGATTGCATTTGTTTATGAGTATTTTGTATTTTCTGGTTTTACTGTTTTTCATGATACATTCCTGTGGCCAAAATGTGAGAAAAAACCCACCTATTTCTTCATCTCTCCAGCACCTTCTTGAAGTTTCTATCTCTAGAACAGTAACAACAGTTAATTGGAATCTTTTGTGTTTGCAACGCTCCCATTTTTCAGTTTTTCCTATATTATTCCAAAATCTCTTCCCTCTGCCTCATGTCTGAAATTGGCCTTAAAGTAATCTGAAAACGAAGGAGATACGGCTATGTGAAAGGCATTCATTCCAAGTGGGAACTGTGCTGCTTTGAACACTGGGAAAAGGAAATAGGAAGTCTTCTTGTGGAATTGCTTGTTGTTTGTTTGGTTGGTTTTTTGTTTGTTTTTCTGCCACCTTGTCTCATTCATGGCAAATTGCGTCACGAAGGCTCCTGAACTCTCCTTGCTTGGATGACAGCAATGCAATTAAAAGAGGGTGCTGCTAAAAATAACAGGCTTATTTTCTTCTGCATGGGATAAGATTCCCGGCCAGAGGTGACAGTGCCTGGGATTGGTGGGAGAACTTTTACTGTGGGAGATAGGGAACTTTATTGCTCTCCTTACCATTTGTTTGTTTCTCGTGCAGTCTGGGAGTATATGTCTGCTGTTCCCCAGTCTCTTTGACTTTTCCACAGCTTCATGCTTTGGGCTCCTCCCTGTCCTGTGACAGGTGACGGGTCATGGATGGAGGAGGATATTGGTTGTCTTCCTCACTCCATCTGGCCCTGTTTTAGCAAGGTAGAGTTGGAAAGGACCAGGCAGGAAAGGATCTCAAGGCTGCCATCTTAAACCACTGGCTAACAGCAAACGATGCAAAATCTTTGAGACTCCACAAAAAAGATCAAAAGAGATAACTGCCTATCTCCTGATCCTAGAGAAAAGTTCAGGACATGCCTTCCATCTGGAGCCTACCTAACCTTAAAAAACCCACTTCCATCTAGCCTCCTTTGTGGGGAAGAGGAAAATCCAGAGATGTGAACTGACTCCCTTCAGGATCAGCATTGGTACTACGAAGTCTGCATCTTCCATAATCCTAACTGGACCTTGATCCAGCTTCCATAGCCAGACTGGGTAAGGCAAGAACAGGATGGTATCTCTTGTATTGTGTAAACTCTGACATTCATTTTTCAAAATTACCAAGGAGTGTTGTGCAGCAGACTTTTTTATATGGCTCATTATACTTTTTTGGCTAGCGTATTGCAGGCTGCCATATGGCTCAATATAAAAATCTTTATGGGTATCTGCTGTCTCTCATAATACATAAAGATATGTTAATTAACACTAATTAAATCAATCTAAAACATATATGAAACATAGCCCTACAAATTAGATAATTGAAGTGCGTTGGCCAAGTCCTTAGCTTTTGGCTAAATGCTAACTGTTCAAAGTTGATGCCTAATGAAAGCACCATAACACTCTCCTACTCTGCCTGTGCTTATGCTGTGCAGACATTCCCACTGCTGCTGAGTTTTCTTATTTGTTGAAGGTACAGGAATGTAAGTGCCTGTTGTCATTTTGAGCAGAGCTGGAAAAACTAGTTGCAACACACCAGCAGTTCTTGCTGATGCTCTGAATGAGTGATTTTTTTCCTGAGTGTCCTTCTGACGTCAGTGGCCAATTTGGATTCACAGGCCAAACCTGGCTTATGCTGTAGCAGGGCTGAATTTAAAACCTGAGTTAGGAAGTAGGAAACAGAAGGTAGATTTGCTTACATGACTGTATCTGGAAAGTTGTCCAGAACACTGAGAAAGCACTAGAAATACTGAGAAAGTATTGTCACGGGCTAAATGTCTCTACTCAAGGAATTTTACTTAATTTATTGCCATTTAATATAAGCCATTAATTACTGTTTCAGATATCAGAGAAAGATGTGAAGACAAACAATTAAACAAACACATTTCCTCACCTTCCCCAGGACAAACTTTAGCACCTCTCTTCCCTTCTTCCTAGTCTCCAAGCTCCTTGTTACTGCATGCTATAGTAAGCCCCCACTTACTCCTTTGGGCAGGCTATGGGCAACACACAAGGCTGGGTCACTGTGTAATGGTTTCTTTCTGCTAATACTTGCTTCTTGCTCTTTTTCCTTTACTTTTCCTTGCTTCTCTCTGCTCTGGCCTGGGATCTTCCATGAGCCACCGTTCCTTCAGGGATGCCCCTGCTCTGGCATGACTTATCTGCAAGCTGCTATACATTGGGGCTGTCCCTGCCACAACATGTGTTGCTCATGGGCTGCAGTCCCAGAGGGTTGTCCCTACCCTGGTGTGAGTCACCCACAGCTGCAGGCTGTCTTTGGTGTCCTCGCTGTAGTGTGAGTTGCCCTTGGCCACAATTTCTTCAGGGTGTCACTGCTCCAGCGTGGCTCAGCCATAGCCACAGTCTCTACAGGGTGTCCTTGCCCTGGTGTGGGTCACCCATGGGCTGCAGTTCCTCAGAGGGAAACTTATTCTGGCAGGGAGTGCCGCCTTCCAGGAGTGTGTCTCCAGCCGTGTCCGCAACAGCATCTTCCATGTGCCCTCTCCCCTTCCATTCCTCCAAATCTATGCCTTTACTTTCTTTTCACGGGTCTTCTTTGGTGTGTCCTCCTGTGTCTCCTGCTGCCAGCGCTTGCCACCATTTCTTAAATATGTCTGAACAGAGGAACTATGTGCTTCTCTGACTCGTTGAAATCTTGAGGTATGAGTTTTTTTCATGTTTCAGAGCTGTTTGGATGTGGCTGTGACCAGCCCAAGGCAGTTCATGGTCTCCTCCCACACAGGTCACTCCTGCAGTCCTCTGCTACCCAAACCCTGCCAGCTATGCCCAGTACAAGTATTCCCAGTGGGGCATGAAGAATATCCTTGCTTACCCTCCAAGTGCCTATAAAACACAGAGAGCTTAACACAGCTCTGTTATCTAGAAAGAAACAGTCAATGCAGCACTTGAAAGAAAGAAAAAGTTTTTTCTAAAAGATTTCTCCAGCTTGTATATTTTCTTTCAGATTACTTATTTATTTTAAGGAACCAAAGTGTTTGCTGACAGAGGCATAAGACCTTTTATAGACTAAAATAACAGCAATCTATCTCCTGCTGTAACTCTCTGGCAGCTACTAAATCAATGACAATAAAACATCAATGGTTAACACTGTACAGTTTATTCTGAAAAAAAAAAAAAGCTATGGGGGAGCTTGTTGTGATTCTATAGTTACACACAAAAGGGAACTCAGTCTAAAACTGGGCATTTGGCATCTACATTATGTAGAAAACATGGCATCTCAAAACAACAGTGTTAGAGCCAGACCCATAAAGTTGAAGGGCAAAATTCCTGACTTTGGTACTGATTTTCTGTTTGACCTTGAGAAGTCACTTTAATCTTTGATGAAGGCAGGGCTGCTGGTATTTTCCCATTGGTAAAATGTGAAAATAGTGTCAGGTTTTGATCGGCTATTTGAGGGTCCCTGACAGAAGACTCTATGCAAGTATCGATTATAGCAGTTGTGTTATAAATGTTAGCTGGAGCAGAATTCAGTTCATAGTTTTCCCACAGGAACAGAAGAGTCAGCATTGTGAGAGAACTTGCACATGATGTAACTTGGTTTTCTAGTTTGATGGATATAGGTTGCTTACAGATAAATCTTTGCTTGGAATGAAATGATACAGAATTTGCTTGCTTGGTTTTTTTTTGCTCTTGAAGTTACTTAGTAGTAAATTTTAATCTTTGTGGTGTTCCTTAAAAGGACAGAAAGTGCTAGTAAAATATTACATCTGTTTGGAACACATTTTAAACAGAGGATTATTTATTCTTTAAGAGAGAAGTATGTATACGTTTTCTGAAACAAGAGTATTTAAACACAAGATAGAATTTTGCCAACAATGGAAGGAGAAGTGATCAAAAAAAGTCTCAGAATTAAAAATCAACAATGTTGCTTATTTAAAGGAGGGAGCTGTAATGTGCTGCAGAATTTGTTTATGTTCAGAAAACACATTGATGGTGAGGTGTGGAGTGATGTACAGTAGGCAGTGTGACTGTAGGAGGAAGTTCACTCATTAAGATTAGGGTTCATTTACTGTGGTCAGCTTATACAGTGTAAATAACATAGTTGTCAACTGAAGAATAGTCATAGAGTCAAAGTTGCCTCCAGAGGTCATGTAGTCCATCCCCCTAAAGAGGATGAATTAGACCTATATGATTTCTGAGAGACGTTTCTCTAACGTATTACTAACCCTCTAGTGATGGAGACACAGCCTCAGCAGGAAATCTACTTCACTGCTTCGCTAGGCTTTCCAGTAAAATGTTTTTCCTAATGTTTAATCTTTCTTGCTGCAAATTAAAGCTTCTCTCCTAGCTACTATTTCCATGAAGAACAGATTATTCCCTTCCTCTTTGTGATAGCTTTCTATTTATTTGAAGATAGCTAACCTGTATGTTTTACTCTCTACTTTCCTCTCTACTTTCAGCCGAATATGCCAGTTCTTTCAGTTTCCTCCCCTCTGAACTCTTTTCTTCTAGTCCAGACTTTTCCTGAAGTGCAGTGCCCCAGCCCAGCTGTGTTCTTGCCAGTGCTAAACAGAACAGAAGGATCAATTCATGTCTCAAAAACCTTACTTCTGTTTCTGTATCTCAGTGTGACACTTGCCATTTTCACAACAATGTGACGCTGCTGACTCATGCTCAGTTTGTCATTGACTGTAACACCTACATCTTTCTTTGCAGAGCTGTTACCTAACCTGTTTCTTCCCATCTTGTGTTTGCACAGTCTGTTGAGTGTAGGATATTGCAATTGCATCTGTTGAACTTTGGGGTTTTTTTCCCTATTTTACTAGTTCACACATATAATTTTGCAGTCTTTTCCCATGTGCTTCTAGTTTCTTCTAGCCTTATTCCATGTCGTAGCTATTAAAGAAAACACTGAAGAGGACTTAATCTAGGGTATACATATGTAGACAGTTCCTTCTAGACTGGGTTTTACAATTTGCTTGTGTAAACGGTACATCAGACCATATAAAAAGTCTTATTAAAGTCACAACAGAGGATGTCTTCTGCCTCTCCTATATTCAAAAGACCCTCATACTTTTATAGATAGAAATTAAACTGATTTGAAGTAAAAACCTTTCAGAAGCTTGCAAGTGTGTTCCTTTGCTCCAGAATGTTTATAGGAGTGGCAGTTACAAAGACCAGTCTGCAGTTCCCCGTTTTTTCTGGTTTTCCCTTTTTAATGATGTGCATTGTTTTGCGCCATTGCAGTCTTCTACTGCCACCTCACCTGTCTTCCTCCTATCCTGAGAGATGACTGCTAGTGCTTTTGAGGTTGCTTGTGACAGTTCTGTAGAAATCCTAGGATGAAGTCCGTCATGCCAAGCCAATTACTGTCTTCTTTCCTTCATAATGGAAGGATCCTTGGTTCTCTCTTTTATTGCAGCCTTTTGTTACTAATAGTAACAGGGTAGTTTACAGGGTAGACTTTTCTAGGGAAGACTTGATGCAAAAAGGGCATTAACCGTCACGGTGTTCTCAGAATCATCTATCAGTCACTTTCCCTGCCTGTTAAATAGCAGAGTAACACTTTCCTTGTTTACAGTGAACAAAGCTCTTCTCAGTCTCTTTTTTACTATTAATGTATTTATGGAATGATTCTTGTTACTGTCTATGTCTCCCAGTCATTTCTTTCTCCTTTACCCTTATGTGCTTATGTTATCCTTTTATACTTGTCCTTGGCAATCTGGTTTAGTTTCCATCTATTGCATTCCTTCGATTTATGCCTAACATCAGCAAGAAGCTCATGATGTATCTTAATTGGTTTATTATGCATGGTAGCAAAATGAACGATAAACAGTTTCATCTCTTGATAATTTTTGCCTAAACTGCTGCCTTGCAATAAGTGTCAGTTACAGAGATCCTTTAGCATTCATCATTTTGGGAGATTTGACAAGGTGAATGTTCAGGACTCACTTTTCTCCCCTCACATTCCCTCTCAGTGCAGAATTATTACAAATGCCTATCCAAAAGTTCCTATGTTTAGAAGGAGGGTGACCTATGGTTTAGTCTACTATTCTGCAGAGATAGACCCCCTGCTAGTGTTCTGTGTCGAAAGAGAGACCAAACGTGCTATTTATACTACATATCTTACTAGCCAGTGGTTCATAATTAAGGCAATACAAATGATTAACAACAACACTAATACAATCCAGGAATTGAGTGTAGTTCAGTTTTAGATCCATGTTTGAACTGCCAACGTTCAGTGTGGTAAGATGATCTGCAATGGTTTTATGCTAATGACAATCATCTGCGGCTCCCACTGAGATGAGCGTAGTGGCTTCTATTAAGTGCTGTAACTCAGCATCTCGTTGTATATGAAAATGAAAGAGATTAATGTATTTGTACTGAACATACTTGCGCATCAGTGAAGTGAAGGTGCAGTGAAAAGACAAGTCTGTGAACCCAATTAGCTAAAATGAATCCCAAAGATCTAGTCCTATCTTGCTTGAGAAATGTCACCTAACATTGTAACATGTGTTACCAAGAAACGTACTGTTTGATCATGTCAAGAGCCTTCAAGGAACTAATGCTCAGTAACCTGGAGATACTCTGCCAGAAGATATGTGAAGGGAAATGCAAGGCGAGTTGAGAGAACTCATTTGTAGAGTTTTAAGTAAATGCAACTCATCAAAATCATCTAAGAAAAATTCCTTTAAAATGAAAAAAAAAAAGAATATGACCTTAGATGACTAATTTCATTAGTTTGAGTAATGTTCGTTGAGGATTTTGAAGATTTAAAGCACCATATGAGGCTAAGTATTCTTTTAGACTGCTGCAGGGTTGGATAAATGATCTCACATTTCTCACCTGCCTACACTCTACGTTTCCACCCCCTCTGCTCACAATCTGGGTTTCGCTACTCTCCCTGGCCTAATGTCTCAGTATGTTCTGACTCCTCCTTCTTAGTGCCAAGACATACTGAGGAATGGGCTAGAAATAAAGGCAGAGGCAGATTCATGTTTACTTTGTACACACACTCAGACATTATGTAATTTCCATGGATCCTTATATATACATGAAAAGATATATCTGTGGGGAAATGGAAATATATATTAGTTTTTAAGTGCAGTGTACATGATATTGAGCTGGAACCTGTGTTTGGATATTGTCTTGGAAGAGGGTTAGTGCCCAAAGCAAAGACCAAAACAGTACTTTGTACTGAAGGGGAGGTTTGTAGCAGGGATTTCCTGGCTTTCCTGCACATTGTTGTTAAATGAACAGGAGTATGCTGCTTGTTACCTCTTAGTAAGTCCTCATTCTTGCCGAAAAAAATCCTGTGAGGCCCTATAATTTGGCTAACTACTCAGGCCTAACATTGAATCCTTGGAGACATCATGAAGAGGCCTTCATTCTGCAGCAAACAGATTGGCACTGCAGTGATGATAATTGTAATTATCATGAGCATAATAAATAAATGGCAATGCATTTTGCTAGCTTTAGGAGCTTGAGTAGTCTGGCAAACAGCTTGCTGCACTCTGTCACACAATAATGATATTCACTGCCAGCCCAGGAAGTTTACCTAGGGGCTGTGACTCATGTTTGTTTTGAAAGGCACGGCATTAAAGGCCTGTGAATAATGTCTGTTGTGAAGAACACTGCATTTAAGTAATTACAAAAACAAAACTAAAACAAATCCACAAGGCAAAAAAATGCTAATTGATCGCACTGTTCCACACACTTTAAGTCTTTATTTTTCTTTCTAAAAATTTTTGTCATTGGGATGGATTTCTTGGGACCATTTAATTTCTGGTGCATCAGTACTGTACATCTACTGGCACACACGTGTGACCTCCTGCCCTTACTAGAGCAGCTGGATGTCTCCCCCTTCACTGTCCCCCTTGTTGGCACATGGTGGGGAATGGAAGCGCTCAGGGAACCCAGGAAAAGCTGGGATGCGGGTGGAAAAGTCCTGGCCAAGACTGTGAGCAAATCTTTCAGATCTCTTCTCTTGCCATGTGTAAAAAAAACTCAGTTTAACAGTCCTCAGGATTCATAATGGATTATGTAAGAGCCGGGCTTGAGAAGTAGGCCAGGGGCTTGGCTGGAGTGTTGCTCCAGGTGCAAAGCCCTGCCATGGACTCCTGTGCCAGCAGCCCTCACTCAAGTCACGGCTGAGTAGTGGGTCACAGACCAGGCCAGCCGCTGGGCCTGCATGTGACACAGGAAAGAGACTTGGTCTTTGCTTTGAGAACGTGTGAAATACCAGCCGTGCTCCAGGGGAGCGTATGGGAGGGGGTGCAGGGGAGCCTGCATTGCACAACTCTGCTAAATGCATGATGCTCAAAGTGTCCTTAGAAGCATTTTTGTGGAGCCGATATAAAGCCATTTCCTACCAACAAAGTGTTTCTGTTATGGACATAGTTTTTGTCAACAGAACTATGGATCACTTCCTCCAATGTAACCTCACCCCCACCCCTGCTTCCCTCCAGAATCCTTTATTTCCAAAACCCACAACTCTGCCAGTTTAATTGTGACAACCTCTGTGGTTTTGGTCACAGTCACAAGCCAATTTTCATCACCTCCTCACCAATGTGGTTGCAGCAGCAGCCATCTTACAGCCTGGCATGAGGGACTTTCTCCAAAATCGCATTAAGTTTGTGCCATAAGAGAAGTTCAATTTGCCGTGTCTGATCATAGCTCATCAGCTGCAGTGGGGCAGGTTTCTGAAGTGCAGACCTTTCACTGCTGTGGACAGTCCATAGATCTGGGCTTACTTGCTCAGCATAAAGGATCTTATGTACCAAACACTGTAATTTTGAAAATATGCAGCCTCTTATCTGTGAAGTCCTAATACTTTAAAATGAACAATAAGAGGAAAATAGTCAAGGGACTAGAGCATCTTTCATATGAGGTGAAGCTGAGAAAGCTGAGACTGGAGAGTTCAGCCAGAAGAAAAGCTTTGGGGGTATCTTACCAATCAATAAGCACCTGATGGGAGGGGATGCAGAAGATGGAGCCAGGCTCTTCTCAGTGGTGCCCAGTGACAGGACAAGAGGCAATGGGGACAAATGAAAACACATGAAAGTCCATCCAAACACAATAAAACAGTTTTTCCTGTGAAGGTAGTCAAACACTGGCAAAGGTTACCCAGAGAGGCCGTGGAATCTCCTTGGAGGAGGTACTAAAAAACTGAAATGAACACAGTCCTGGGCAATCTTATCTATGTGACCCTGCTTGCACAGGGAGGTTGGACTAGGTGATCTCAAGAGATCTTTTCCAACGCAAATGATTCTGTGCTTCTGTGAAAACAGGAATAACTGCCTAGTATCTTCCGGAATGACTCACGCTTCTGAGAGTGGTTTCTTGAGTGACCTAAGCCAACATAAGCCCAGGCTGCTAACAGTCCTGTCCCTGTATGTGTTTCTAGCAGTCTTTAAAGGCCATGAGAATTCGCAATGATTCTAAGGCTTTTCAGCCTTTTGGGATCACTGTGCACTGGCTTATTTTGACCTATAGCATCACGGTTGCTCTGACTCTGGGAGCTAGCCGCGGGGTGAGCCTGAATCTGGGGAATGTCAAGGCTTGCCCTGATCTGCTACTCGGACAGATAAAATATGTCATAGAAGGTAAGTTAATTTCTGGGAGTGTAACAAGGAGAAGATGTGAGGGAGACATTAAATATGCATTTGTTCTTGTCTGAGAAAATACAGATGTTTATGTTTTTCTTTAAAGAGATATATTATTATAGAAACGGTTTCTTCTGTTGTTTATCTCACCCGTAGGCAACTTCATCAGCTGCTAACAAACAGAAGGTCACCTTTGCGCTCAGAGAACTTCCAGTGCCAGTGTTCTGCTATTTTCATGCTGTAACAAATACAGAGCCCCTAAAATAAGGTGCAAAACCTGAAAACACATTCATATCACAAGTATCTAGTTAGTCAAATACTATGGATAGTGCCTTAAGAGGAATGCTTTAGAATACACTCTGATAACCAAGAGGAAAAAATACAATTTTGAGTCTTTTTTTTTTTTCTTTAAAAAATGCTCCCTGTAACATGTAGTATATAGGCTACTGAAAAATTTAATTTCACTTTTGCTTCTGATCCTGCAAACAATTGGGCAGGTGCTTAGCAGCTTTGCTGAACTGGGGCCAGAGCAAAGAATAAGTTATGGCTGGAATCATTTCTTGTGTGCTGAACTGCAGGTTTCGGCGGTGTGCTCCCTGGAGCTGTGGCAGCTGAGCTGTCATGGCAGCGTGATGCCTGATGCATGGGCTCACTCCAGCAGCTTCTCCTCCCCGCTCTGTGCTCCTCCACTTCATGCCATGCCACCCAGTGTGCCTGGGGTTCAAGTGGTGAGGCTACTAGGTACATGACTTTGCAGATAAACTGGGAGATTTATTTTTTTACCAGCACACCCTGTTACTTCTGCCAGCCTTCTAGTTTCTCACCCAAATGTTGTTTAGAGTCATTGGCAACCTTTGCTATTGCCAAGCTTTTAGTCAAGATGAATCAGGCTAAAATAGGCATGGAAGAGGAATGCATAAGGCTTGGGAAAATAAGTTAAAAATCTTTCACATTTGCCTTCTAGCTTCTGAGTTATTCACAGCACATTTGCTAGGCGCTTCTCTGCAAACTTGAAATTGTTTTGAAAAAAGCAAGTAAGTTAAGGTAGTGATATGATTGCTTGCCTCCAGGACTTGAGATGTGATGGAAAACACTAAGGCTAACCAGGACAAGCTGAAAACAAGCTGCTGATGCTGGGTGCCCCAAAAGTTAGTTGCAGATCTACGGAGTAGCTTTGGCATTGTCAACAACCTTCTAACAAGGAAGGCAGTCTGTGGCCATGGCCTTGTGGCACCAATTCATCTCTGTGACCTGTTCCCCTCCTTGGTCTTCTCTGTAATTTCTTGAGGTCTGAGGTGGTTTGTTCCCTTCCTGAATGAAGATAAAGACTCAAAAATTCTCTTGTATTTTTTGTTCATTCACACAATATGCTATTATTGGTTTTCTCTTGCATTTAGAACAATTAACTTGGTGTCACATCTTTGGTCAGCATTAATTAGAAGATCTCCAGTATTTAGTATGTGTAGCCCTTCTATCTTTCAGAGAGGCTGGCATGAATGCTTTCAGAAGCATATGTTATTGCTCTGTATCGTTCATGTGTGATATTCATTATGCATATTGCATTATCTATAAAATATATTCTATTCATTTTGAATGTACACATTTAATATAACATATTTAGAAAGTTTTGAAGTTGCATACATTAAGCACTGCAATAACAGTAATCACTGAAGTTTCACACAGCAATAACGAATTGTCTCTTGTAACCAAGGAATGCTATGTGCTTAAGTATAGTGAATGTGAAGTAATATGTACTAAAAGCAATAGCTCAAAAATACATTTCCATTTTATAGGATGGTAGCTGAATAATAATCCCTCCCACCATCAATGGGATATCTTTTGATTCACAGTTCCATATGGAAACTGCCTATTTCTCTGTCAAAGGCTTGGCTCGGAAGATTCACAGTTGATCCCCATGAAAAACAGGTGATTGGATTTTACTCTCATTATCCTGCCTCCAGTTGTATTGATGTGTGCTTTAAAAATATGATTCAGGAAAAGGCAAAGGGAGAAAGGATGAAGTTTAAAACAATGCTTAAGCATCAGAAATCAGAAAGAGGCTCCTTGGGCAGCAGGCTATCCAATATCTGCCTCTGAAGGAGTTGATGCTAGCCAGTGTCAGAGTCAAGAGGCTAAAACAAGAGGGCTTTGGATCTCATCAAGTATGGTAGTTCCTTCTTATAAAAGAATTACCAGAGGGGAAAAAAAACAAAACCAACCAACCCTAAGGCATTTGGGTAAACTTGGAGTAGAAAGAGGGCAGACTGGAGGAAAGGCCAGAGAAGGAAAGAGAGATTTAAGGAAGACAACCTGCTCGTGTGAAAAAAAAAAAAGAAAAAAGATAAACTCATGAAGAGAGAAGGAAGACAGCTGATTAAAATGATGCGTGCTACTGTATTTTGCTTTGTTGGCAAAACAAGAACTGGCTGAGACTTTTGACGAACATTCGCTGTTGCCTTTTAGCAAGGAAGTTGCAAAGTACTTGAAGAAGCTAATGATATGCTAATTTTTAGAAACTGTAATTGGTTTAACCCTGGAAACTTTAAACTGGCTCATTTGATATTGATTCCAAGAAGACTCTTGGAAAACCTTTTGCTTTGGAACCTTGGAAAACCTCCACCTTGCTCTGAGTGGAGCAAAAATTAAAATACAGTTGTGTAATGATGTCATTCAACACCACTTCCAGGTAGAATAAATATTCTCCAACTTCATAGTTTTTAATAAAGCAGGAAGTCATTGTTGACATGATTTACTCTGATTTCTGAGAGTTATCTGCCCCTTTGGTAAAAGAAAAATTACGACAGTACAAAGGCAGTAGTAAGGTGGGTTAAAACTGTCCTTACTCCTAGGCCATGGGAGTAATACAGGTAATGAGAGTGTTAACATAAGATTTCTCCAGGAATCTCTTCTTGGTTCAGTGCTGCTTAGTGTCTTCAGAGCTAGTCACAATAAATCCCAGGTGATGACACATAAACAGGAAAAAGAACTGGTTACTGATACAGACTTGCCTTGATCTCTTGATCAAGGGTGGATTCATCTGAACAACATGCATTTTACTAATGTGACATGCCAGGGCACACATCCAGGGACAAAGAAAGGAGGTCTCACTTGTAAGATGGGGCAGTGCTTTCCTGAGGCAGTAGATCTGCAGAGGAGAAAGAGGCAATAGCAGGTAATCAATCAAGCATGAGCTCCAGTGCAGTAGCATAGCTAAATAGCAATGAAAAAAGGATGCAGGGGGCAGTACTTCTGATTATTAGCGAGATCACTCTGGGAATACCATCTGTTTGGGTGTCAACACTTTAACAAAAGAATGTTGACAAGTTAGAGGCGATGAACCATGTGAGGTCTGCGTAATTTGCCTTAGTAGAGAGGAAGTTGCAGCTCTCAAATATTAGAAAAGATAATAAAAAAGTCACATTTAAAATATTAAATACTTCAATCTGTCAAAAGGTAGCTACGTAAAATGACCTAAAGTTTCAAAGTTACAGAATTCCTGCAGCTGCTGTTAGCATAAATAAGATTTACAGGTACTCTGTGCCTCTTGGAGCATTTCTACTTAGGAGCTTAGACATGAAACCAGGAACATGAATTTTATTGACGAGTTCTGAAATTCTCATTTGGAATCAGGGAATATTAACAGCAAGCTGGTTTTGTCTCACACCTTGAAACCATCTCTCCCTCCCAACCCGGGAAGAATCTCCCTCTGTTCTTCAGATGAAGGGAAGGTGTCTCCCTAGGCACATGGCATCCTGCAAGCCATCCTTGCCTTAGCTGTGTGCACCTTTAGCCCCATTAGACAGAAGAACTTGTTTTCTCAAAAAGCCAAGCATCAGTTCCAGCAGAGCAATCTGCTTCCTATGCCAATCTTCCAATCTAATGTGACTGATGGTATTGCAGACTTTTCTCTCCACTCTGCCCAAGACTGGGGTTCTCATCTGAATATCCCCCATTTTTGGGAAATTATTATTTGGCTAGGGATCCCAAGTTAACATCTCTGAAGCGTACTTTGTCAAGATATTAAATTATTTTTCTTAATGGCAGAATAGCAAATAAATGTGTATTCCCCCACCTCCAGCACTAAACAACCAGGCAAGGGAAAATGACAAGTGTTTGGCTGTATTTGACACAGGAGTTCAGTGCAGCTTTAAAATCTTTCCTTCAGATACATTTATCAGTATCTGTTCAAGGAGCTGTACAGAAATGCTGTAGGTACATTGGCATGTTCTCTTGAAATCCTAACACTGCTCTTTGAGAAAAATGCATCACAGAAATGTTTCAGGTATCGTGTTGCCTATGAATCATGCATAATGCTCTCATTCCAGTAAGGTTTTCTTCTGAACAGTGTTTTTTCCTACAATCTGGGACCTTGAGTGTTTTTCAGAGATCCTGGTAACAGAGTGTCTGCTCTTAAAATAGAGTATCTGGCAGCAGAAGTATGCACCGAGCTCTCCAATACAGCTGGTGCATAGGTGAGCAGCGGCACCTGCGCTGAAGCCCTCTGGGCTCAGTGGCAGGACCCTGAGCAGGCAGACGAGGACAGTGGCAGGGCTGGGACTATGTCCTGGGGTGAAATATATTCTCCTGCTCTGCAGAGCAGGGTTTATAAGAAAGAAAAGCACAGAGAATTGCGTTGGCTGCTTTTTTTCGAGTCATGTCAGAGATTATCATGCAGGAAGGAGCTAAGCCACATAAGTTATGGGCCCCTCACTAGAGGAAAGACATTGAGGTGCTGGAGTGTGTCCAAAGAAGGGCAACGAAGCTGGTGAAGGGATTAGAGTACAAGTCTTATGAGGAGCAGCTGAGAGAACTGGGTTTGTTTAGTCTGGAGAAAAGGAGGCTGAGAGGAGACCTTATCGCTCTTTGCAACTACCTGAAAGGAGGTTGTAGCAAGGTGGGGGCTGGTCTTTTTTCCCCAGTAAAAGATATAGGATGAGAGGAAACAGCCTCAAGTTGCACCAGGGGAGGTTTAGATTGGATATTAGGAAAAATTTCTTCACTGAAAGGCTTGTCATGCATTGGAACAGGCTGTCCAGGGAAGTGGTTGAGTTGCCACCCCTGGAGGTATTTAAAAGACATGTAGATGTGGTGCTTGGGGATGTGGTTTAGTGTGGACTTTGTAGTACTAGGTTAACGGTTGGACTCTATAATCTTAAAGGTCTCTTCCAACCTAAACGATTCTATGATTCCATGATTCTATGAATGGGTATGCCACCCAATGGAGGCTCTGTCACTACGGTGTCAAATCTGATGCCTGAAGGTTCCCCCAGCTGAGACACACTGAGGAAAACCAACAAAAATGAAGGGAGATTGCTAATGAACTGCTTGAAGGGAATGAAGGGAATTGTTAATGAAAGAATAAGTACTTATTGGCAGATCTGTAAAAGGTGAAAAGAAATCTTAGCAGATCAAAAATAAGAAGTGATCCGAGTTTATACAGTGATTTTGGAGGTTTTTAATATTTTTCTTCATAAATGCTTTTTTGGGACAAAATGGCTTGGCTTTATGCAGTTTTCAATTTTCTTCAAGAAGTTGTAGTTTTTTCTTAGAACGCCATGAAAACTTTATGTTTTCAATATTGAAAGCTTCCCTTGTTCAGCAAGGGAGAACACAGAACAAAGAAAAGCCCAACTCCCTTAGCTTAAAAGTTTTTAGGTGTCAAACTGTGTCCACAACATCCACAAAACAACCACTTATTCCAGGCAATTAAAAAAAGAAAATCCTGTTCTCCTCTCTTACCCTCTCCCAATTTCCAACAGCAAACCAGTACCACCGTGGGATGAACCGTCTGGGTAGGTAGCATGTAAATGACAAAGCTACAGGGGGTACGGTACTGCAGGGACACTCTCCAGGGCAAGGGGCAGGGAGAGCAGTCAGGGTCGGGCTCATCATCATCATCAACCTCTGTCGAGGAGAGAGAAATGGAGTTGCTTAGGAAGGAAGGCAGCAAGGTGGGGGCTGTAGTGTGGGAGGAGAGAGCAGTGGGGCATAAACCTGAAGAAGTCAAGAGGAGGGTGGGGCTTGTATCACAATAGGAGTAGATGTTTCAATGTTTCAGCTCTGGATAGCTCTTTTTTCTTTTTCTNTTTTTTAAATTCAAGTAATTAAATTCAAATGTTGCTTTGGGTTATCTGAGCTCCACAGTGAGAAGCTTTCTAATTCTTTTTTGTTTGTGAATAAACATACTTTTCAGAACTGTTATTTTTAACTCTTCTTCAGATAGAGTGGTTGCTCTCCTAGCCCTCCAGGAAATCCTGGATGCATACTTAATGTCTGCCTGGCTGCGAGAAGCCAAGTAACTGCACCAGGATATTATCAGGTAAGGGTGAGCAGTTCAGGCAATCACCGGGAAGACTTGCGAAACTACTGATTCAGCACTGTAATGTTTAGGTAAATGCTACAACAGCTATTTAAAAGAGAAAAGCGAGACACTTCTTAAGTGTGACTCACTAATCACTGTCTGTGCTGTAGAGCCTGGAGTACAAATTCCTTTTGTCATGAAAATGCTTGCTCCTTTGATCCCCACAACATCATTAAACAGTTCTAAAGAGTAAGTAAATCTTTTGGCACACTCTTTGCAAAATAAGCATTTCAGGATTCAGACACATGTGGGTGTGTTTGTGATGCTGAGGAGATTGATACTGATACAATTTTTAGCAGCGGGTGCAGACTGTGCATTGCTTTGCTGAAGGAAAGCAGGCGAGAGGTTTTCCACCTCCTTTTCCAAAGCAATTATGCAGAAAATTAAAATGCTCGTGGTAGCCATGCAGGATTGCTGCACAGAGGCTGCCATTGCAAACTGAACACAATTTTGTTCATCTGCATGATGGCTATGTATTGACACGTGGCGTGTGCCCATCAGCATGCTTCCCAAAGTATTTTAAAGAATTTCGTCTTTGTTCTACCAATTCAGGTAAAATACATAGATGGTCTTCCTGGAGAGCCTGCTGCTGTTGGAGACATTACCGGCTCTTTCCCATGACAATCCAAGGCTACAGGCTGGTGGAGCATATGCTTCAGTTTGTCCCTGTCTTCAAGGGGACGCAGTGCAGGGTGGAGGCACAGTGGGTTGCACTGAGGTTACTTCGTTTATTAGAATGTGTGTGCATTAAGGTCTGTGAATCACTTCCTCAGATACTTTAATATCTAGCAATGCTATTTTTTTTCTGACCCTATACGTATCAGCCCAGAGCCTGGGTCAGCTGCCCTGCTGTCCCTTTGGAGCTCTGCAGCTAGTAAATTTAAGGAGGGGAGCAGAATATTTATCCATAACAATTTCACCACAGGTTCTGTGGTATTTATCTAGTAACTTCACAAGGCTTTCGCTCAAATGGGAAGAGCTTATGAGCTTACTGAAAGAATAATGTAAATCTCAACCATTCAAAGAAGCACGACTGGAAGTGTAAGAACAGCATTCTCATGCCACATAGCGCTCTGTGTGAAATAAATTTATACCCTTCCAACATGCCATCTGGCAGCAAACAGTAGATTGGTTTGCATCCCAGCCTGTGATCTTGCAAGAAAAATTAAATCATATATAATAAAGTGCACTTTTAAAAGACAACGTTTTCAGTAATGTTCAGTGGAACTAATGGACTTAAAAGTGTTTCCAGTTATCTGTCGGAAAATGTTTTGGTAAACAAGTGTCTGCTCTCAATTGTGATGCACATACGAGTAAAAGGATTTTTGTCACGCTCAGACACACTTGTTCGTGGGCATATACACCCTCTGAGTGTTCAGAACATTCAAATCTGCATTTCTGCCTGAGCCACTACAGTGGGAGGAATCAGATTATGGGGTTAGAACTGGTATCCAGAGTATGAGTGGAAGTAGTTGTATGTTTGGGGGAAAGCAGAGCAAGTCTGCTGTTTTAGGAGGTTAGAGTCTCTATTTCACTTAGAGTCTTCACAGGTGTCCTGGTTTGAGGTAAAACAGGACCAATTTTGTTCAGTAACTCTGCTTTCTAACTAGGCCTCTTCTAACTGCTGAAATTAACAGCATATTGTGCAGAAAACTGCTCTTTCTCAGAGTGATAAGACCCATGTTTATAGCTGATGCCAAGGCATGGTATGCAGAGAGGCCCTTGCTTAGACTTATTGTGATAACGACCAAGGCCAGCCAACCTTGTTATTTGCCCTGTTGGAGGGTTGGAAGCAGAGAAGCATAGAGGGGTCCCATCTGTGGGGAGGAGCAGACAGGACAGGTGACCCAAAACTGACCAAACAGTGTATTCCATCCCATCTGCATCATGCTCAGTATAAAAGCTGAGGGATCAAAGGGTCAGCATCCATTGTTTCAGTTGTTCCGGTTTTATCTGTTTCTGGTTTTACGGCTTCCGGCTCCTTCTTCAACTTGCTTGGGTTTTTGCTCTTGCTGGGACTCTTGCTTTCCTTCTTCAATGGCCGGCGTCCGAGGAGGACTCCATCGGTTCGTCTGCCTTTGATCCCAACCCGTGTGTTCCTGGATCCAGTTCCCTTCCGTCGCTGAGTCCAGTCTGGGACTTCCCCAGTGCCTGCTGGTGACGTGATTGTCACCCTGGGAGCTTGATATGGTTTTGTATATATTTCATTATTTTCTTTTGTTATTTTATTCTTTATATTTCATTAAAGTAGTTTAGTTCTTACTAAACTAGTCTCTCTTCTTCTCTCTCTCCTGCTCGGCAGGAGAGAGGGAACATCTGTCGCTCGGCTTGCTTGGCCCAATCCGGCCCAAACCCATGACAACAGGTTGCAGTGAGATACTATCTGTGGAAGTTCACATGCCCAAGTCCCCCTAGAAATGCCTTCTTTCACTGATTTTGATACCCTTAAATTTTAGAGAAGATTGATTCATGTCTGTGTTGGGTGAGGCATCTCTTCAATTTAATGTATCTTCTTTCCTAGTACTGTGATAATCCAAGGAAAAGGAAGTCCAGTGAAAGGAAGTAGTAGCTATTTGTGTAAAATTCTCACCAAATCAGGCAAAAATCTTTTATGTAGTTGGATTATGGACAAGTGTGTATCTCAAGGAAAACAAAACAAACAAGATAAAATACATACCGATAGATCTGTTCTTATTAGGTTTAATTACGCGGAAATTAGACTGCCCAATGGATGTATAATGAAATGATTAGGTAGAACCTTCTAGCTAGCGGTATACATAGGGTTGCAGAGATTTGATTAAGTTGTGTGAAAAATAACAATGGAGGCTCAGCTTTATAAAGATGATGATGGGTTAAAATAATTCTTGGAGAAATTGCAGTAATTAAAAACATTCTAACTAATATCCAGAGTCTGTCTTCCTCCATTAAGGGTGCATCTTCAAGTTTGCATTAATATTCTCTGTGCCTCACCCATGTCTAGGAACCCTTTCATTTGTCACTCCATGTAAATTTAAATTCTAGCCTCCCAATCAGTGTTTTGAATCACTGGGACATTGAGTAAGTATATAATTCTTAGCTTAGACGCTGAACATCTGTTGCCATTTGTGTCCAATATGTAATTACAGCAGGGGGAGCTGGACAATCGGAGATTAAAAGGATGCTGCTTAATCTTCCACCACATGTTTCCACTTAAAAGGAATAATACACGAGAGGAATCTCACAGCAACTCTTGGTATATCAGCCTCCCCCCCTATCCTTGCTTGATAGATAAGGTTTCATTTGATTTCTGTCTGAAATTATTGTAGTCCTTGTGTTTGCACCTGGGTGTGCATTGACTTAGACCTCCCATGGCCTGTGTGGTAGGGCATGCCCTGAAGGGCTCCATTCCTGTTTTTTCCTAAAATCAAAATATTGTACCTTGTGGCCTTCCATATATGGAGCAGTTTTTATTGAGAGAGCACCAGTCATTTGGGGAGAATGGCCACTAGCACCAGTAGAGCTGGGCAGAGTGTGTGGATGTGGCAGCCCATTGAGATGGATAATGCGATCCTTCCTCAAGATTTCTGGCTGAGCTGTGCAGTGTGCTGGACATCAGCCCATTAAGGACAGCGTGATACATTTTCCCTTTTTCTCAGTACTGAACTGTAGAGTTTCCAGTGGGACTACTCAGGTGCATTTATGGGAGAGGCAGAAATAGCAAGTGTGGTGCAGTGAAGGCAAGCATTAGAGAAAGGGCAGAAGGCGAGCAGTTGTGCAGTCATAAAGACGGCACAGTATGTTTTGTCTTACTGCAAAGCAATGTGGCTGATATCCTTTGCAATTGTGTTTACACAAGAGATGATTTGACACATTGAGCTTTAAGAAATGACTGGAAAGAAAAATTAGGTGCTACATGGAGCAAGAGATGATATTCCAGAAGCAGGCAATGGGAGAGGGAAGGGTCACATGCTGTTTGCCTCAGGAACTTTCTCTGCCAGTGACTTTTCACCGAAGTGTGAAAATGCACGTTGGACACAACTGGAGCACACTCATGGAGTTTGTCCCATGTATGTCCTTTCGGAGAGGCTGCTGACAGATCACCTGTGCTAGTTCAGTGAAGTGGTGCTGAGAGTGGTGTCTCGGTATTTGGGTGAGCACCAAAATACTGCGACAGCTCATGCACAGGAGGGAGCTCTGACAGCAAAGCTGTCAGGATACTCAGCTCCTTCAGAGGAGGAAAGGAGGGAGGCTGCAGTTTGACATTGCTTCAGAAGATGTGGAGACATGGGAGAGGAGTCCTCCTTCAGGGAACTTGTATGTCTTGATTTTTCTGGGCAGGGTGCCTGCCCACATGGAGTGGCTGGGGGTAGGCTGCCAGTGTATGTTCTTCCCACAGCAGCCACATGAGATGGTGTGAGTGTGGCTTCAGCTGCTGAATAAGGAAGTCATTTCTCTTTGTTAACTGGAAGAACTGTCCAGCTCCTGGAAGTCTTTGAAAAATGCGAGTGCAAAGTTGTGTAAGATTGACAAAAGAATTCATATATTTCAGTAAAAAATGTTTCACTCATTTTGTACATGAGAGGGTAAAGTGAATGTTATTACCATTGTTGCTGGTAGTAACAGCAGTGCACAATGAGATGTGTCCGATATATACACACAATCATTCTAAACGAATACATTTTTCACATTTATGCTGTTAGGTTCTGTACTTTTCCCAGTACATCCTTCTAGTCTTTATTAAAACTCCAAAAGTGGATTTTGTTTTCATTTTTAAAACAGTTAACATTCTGAAACTTCCATCTCCTCTAATTTTCTTTAGGACAAAACTGCAAAGATTTGTAAAATAAATTTGTCTTCTTTTCTGAAGACAATTAATTTACAATTGCATGCCACCTTGAGAGGATTCTGATTTTCCTAAGAACAGGCTTTGGGATTCGGAAAGATTTATTGAGAGAAATTTACCGAGACAGTGGATTTCAAAATGACATATGTATCAGGTTCAGCCCTTAATGTGACGACATGGTAAGGTGGTCTATCAGACTTATACTCTTAAAAAGTGTTTTGCTCAAACAGCAGGTTCTTTTAGCTCCTTAGGGACAATTAAAGAACAACTATTGACTTGTTTAATTTGAAACACAAACAAATACAATTATACCCTAAACATCCTCAGAACTGCTTTTGATGTGAAAGTAGTAACACTGACGTGGTTGAGGGAGTGCACAATGTCGGGTATTCAAAGACAGTTGCAAGTAATGTCCAGTTCTAACTTAATGCTTCTCCCAGGCTTAACTGCATTTTGCCTCCTCTTCCAGTGCATCTTTAATCTTGGAAAAAAGAAAATCAAGATAGAAGAGATCTGGGCCTAGACTCAAGGCTTGCCAAAAGCAATTGGAAGAAGTCCCCTTGACTGCTGTGTGACCTGCAGCCATCCCTGCCAGTTTTGTAAGCCCTCCCGTGCATGCACCCTCTCTGTGCCTGTCCTCACCCCTGGGCACCTTTGCTTAGAGACCCCCCAGCTCTGCAGCTGCTGACAGTACTGCCAGCAAATGGTAAAACAAAAGATGGAGGCTAAGCTCTGTCTGCACAAATGTGAGATGGAACAAGTGTGATGGGTAACTTCATGCTGAAGACAATGCCAGGACTTCCCACAGGCCATGCCTGTTCGCAGTGCTTGACCTGAGGGTTGCAAAGCCTCCCTCTTATCCTTTTTCTTCCCCAGCTTTCATGGTGGCCATGTGTTACCGCCTGCTCAGCACACACAGACTTTTCCTGTCCCTTCCCTCCTTCTTCAGGTGTGAAGGCAGTCTTCGCCTCAGCGCAGAGGACCTGCACAACCACCGCCAGCAGCACCTTGCCTTTGAGCAGTCTGCTTGGAAAGCTTCAAGGGACTGAAATGGAAAAGTAGGAGTGCACATGGAGTTCAGATATGTGTCTTGCCACTTTAGTGAGGGACACATCAGAAAAGCTGCTCCACATTAGCTAAACGTTCTGCTTCCTCCACCTGAGGTAAACACCAGTCCCTCTGGAAACACGGACTCGAGGCCCTGGCCAGCTGGGCTTGTGCCTGTGGAGCAATTCTTGCTTGAATCGGTTTGCTGGTTCCACTGAGACGGTATGTGGAGCAGCAAAATGCAGTCATTGAACTTAAAGATGACAGACTATTTACAGAAGTGTGTGGGTGTGTGGATTTGTGTGTTCATCTGCGGGTTTTGTGCTACCTAAATGCCAGTGGACATCTAGTATCATTTCACTGCATTTATAAACTTTGCAGCACTTATAAACCATCCACGAGAAGGTTTAAGAGACAGCACAGCATGTTCATTACCTGCACAGCTCTCCGTGCAGCTGGCATAGCTCATTCTCAGGCAATGTTAAATTTGATAATACTGAAAAAAATACTATTTCATTGCTACATCATTGGTTTTTTTTGTTTTTTCTGGTTATTCACCATTGGACTCCCCAAAGTCTTCAACCCACCTAAATTCCACAGAATTTAGATTGCCTCAAAAATATTTCAGGAGCTTTTCCTGTAAGTTTACTTTTTTTTTAAGGGGTTGTATAATACATTTTTCCATCTTCTATGGTGTCCTTGAAAATCATGTCAGACGAAACATACTTAGCACAGTAGGATTTAATTATGCATTAAAGTATTTCAGGATTCATGTTAGTCTGTGGGCCAGAATAATGGTACAGGCATCTTCGCAAAATTTTGCTGGATTTTGCCAAGATGTGTTTAATCTTAGAGTAGCCTGTGCTACTCCTTTATTTTGAGTATAGGTGAAATCTTTTTGATGTAATTTCTTGAACATTAACTTGTTTCTTCACATTAACTTTGTCTGTATATAAACAAATGATGGCATCCAAAGGCTATGCTTTCATGCATTTACCTCAAAAATCTAAATAAAAAATGATGACTGAAATACACATATGTATTTAAAGAATAACAGGCATTATTATGGCTTGGTTGCATTTTCTTCTCCCCCTTACTTTAAAGACCTACTTCTTTTAGTGATTTTTTTTTCTTTTAATGATATTAGTGATTTGTGTTACAGAATCATTTACTGTCAATGTGGATATATAGGTACTCATATCCTTCTGATAATACTAGCTTGAATAAGTCCTTCCTGTGGAATATCACAAAGAAAAAACAGTTTGTCTTCTGGCAACACTTCAAAAATTAAGTTCTAGTTTTCTGTCAATATGTCTGCCCTCACTAGGTGGTGGCCTGAATTGAATTTATTTAATAGTGTGCAGTGAGTTTGTGGCCAAAGCTAGGCTAGGACCTGGAGTTTCAACTTTCCATGCTTCCCACAACCGCAAGATTGTCCTATGGAGGGGTCTAAGGGTGGTATGGGTGTGCTATTTCACAAATGGGGTAGGCTGTTTCAATAGGGAAATGTGCTTTATTTTGACGATGATAAGGACCCAGTTTCTTAAGCACAGAATGTATTGTCTGCCCTCCTTTCCTCCTAAACACACTTTTAGAAAATGATTGCGAATTCTTGCAGAACAATTATAGTGACAACTGTGTGAAGCCTCCAGCTTTGCAAGAAAATGATTGATGGTCAGTGGTGAACACCTGCATATTGCGTCTGTGTTGAAATGCATTCATTTAATCTCAGGGGCATTCATTTAATCTAAACTGCATTTTGCAAACTTGAGCACACTGCTCAAGTTGAAGGGAAGTAGGTTTTTTTGACAGTATCCATTTGTGAGGAATAGTGTACAATGTGGAGTGCGTATTACTGAACCTGTCTTGAAGTAGAATGATCTGGGAATTTGCTGAAGATGAGATATACTTCCAAAGTCTTGTTCCTTAAAATGCAAGTAAAAATAGCCAAGCTCTTCCCTCACAGACATCACTTAATTTGTTCTCCCTCAGTGAAAGCAGTTTAGTATTTCTGGGGCTGCAGAAACTACAACTTGGATCTCTTTGGAGAAGAGAATTTCATCTCCTGTCTCATTAGCTTTCTTCTAAGTTCATATCTTTTCCTGTGTCAGGCAACGTTTGCAAAGCTTCCAGTCTCAGAAACTCCTTAAAACTTTTACAGTACCATAGCTGTTCTAATGTGTTTTTCCATTGGCTTCACCAGGCTCTGCATCAGCCCAATAATGGCTATTTGTCAGTGTATCCATGAGTTATATTGACCTGTATCATGCCAAATTTCATCAGTGTGTTTGCAGTTCCTAAGCTCTTTGGCACAGTAAGCATGTTATATAGTTGGCACAGCTTGGAAATTGTACAGCTTTGTAGTGTTAGGCAAATAATAATACTATTTTCTATCTGCTAATGGAAGACATGAAGTTCTTTTAACAAATCTATATGCTGCTGTTCTGACGGGGGCATTTGTCTCCCCCCACCCCGCCAACAAAATGGATTTTCTGACATTTCTGTGACCTGTTAGAGAAAGAATTAGGTGCACAGTTACCAAGCAACAGAAAGTCAGGCAACACACTTTCAAAGCCCTCTAATTGCCCATAATGGTAAGAGCAGCTTCCACGTTCACAAAAGCTTCATATACTCGATACTTATTCTGCTGCAGGAACAAATTTACCTTTTATTATCAGTGTGATGTTAAGCTCCACCAAAGGAGGCGATGGAAGGCTGAAGGGTCTGAGAAACTTGGACAAGCTCTGCATATACAGGGCCATAAGGAACAATTGTCATTTTCACCATTCATGCTCCACATTTTGTTTATCTAGAATATTTTAAGCGCTTGACTTGCAAGAGGGAAGGCACATTCATCTCTGCAATATTAAAATCAAAGTGAATGTGAGAAAATAACTTACAAGTCTTTCAAAGATTTAAATGAGAGACCAAAGAAAGGTTTTAAAACACAATATATTCTGACAACTTATCCTCTAAGGTTTTAAAATGACATGTTTCATGAGTCACACAATGAAATCTCTATTGGGGGGGAGTAACACATGAATATATGTTTGAGTATTTGAAGGATTTCTTTTTTTTCCTCCAGCTTGTACTTGACTGCATGTGAGGAGTCAAACTATTCCTTCCTTGCACAGCGTATCTGGGCCACTGCATGCCACTCCTTCCTGAAGCTTTTCCATTGTCCTCAAAGGCTGTAGCAGTCCCCATCTACTCTTCACAATCCACTTTCCTCTGGGGGATTTAGGAAGTGTTTTGCTTCAGGCATTGCATGGCTCCTTGTGGAGATCATCACGAAGGCACAGTCCTAGTCTTGGCCACTGGGTCTTTCTGCTTCACCTTGCCATTTCCTGCAGAAGATGGTGTTGGCCATGGGCTGAGATGAGTGACGGTCACTGGCTCCACTCTCCTGCCACTGTGCCTTGGGGAAGCCTTTTCCATCCTGAGCGGGCAAAGTGATGTGTCTGTGCTCCGGATATCAGTGATCTGCTTTTCCCACCCCAGCAAGGGCTAGTTTTAGGGTTCAAAAAGGGCTTCTCTGTATTTCTGTGTATACTTTCATTTATTTTCAAGCGTACAGATGTGCTTCTTTAGAAACAAATAGTGCTCTAGAGCTTCATTCGCATGTCATTTACGCTGGGGTTAACTCCAGTGAAATTAATGGACATTATATTGGCATAAGGGAAGACAGGGACCAGAAGCCAAGTTTTTTGGCCCAAGACCCAAAGCAAAGCATACTCTAAACTTGGCATGGCATTCTGAGCAAGAAATCACATTGCACATGAGCTGTTCCTCCAATGTTTTTCCTTTTTTTTCCTTATTTTTCCTTTTGGTTGTGCTTCTGTCCCCTAGCCAGAAATGAGTTTTAATGGGGTGGTATCATGTAGTGGAGGTGAAATGGCCAAGGGCTCAGTCATGCACTCTGTCAAATGCTATAGGTCTAGTCCAGCAAAGCCCTTAGGCCTCTGACCGCTTTCAGAGCGCCTCACAAAAGAATACAATACTTCAAAATGAGCCATGAATTGCCAAGAAACATGCACACAGGGTAGGTGGGTACTGAGTATTTTGAACTGTTAGAAAAGAAAAGTAGCTGAGGTTAAAGTATCTACATGTACATATACATTTGAGCTCTGTTTTTCTATTTAGGACCTTTTTACTTCAATGACTGAGTAATTACCGTAATTTCCACTGGAGTTACTTTGAAATTACTAGGTAGTTTATTGTCTCTGTCTAATTAACTTGTCTCACAACTGTAAGTGGAATGTACCATCATTTTCAATCTGGAAAGCACTTCTTTGGAACCATATTCTGACAGTTCAAGAATATTTCTGCTATGTTTTCAATTCTAAGAGTAGGTATTGTTTGGAGACATATAGTCTGGAGGAATGAGAGGAAAGAGAGAATTATTGTGTTTGCCTAGTGCCTAAAATGAAGCTATTTTCCCCATGTTTGGATAACCTATTTGTAATAGGAATTGATCGTACTGTGAATTAGAACTTCCATAAGAAACTACATGTTAGAAAAGCACAAGTAGCCCTGGCTGAATTTAGATTTTCATTGCTGTAGGGTGCCTGGGAGCATATTTATGCTGAATCTTGCAGTTAATGTGAAAATTTAAGTTATGCTAACCCCTTAGATCTTGCCCACCTTCCTATTGTTATAAATTCATATACTAACAGTGTAATCAGCACTACTTTTGGTAGATACATCAGGATATAAATATCAAGACTCCTTTATATGAGCCAGGTCTACAATTGGGAATAAGATGGGGAAAGCAAAGTTGTAGTGGAAGACTGCAGAAAAGTTCCCAACCAACGTGTTTTATTTTTCCTGATTATTGCAATGGTGTGGAAGCAAATCTCACTTCTAGCACATCATTGCTGTACTTTGTGTAATACACTGCTATCAACAATAGTTGTCTCAGCCTTTTGATACAGAGAGCTATACAGATGTTGTTGTCTAGGAATGAGAAGCCTTTGTAGGCAGCTTGGTTTAAAAAAAGAAGGGTTTGTGTCCATGTGCATTTCTTGCAATACACTAATGAAAGCTTAAGCAAATTCCTGATGATGAATTTGCTAATGACTTCGATGAGGACAGTGAGAAAGTAAGAGATGAATATGGTACATAGGTACCCTCATGATACAGGTACCCCCTGGAGAAAGATGCAGTGGCTCTCAGAAGTTGTGCATAGTTCTGATTTCTTTTTGGTGTAAAGATACAGACCAGAAAATGAAGATTTCCTATGCAAGGGAAGGGAAGATCAAGAATGCAATTTTCATTGCTCATTCTTCTCGCCAACCCAAAGGACACAGACATCCATATGTGTATCCATATGTGTTCCCTCCAAACTGTTTGCACACGTGAAGGCTTTGTAAGCCTAAACCACTACTTTCTCTGAGCATGCTGCACGGAATAATTCCAATATATGTTTAGTTCTGATTTCTGAGTAGTTTTTTCAGTGGTTGGCATTATACTACATAGCAGAATATTAGCAATCTGCCATGATCTTTCTTTACTGTTATTCCAGCTTTTATAAAGTTTCTGAAAGACTTTCATTTGAACTTTAATCACCCCCAACTCATGCCCCTGGACATTCCCTGTATAGGTTACTTATGCCTGACACTGATATGAGCAGTGTTGCAACCAGGTCTTAATTGAAGTGTTGCACCTGTACACCACTTAAGTACAACAAATTACTTTGGCATCCATCAATCAACTACATTAGAAACACGCCAGAGGAAGTGATCTCTAGGGAGAAGGTCCCTTTTCTGGTGCACGTGAGGGAAGGAAGAAGTGCATCATTTGGAAAGGCACAAGTTCCTCTGTACTGAAATGTCTCACAAAGCAGGCAGTCACGTACACTTGGCAAATTAGCTAAGTCTGTATACAAAATCTTACAGGGATTGAAAATGAGTTGGGGAAAACAGAGAACTCCTTTACATCCCTGATATAATAACACTTATTCACCTTCTGAAAGCTCAAAAAAGTCTCCTTATGGAATAAGGAGGATGGGGAAACCTAACTTCTATTCCCTTTTGTCCACTTTTCTTCATCTAGTTATCAGCAGAGTTAAACGCTTCCTTTTCAGGGGGAAACAGTGGTTCAGTATGTCCTCACACTATTGTCAGAGCCCCACATCTCCTTGGTAGCAGAAACACATCTGGGAAGTTTTCTAGCTCTGTCTCCTACCTTGAGGACCTTCAGCTATGGCCTTGACCTGGAGACCCTGTTTTTTTCTGTGTTCAGAGGGAAATATAAAGTAGATGAAGATATGAAAATACCTGTCATTCAAAAGTTCCCATCTCCTGTTCTTTCTATTGATGGCACTTCTGGATTCTGGACTAGCAGCTCTCAGCATCTCACCCTCTGCAAACTTCTTTTCTAGCTCTCATAACCAGAAAATTGCTCTGGGATTTTCCTGTAAGGCATTATTGTTTGCAAAAATGATTGCTGCAGAGGACCTCAACTGAATAGCAACCCTTGTGAGTGTGCTGCTACTCAAGAAAAACAACTTCAAAACTGTTCTACACTGGGAGTGTAACTACAATTATATGTCATTTATTTCATAAATGCTATGCAATATTACAGGCATATATTAGTCAGTAAAGTCAAATGTGGGTGCCAGCTGGGGCTTCTGGTGCTTGCTTCTTATGCAAATAGCGAATGGCAGTAGTAACTCACTCCTAAAGCTAATAGCAACATATATCTGCCTCCTAGTTTTCTGTGCTTGGTCTCCTTCTTGGAGCTGAGTGCACCTTGGGGGCTAGTGTCAGTGGAAGACATACTGGTTCCAGCCATGCATATGTAATATTAAATAGTCAGGAAGCTGTAGATGGCATCTCCCTCTTCACTGTCACGCCATCCACCTGAATACAGTAAGCACCATTCCACAGCAAGAAAGGGCCCTGTCATCTGGCTTGAAGTGTGGCAGTGGTACAGCTGTGACTGATTGCTGCTTGATCTTCATCTGTTTGACTCGGAAATTGTCCACACTTTCAGCCCTCTGAAGGCTGGGTCCTGCCAGAGATCATCCTGTACCTGCTCCTAAGTCCTGAGGGCACAGCTCATGTGAGTAACTTCTGTGGCTGGCTGCTACAAGTCACACTCCTGGAGGTGTGCTCTCAGGCAACTGGGTCTGAACACTGGTTCAGAGAGGCTGAGACAGCAGGGGACTGGCTGTGGTCCTCACAGCTGCTTCAGTAACTCAAGCTCAAGTGTGCAGCTCTGAGGTTGTCCCTGGAGCTGGTTGTTGTTCGTCTTGTCAGGCTGGGATGGCTCTGCAGAGACAGGATATCTGCTGAGCAGGTGCTGGGCTCTGGGAGACTCTGTGGAATTGTCTGGTCCATTCCTCTGAGAGGGGGAGCTTTAATGTGAACTCATGCTGCTTTTTGTTTTGATCAGCCCAGGTGTCTCCATTTCTGGTGGTGATATAGGTACTGCAGTGATGAAGGAAAGACTGGCTTTTAAAAACTGACACCATTTTGTGGAAGCATTTTTGTTTTAAAAAATTAAAACTGTCTCTTGATCCAAGATGAATGAACGTGGAGGGAAGGATATTTATCTTGGACAGCATCTTTCTATGAAATCTCCATGCCCAAATTATTTTCAGTTTTGGCAGCCAAAAGTCTGTCTCTTCAGAGTTCAGCCCCCTGGAGCAGAGATAAAATGGGGGAAACTCTCAAACTGAAGAGCCTTTCTTTTCACTTCTGATCTTCCCCTACCCAGGCAGATGTGGCTCTGTTTGGCTTTTTCTTTTTACTGAAAAAACTTTACATGAAAGGAGTTAAGGAACCATCTTTTTGACTTGATTTGTCCTCACTGTCAAGGAGAAGCTTTTACATTTTCACCTCAGATCCTTACCAGTCATCCATGTGCATTCCCTGCATGGGCTTAGCATCCCCGTCTGTGAAATGGATTTGCAAGGCATTTGCTGCAGGATAGGCTTCAAGATTTGCAGGTTGGTTCCTCACACACAGTTTCCAAGCTCACAGGGGAAGTAGAATGCCTGGGCCTGTGAGTAGGGCAGTTGGACCCTTTTTCACTGTATTATTTTTTCTGAGGAGAGCTGCTCCATGCCTTCATGACTAACAGCTTGCTGTTCCACAGAGGTGACCTGCAATGCAGGCAGGGCTCGGAGAGGCCATTTTTGTGCACAGGCTCTTGGAGAGTGCAAGCTGTTGCAGAGTGACCAGGTTGCAAACTCCTGGGCACTACAAATTAGTTTTTAGCACTTCAGACAGCCTCTTCAGGTGTTTTGCTCAGCTGTTATCTCTATCTCTGAGATTTTTCTGGAATGCTTTGCCAACAGAAAGCAAGATCCTCTAAATGACCTTTTCCTTGTCTTCTGGAGGTCCCTCTAAATAAGAGGCTGGCTGTGAAAGTATCATTTTCCACGTAAACCGGTTCACTTTCTGGATGTCCTTTTCAGCTTTGATACATCTTACTGTCCTATTTACTCAGAAATGTGAATGAGGCAAAATCTGATTCTCTTCAGAAGCAATGCGGGTTCTTTTTTCGGGGTTGCAATGACCTGTGAATGCTCAGACTTGATGGAAACTGAGAACGTCTCATAGAAAAGAGGTTCTGTAGCAGCTCTTTCTTCTGAAGGAAGGGGTATGGTCTATTACGGTCTATTCACGGTCTGTACCAGTAACGGATGACTGTGCTGGTTTAGGTCTGGCTCTAGGTGCCTCTTTATCTGGTACACAGATTCTTCTGTTTCCCCCCTTCTCCCCCCTACACTTAATGCACCTAAGTGGGATAGGGAATGGAGACGCATGACTTCAGATGAACATCCTGATAATGTCCACCATCCTGCCTGAATTAACAATTTTCTCAGATGAAAAAATGCAAATGGCATTTTCCTCCTCATCTCCATTCTACTATTTCCATGCTTACATCAGTCCACATCCACCCTTACATGTGGTATCTCTGTTCCACACTGTTTGACTACCTGTCATGCGAAGCTGAGGTCAGGTCAGCAGTACTGTGTCACCTTTGCTAAGGCATGAACTAGGTAGTTTGATCCATCTTCTGACGAGCCATTTCATGCTAACCAGGAAAGATATATAATGTTTACCCATTCTTGTTTTCCCCACAACAGAGGAGGTTAGCACACTGCCACACTTTGCAGTGGATAAGAGAATGCAGGATAGATGTGGGGACAGGGGCAGGCACAGTCTTTGTCAGCAAACGCCAAACCTGCCCATGGTCCAGTGCGAGCACATCATCTTACGTCAAAGGAGTACCAAGACCAGAAAAGTCTGACAGCTCTTGCAAGCTGCTTTCACTGTAGTGTATGCTTAGTCTTCTCATCCTGTACAGAGAAAGCTTATAGATCAGTGTGTGATTGCATAATAAAAGCTATGCATGAATAAGGAGCTAGACAGATTTACAGTTTAATGCGACCCTTTTGTTCTGACTTTTTTCAGAAAAAATTGTTCGGTTGAGCAATGCAACTTTTTGAATGTAATTCTTTTAAAAAAATCCTTGAAGATTGAAATCAAATCATATGAAGCCTTACAGAGTCTTTTGTACCAGTATTTATTTAGATTCCCAGTTCAGGTCTCAACCACATGAGCCCCATGAATGTCAGGGAGCTGTAACTGCCTTTTCTTCTATTTATTATCCATGAGAAAAGACTGGAATACAAATGTTGCTTGGGGGTCATATACTGTTAGCTAGCTACAAGTGTTTGAATGACATTTCTTAGGTTTTATTTCTGACTTTGGGGAGCGTGGTCACTTAGAGATGTCACTGACAAGCACCTAAACTTTGTACGTTTGTGTGGCAAGACAATATGAGTCATTGCTGGAGACCTGAGTCTGCCACCTTACAGCTGAAGTCATAATTTCACATCTGCAGGGAGTGAAATATACAACTGGCAAATGATCTTATCTCTAGAATGGGCAAAAGATTGTACTGGCCTACTCCTCTCATGAAGAATGGCGTTTGAGACGTAGTCTTTGTCCTTCGACTGAAAATCATACACAGCCAAGTAATAAGGAATTCCCATGTTTGTCTGGAATTTCTAGTCAGCAGTACCCTCTTCTTCAAACAGGGGCCAATACATCTGCATGTCCTGTACACGGACATGGCATGTTGAACCTTTCATCAGAGGCTACCATACCTTCAGATAGCTTTGTAAGCCCGATGCAGTTGTGTAGTCTGTATGCTTCATTGGGACTTTTGGAGAGCGTTGCCATGTCTTTTTCTCACTCTAGGCATGTGCACTAACTGCGAGATTTTCCAGGACGCTGAGTGCACGACACATCCTAAGCCATGCACTTACACTGTGTCTGTCTGGGATATCCCAGACTAACAGAGAGATAGCTAGTCCATGTCCTGTCAGAACTCTGTCTTTGCATTGACTGGATAGAAAGATCTGTAAAGCAAATGCATGTGCTCCACAAAGGTGATGTTTGCCAGGCTTTTAAGGTAAAAGTCTAAGGAACTTAGTCATGCACATGCAAATGAAGGCGTGGATGCTTCTAGACTGGGCTGGTATCAGTGGTAGACAGACCCTCAGCTTTGGTCCTATATCCATAGCAGTCCTGTCTGAGCATGAGATTCCTCCACCCTTGACAAGAGCAAATATCTACTTCCTGTGCCATGCTACAGCTATGATAAATCTCTGACAGTGCAAGTCATTTGTTCCTGTTCTAGAGAAATGGATGCTACTTTTGGTCTCTATAACTAACGAGTGAATCAACAGTGAATATGGGAGCAGAAATTCAAGGCAATGTGAAAGAATTCAAAGTAATGCAATGCAAAGGTATATGCACGAGAAAGAAACCAGTCTATGAGATCTGTGGACAAATGGGGTGCACAGACTTCTGTCTCACCCAATGGCAGAACTTGGGATGTGTGGCATTTGGTCCAGTGCTTTAAAGGTCTAACAAAATCTCCTGCTGTACCACATAATAAACAAGAGAGGTGTTGACTGTGTGCTGATTGCAGTTTATGAAATGAACAGCAGGTGGGAGAGAAGCAATATGCATCCTCTGGTAGACCTCCAGCTAACAATGCTACATCTGAAAATAGGTAGCATGCTAGTACTGAAATCAAACCTTTTATATCACACTATGTGGAAATGGGGAGAGGTGGGAAGGAGCGGAGTGGTGGGGTATAGGAAGGGGGAATGTGAAATAGTGGGATTTGTGTGTGAAATTATTTTTCTTTTTGGTTTCTTTGGTCCTTCTTTTCCCATTTCATACTTATATTTCTCTGTTGCCTGACAGTTCTGTCATTCATTAGCCTTTCCCAAGCAGTCTGCCTCCAGATGATATCTGCCTACCTTGGTGGCAGGCACCTCCCTGAGTATTCATCTGTCTTGCCTCCTGCCTTTATGTTTTGTCAATCTGTTTATTTCAGATCAGGTTCTCTATGCCCCATCTTGCTCACGTCCTTATGCCTACCCATCTATCTCCATTAAAATCTAAATATTGAATATCAATAAAAATAACACAGCCTGTTTGGGGAGGAGGTCATTTGCGTGATGCTTTATGGCTGTCTGTTGATTTGTGGTCAAACGCAATGGTCATAAAAGGGTTGTGAATCAGGCAAATGACATAAAATGCACACATCAGCAATTAAAATCAGCTGTATTATCTAGGCACCCAGCAGGGCTGCCTAGTTAAGGCCCTGCCAATGTTTTGATTATTACAACTTTACAAGAATTCATGCTGTTCTGCTCTCCTCACCCCCACATCTAATATTTGACCCTTCCTCTCTTCCTGTATGGCTTTGCTGCTTACCCCTTATGTTTTGATTTTCCCCTGCAAGATACAGCTTCCTCGATTTTTCTTTCTCTCCCTCTGAGTCATTGCAATGCGATGCAAAATTGTCTCTCTCTCCTCCCTAAACGTAGACGGCATTTCTCCACTTTGGGATTGCTGCCAGCAAGGTTTTTCTACCTGCCGTGTCCATTTCAAACACCTTGTCCTACAGAAACCCCACCTGTCTCTATTTCTGCCCTTTCATTTCCTAACCCGTCCCTCTCTCCCCTCTCTCGGAGGAAGGCGTTCTCATCACCTGAGCACTGCAGGCTGCTTGCAGTGGGTGGGAGGACCCCAGGATTTGCGCGGAGCTTATGGACTGCAGAGGCACTTTGCAGGAGCACCCGGTCTGCCTGCCTGCAGCTGCTTGCGGAGAGGCTGCATGGAGACGATGTCTTTCTCCATCACCTTCACGCTCAGTGCACACACTCGCATACCTCCTTTCAGTGTGCCTCACATTTCTCCCCTCTGGATTTGATTCCCTCCCACAGGCTCTTTCTCCCAAACCTTTTTAGTCTCCCTGGCTATTGAGCTCCACCACAGAACTGTTCCCTGAAGCACACCTGCAACCCGCTGTGGGGCTGTCCTCTCTGTGCCGCAGCATGTTTTTGGAGCCAGTGTGTCATCTACCACACATCTACCACTTGCAATATATATTGAAGATATTGTGTAATGCACAAATATTGCAAAGACTGCAAAGATATATGGTTATATTTGAGTACTTACCTGTCTTCATGTCACTATAGTATGCTTTCATTGTAAACACTTAGGCTGCTTTTAATTAAATGATTGAAGAGTCAAAACTAATCTACAGTAGTAGTTCATTTAGTGTTGCGGGGTTTTTTTTGGTGTCTGGTCAGTAGACAATTTTCAAAGAAATTTTGTGCCCGCCATTTTGTGAAGTAGACTTCCTTTCGGTTGAGCAGTTGCAAAAAGGGCCTGGAGAAAAGATTTTCCTGCATTGTCTTTGTGGTCATCTCTGGTCAAGGAGTGAATGAGAGGGTGTGATGGTGTTGCCTAACCACAGGCAGGTAATGCCGTTTGAGACTCTCTAGGGTACCCAAAACACCAGCCAAGAGCTGGTGGATGTGATGCCCTAGGAGAGGCATGCACCTTCTTGGTGAGGCAGCTGGGGGATAGTGGCTAAATGTTCTCTATTCCCTCTTGCTGCTGAATTCTGCAGTGAGCGTAAAAAATAGATTGTGCCGAGAACATACCCAGATTCCATGCTGCCACCTTCCCACCTGGTAAGACACTTGCTTGCAAGGTGCGAGCATGGCCTATTTTAGATTTTTCAGCTGCTTTATTTCCCCATACTAATCAGAGCCCGCACTTACCATCCATGTAGCCTTAAAAGACCAACTACTGGTCTAGTAGCTAAGGGAATGAGAAGGAAGGAACTTTTGAGATGTTTTGAGAAACTTTGGATGGATTAGGAGGAACTCTGGAGAAAAGCCACCTGCCTTTCAGTAAAACTTTTGCAGTCTATGAGATTTGAGCCTGCACTAATGCTCCAATAACACTCATGATCTTTGTTAAATGCAGGCCATTCTCCTTGGCAGAGTAGCATAAGGGAACAATGCACCTGCTTGTGCTGCTCGCATGGTGCATAATGAAGAGATTTTATTTTGTGTTTTGCATGAAATGCAGATTTTTGCATGAAAGGGTACAAAATAATCTATTTTAAACAGTGAGTTCTAAACTTTCATTTCCTGATCTGGTTTGCTTGGGCATATATCTTACATAACGCATGATTACAATTTCCTGGTAGGACTTCTAGAATTATCCAAAGTAATTAAAGAGGAACACCAAAGGAAAAAAAAATATTTTTCTTTTATTTTCCCTCCCCTTTCCTACTATCTAGCATGCAAAGAAATAAAATCACACAACCAGCTGCACACCCCTGACCTTGCAATTGCTGGAAGTGAGTTCTGCTTATCCAGTGCTGTGCTTCCATTTCCAAACACTTGTGGCTGTCTGTGATTCCTGGCCTCACTGAAATCAGTGACAAAATGCTAACAAGCCACAATGCTGCTGGATCTGATATTGATGGCAAATACTTATGTTCCAGATGGTTAGGAAGATTTCCATTTTCCATGCGCATTATTTCCATATCTTGTAAACTCACAAACATATTTTGCTTTAATCTGTAGTATTTGTTTTGTTGTGGTAGTGGACAGTAAAATATGTCTTGGAACTGGTGTTTTCAAAGCACTGAGACCAGCTTTAGAAATGTTTCAGAAATTTCTGTATATGTTTGTTTAGTGTTTAGTTTTAAAACTGCTTATATGCACTCAGTATTGTGCGAGGTCAAGCCAGGAAGGTTAGGTTGCTGAGTCACCACTAAACAGACAGGGGCCTTTTTTAATTTATATCACGCCAAACCATATTTCAGTAATCTAATTTCATGTCTTCTTCTCCAGTCCTTCGGTAAATGACTAGACCCCATAGATACGGAAGGCCAAATTAGGTGTATTTCTCTTGAAGGAAAGGAGTTGGTTATCCTGGGTATGTGATGCAAATCTGAACAAGTATTTTTCCATATGCTACTTGCAAAAGATAACCCAGCATCCAACTACAAAGGGGACACATTAAACAGTATTAGCTGATATAGCAAAACAGCTGCAAGGCCCACCTGGACAAAATTGTTTTCCACTCCTTGTGCCTGTATGAGATGAACATGGCCTCATACTCAGGGATGTCAGCAGGATGAGTCATCTGAGCTTGGAAGAAGTTTTCCCTTGTTAGCTGCTGTAAAATGAAGAAGGAGGGTGTGAGGGGGGAGGATAGGGGAAGAGCACCGCCACAGAGAGAGGGATGCCAGGCAATAACAGGAAGAACAATTCCAGGGTTTAATTGAAGTGGCGAGTCCCAGGAAGACGACGAGACGATGGCATGGAGGGCTTGTTGCTCTTAATTTGCAAAAGCCTCTATTTCATGAGCTAGAAGGCTACCTGCCTGGGGAGAGAGGCAAGGAAATGACACTTGACACACGGTATCATCAGCATGCCAGTCATGAGGCAGGGAGTCAGCAGCAGGGTGCTTTCAAGAAACTTGCCTCTCTTTGCAACCTTTAGCAGCCTCATCTACGCACCGGTACAGAGATTGGATGTACGTGACGACCATGCTGATGAGGTGACAGTTACGCTGATTGGGAGGTTCAGTGGTGAGACGCTTTCTGCCAGTGTGCAGGTGGTTGTTGATGCTCCTGGCTGTTGTTTGGAAAGAGGTGCTTTGCTCCCCTTTTAGTTTAAAGAGGTGGCCAAATACAAAAGAAATTAAACATCAAAAATGCATGTCAGGAGAATCCTAGATAAGCTAACAAAAGCCAGGAAATTCATGGCTGCTTTCAGCTAATGCTATGATTTTTACCAGCCTGGGGAGAACAGGGAAAAGGGTAGTCCCAAGGTCACTTCAAATCACAGGGGTTTGTGAAGCATTGCTACTGTTAGTGGAAGAGTTGAGCTGGCAGAGGAGACTTGCAGAGGTACAGGCCTATAAAAATCCATTATTAAAGAAAATCTGAATGAAATGGCAACTAGAATGGAAAATAGCAAATAATACTTACAGCATTAGAAATTCATTTCAGTTTTATGGAACACAGCTTGGGTATAAATATAAAGCATTGCATTAAAATTCATAATAACAGATTATAGTCTTCTCCCCTATCTGTACCACTGCAGACAGTGTGCTTGCAAGAGAGCTAAGCTGAGCAATTTAGGGACAAGATTGATAATTCACGTGGCAGTTATTGGTGACTTCCTCCATTCACCACTTCAAGTGTAGTCAACAAGTAGCACCACTATCCCCAGTGACAGCCAGCCAGACATTTCAGCCTGGCATCAAAAATCAAATTGCCCCAGGTGCTGAGGAATGCTGAGAGGAACTGGACTGATGCATGATAGAGCAGATGGAGACACATGCCTGCCTATACCTGAACATCTGGCACTGCCAGCTTTTTGATCTTCTACAATTTTAATGAATTATTTTCTATAACTATAATGTATTCTAATGTCTCTTTAAGATTACTCCAGCTGAACTGGACACATATCTACATAAAACAGAAGTAGCGGCAGCACAGCTAAGATTTTGTCACAATTTTCATTTTAATAGAGCTTTACTAATCTTCTTGCTCTGTTGCTACTGGAAGTTTTTGGTACTGTGTCCTGTGTGAGAGATAGGGATTGCTTTCTATTTCCCAGAATTTCCTGAAGAGAATCATTAAAATTGTCAAGGTGGGAGGGGAGTGGATGACATTACCCTGTATGTGGAAGGTAGTGATGAATGTAGATATGGCTTGTCGCTGCGTTTCCTGTGGCTCCGAGTTCAAGAAACAATTACTGTTCCTAAGGTGCAATGATGACAAGGGTAACATTTTCAGCAGCCTCTGATGGGACGTAATTTTTTTGTCAGTTGACAGATTTGAAAAACTTGCCTGAGGTATTTATTATGTTTGAACAATACTGTAAAATATGTTTTATATCCACACTTCATGATTACTGGCCTGAGCTCCAAGCTCATGTGATGTTTCTTGTGAAGCTAATATGCAACACAGAGCTGTTTTGCATTAAAATACTCTTTGATTTAACACTGTGAGCAAAGTGCTGCTCTAGGGAATACCTGGTCCGAGGAGTTATCCAAGTTTTCTTTCTCTAAAAAAGACAACGGGGTTCTTCAAAAGATAGTGAACTTTTTGTTGTGAACACTTCATAAGACATGGACGGTATTAGCATTGTGATCTGAGGAGGCAGGAAAAACTCACAGTTCTTATTGTTATGGATTAGGGCATGGCTGTTTTCACTGGAGAACAGAGTCACAACAAGGAAGTATCATCATTGTCCCCATAAATATCTAGGGGTATTTATGTATTCAGTTAAATGCAAAAGATCATAGAAGATACGTTTGCTTTTGTCAGCCACAACAAAAAGTACTGCTCAGAACAGGTACACTGAGTCGCTATTGCAGTTCTGAGGTCAGAAGTGAGGGTCACTAGGGAATTCACACGGGGACCTCCCAACTTGATCATTTACAATGGCATTTCATGAGCTCTGAGATAAGTTCTCCTGATTTCTTGCCAGTGTGTGCTGACTGAGTACTGTGGCTGTAGATGTTAGTAGTGGAGGACAGAGCTTTTACACTCAGTCAGGTAATGTTGGGTTGCCACCTTGAGCTGTGAGCTGGCTCTGACTGTGCCTTTATACTTCCAGTTTCCTGCCCAGATTCATTGTCTTTCAGTGGATGTGAGCCCAAGGGAGCTCCAAAGACCTCCCTTCTCACTAGCAAGCCTCTAAGGGTCTCTGGAAAGCAACACAACTCTCTCCTGTCTGTGTATGATGTGCCTGCATGAGGCTTTGTGTCTTTACATTAGCATTTGATGTGATAACTCATATCGATCCATGTCAGTTCATGCATTTCACTGGCTACTTTCAGTGAGCAAACCTCTAGTGGTCACCGGTTTTGTGAGGATGTATTTAATATCATAAATAAAAGTAGTTATCACTGTTAATCAGCAGTCATAATCTTGGAATGAACTGCCCTGAGGATCTGAGCTTCCAAGGAGTGGACAGTGCTGTGTCAGGGAAGAGCACGTGCAATTCAAAATGTTAGCATTGGCTCCATTGCTGGCTGTGCAGCTGGGTACATGTTATACTGGACAATGGTCCTTTCTGGGAGAGGGAAAAAGAGTTACTTCATCATTCAGGGGCTGCATTCAGCAGCACACAATCCACAGTGAGTCACTGCCGAAATGTAGGGCAGGGCAGGAAGTCACAGCTGTTGGGAGTGATTGCCTCCTGTGCAGTTATGGAATATTCCCCCCCACTGCCAGAAACAGCCACCCCCAAGATGAGCAAGAGGCGATTTTTACCATCTACTTTTGCATGGCTGAATCAAGACCAGTACTTCTAGCTTCTGTAGCTGTACAGAGAGCTCTTTAAAAAAAAATGAAAATAACATGAATGATTTCTGCCCAGTGTGGTGACAGCTCCCATAGACAGTGATCAGACAGCAGCAGTAGCAATAGCTGTGAGAGGTATGAATTGCCCAAATTAATCTTTGGGTCAATTTGAAACCTAAAGTTGGGAAAGGCTAATGTAGCTAATTTCACTGCTAATCAATTTAGCAGAAACATCCAGTTAATACAGTTATGTCTTAATCCTAAATCATTTCCCTGGACTTTCCCGAGGGCTCCTAATACGATGTACTTTGATGCTAAAAGCTCTGGTTTTCTCCCCTTCACTTTCAACTTTGAATGTGCAGTTCTGCATTTTCAGAACAAAATTCTGCGATATGCAGAACACTGACGATATAAAGCAGGATAAAATAAATTGAATTTAATGCAGAATAGATAACAGGTATAGATAGTGCAGTGGATATTGCATTACTTTATTTCTTTTCAGGTTTAATCCTAAAAAGATCCCTCCACTGAGATCATGTGATTCTTCTCTAGGTGGTATTTTGCTGTCTTAAGATTTCTAATCTAGTTTGTTGGGCATACACAATTACAGGACAGCCTTGATTATAGTCTTACAAATGAAGTAAGTATATTTGAAGACAGAAGTGGCGACAAATTCATAAATACAGGAAAGTCTACATGAGGGGCAGTGACTGGATGCATTGTCTGGGTCAGTCATCTGGATGTGGATGGGCAGCTGGGAGAATATGAGCCTTCCTCTACCATTCATATATGAAAATGTACAGATCCCTTTATCTGATGTACTGGGTGAGTGGGGCTACCCCAACTGATGGACAAATGCAAGTGTTATAGTTATGACTTCCAGACCTTCTCTTGCTCTGAAGCGCACTAGCAGAAGCTTCATTAAGAATGAGCCATTCTGGACCAAGCTGTTGGTCCATTGTGGGGTGACTATACTAACTGACCAAATAAGTCCCATAATATTGAACTGACTGTGTCTTGGCTTACACTGCAGCTCCCAGAGCAGATACAGGAGCTGTCAGAAAAGCAGACACTCATGGCTCAGAAGTGAATATGAACACATGACCTTTTGGATCCATTGTTATTGAGAAACAAAGGATTTGTTTAGCCATGGTCCCTGGAACTTTTGCCATTCCTTTGGGATATGAGCAGAACCATGAACATGTATGGATTTGTTATCTTCCACAGGCTTTTTCAGTGTTATGCAGGAATGGGTAGAGAAAGAGAGAAAAGTAATTTGCTGGATGTTTATTTTGAAGGAATTGAGATCACCTTCCTGTCAGCCTGATAAAATAGCTTATGAATCAAAACTGGAACTTTAAAGGGGAGAAACAAGTATACTGTCCCCCCGTATTACACAGACGGACTAAAACTGCAGGAAACGAAGGGCTGAAGAGTGTAATGCAGAATGAAGCAAATGTAGCAAAGATTGCAGCATGGGAGTTTTCTTTTTGGATGATCAGAGAGGAACAGGACAGGACGGTATGCACACACACTCTGAGCCTTAAATCCTCTCTTTTAATCTTTATCAGTCACAACTATTTCCAGAGAATGAAGGCACTTCGTACAAAGAAAAGGGTGACATGACACGGAATACCTGTAAGCAGAAACTGTCATGTGTTTTTGATCATTTTGCTGCTGTAAGAAACATCCTGATGCATCGTGTATTTCAAGAAACAACCATAGTTGTGTCTCTCATTCTGTCTAGTTACTTGTTAATGCTCACTTCTCTAGACCTTTGTGTTTTCCAGCTGATACAGATGGGGTAAGCTGTGGTGCCAGGCGGACTTTCCATGTTCTTGGCTTTCCTGTGTGGAACGAAAGAATATATTGAGCTATAAATGGGAACACACCACAGTGCTATATGGGAGACAATAGGGTGGGATTGTGGGGATGTTGAAGATGATGTATTTCTTTAGGAAGTCTCAGGAAGTTACATTGCAGAAGTAAGCCATACTGTTGACGTGGACTCTCTTTTTTTCAATTTCTTTTACTACCCAGCAGTTGTGGAGTCTTTGAGAAAACCAAAAAAATCAGAGGGTCCACCAATCCAATAAGCAGCTTTTTATAAAGATGTCAGACGGTGACCAAACTGTGTGCAATTGCAAATGAACCCAAGGAAGCAAGAACACACCTACGATAGAAACCACAGGCACCATCTGTCTTTATGTAGGAAGTACAGTCTTCCCACTTCTTACCCTTCCCTTTCCACTCCCCTCCTCTTCAGATGACTTCCAACTACCATACTCTCCTTGCAAAAGCTTCCTGGTTCTGTCAACAGATTTCAGCACAACAAGTAAAAAAAGCTTTTTTTTTTTTTCTCCCTTATTGTTTATGTGAAGTTATTCAGCAACTGAAATGAATCATAGGATCATAGAATGGTTCAGGTTGAAAGGGACCTTGAAGATCATCTAGTTCCACACCCCCTGCCATGGACAGGGTCACTTTCCACTAGACCTGGTTGCTCAAAGCCTTGTCCAACCTCACCTTGAACACTTCCAGGGATGAGGCATCCACAACTTCCCTGGGCAACTTGTTCCAGTGCCTCACCACCCTCATAGTAAAGAATTTCTTCCAGAGATCTAATCTAAATCTACTCTCTTTCAGTTTAAAACCATTATGCCTTGTCCTATCACTACACTCCCTGACAAAGAGTCCCTCTCCATCTTTCCTGTAGGCCACCTTTAAGTACTGGAAGGCCACTATAAGGTCTCTGGAGCCTTCTCTTCTCCAGGCTGAACAACTTCAACTCAGTCTGTCTTCACAGGAGAGGTGCTCCAGCACTCTGATCATCTTTGTGGCCTCCTCGGGACTGGCTGCAACAGGCCCATGTCCTTCTTATGTTGTGGGCTGCAGAGCTGGAGTCAGTACTCCAGGTCGGGTCTCATGAGAGCAGAGTAGAGGGGCAGAATGTGGAACATGAAATGTCCATGATTCTCATGCTGTAAATTTCCTTTTCTCTGATAGGGAAGTGATTTGGGGAGATACAGATCACAGCCAATATTGTTTGGAGTACTTTTTATTCATTAACCTGTTATTAGTGATAAAAGCAAGCTGTTATTATTAATGGCAAATAACTATTTGCACAGCACATTCACTCTGACAGTTCACCCACACGACTTACCACTCAACTCCCAGTTGGAGCAGCAGCTTTGAGGCCATTTACTCAAAAAAGGAGGCTTGTACTGATGTCCTGGTGGCTTCTACATAGCTTTTTTTTGGGAAGTCACTCAGAGGGTCCTTTCTTTCAGCAGGCATATATACAGTTTAGTAGTTTTTGAATGTAGCAGCTGCCACACTTGGATGTGGTCTGACTTACAGAACCCACTGTTTGACGCTCAAGTGTGCAAGTAACCTTGAACAAATACAGCAAACTCTTGGTCCTGGGTTTATTCAAGAAGATCATTAGTCTCCAGGGCTTATCAGTTCTCAGGAAACTTTCACTCATTACGTTCTTGGTATATATTCTTTTTGGCATGGTGTTTTCTTGCAACTTCTTTTTCCATCCAATCTTATAGGTACCTGTAGTACCCACTGACATGGAAAGGACCTTTATGATGCTGAAGTATGGCATGGTAAAATTGAGTGCATATTTTATTAACAGTAAGAAGCAACACATTAATGACATGAAATTAAAAAGAAATAGTGGTAGTTATTACATTCATCCATCACTTATGCCAAACACTGTGCTGCAATAAGCAGCATAAGTTGACAAAACATTTCTTCAAGCTGTGTCATGTCAGTTAAGTTTCTGCAGGTTTGCACTGCAGGATCATCCCCCGATGGCTTTCTGCAAGGGACTGTAATTAGTCCTGGATGAACTGGTCAGATCAAACAGATCCTCCATTGTCTCAATCCTTTTCTTCTTCCTCAGAAGTGAGTCAAAGCCAGTACCTTTTTAAAGGTTAAGATATAAGAATTAATGTGAAAAGCCAGACATAAGGGATAACATCCGCCCTACCTTGATGCTACTCAAATATTTAAAGTTTAAAAAAATTGTGACCGGAAAGAAAAATACTGCGTTTGTCCTCTGTGAATTATGAAGTGAGGACTGGTGTCACATCTTTCCTACCTCAGGGAAAACAAATGCCTCCATTTCACATGTGAAGCTCCTTCCAATGAAAACCAACTTTTTCCAACATCTTTGTCTCAGTGGAACTTCCTCAACAAGATGCAGAGGGAAACTAGGGTGGTGCTAATGTTTAAAAGCATGACGAGTGAGAGGACACCAACAAGGTGACTTTCCATAGCAGAAACACTGCACAAAGTCAGACAAAGCTGGCTGCAGGTGGTAATGACTCTCTGATCCAGTCAGGTCAGGCAAAGGAGGAGAAATCCTAGATGACGCTAACTACACCCCAAGCCGTACTCAAGATTAATGTGGAAATTGAGGGCAGGGAAGGCATCAGAGTGTTTGTCTAGTTTATCTTGCAATCTACGGTAAAAGGTGCTTGTGCTAGAAATCCTTGCAAAGTATATACACAATACACACTTTCTCTGAGAAGGTCCTTGAAAGATCAACTTTGTACCAGACCTCGCTTTGGATTGTAGTGCTAGGGAAAGGTGTGCTTGTTTCCATGCTACTGGAGTCTGTACACATCTTGGTAGATGCTAGCAGTCCCGTTTCTATGGATCTTTGTCTAGGAAGAAAACCAGAGAAGCCAAATGAAGACACACTATTGGAGTGCTACCAGAAAAGGAGAAATGGAAGAGCATGGTAGTTAACAAAACAAGTTAGCCTGACCAAGCGTCAGCAGAACATGAAGGCAGCAGCGATATCTGGCCCTAAAGAAAAGCCAACCATGTGAGCATGGGAAAATATGTCCCCATGGCACAGATCTGAATAGCTGCTATGTTTTGTGAATACTGAAAGACAAGACTTGTATCATCTGTTTTCCCTGAGTTTTGAGTGACTACTCAAACAACATACATTTCAGTCCTTGCTTGCCACCAGAACATCTTGACAGAATGGTGGTCTCTAAATTAGTCAGTTCTTTCCCTTTTTACTCTGTTTTGTGGGATATGTCCTTCTCTGCAGTTTTAGTCAAAACCTATCAAGTGAATATGGAACCCACTGCTGCCCTTTTAAGTTTTTTCCTGCAATGTACTTGCACACCTAAATTTTTCTATGATTCTATGATTCTCTTCTTAAAAAATATTTTCTTCTTTCAGAAGACGAGTCTAAGTGCAACCAGAAGAGCTGCAGGGAAATACAAGCTGCAAGGCTGCAAGACCTTTCAGTAATTGTCTATGGCCATAAAGGAGATTTCTGGCTCATTTTCTTTTCCTGCCTGTCAAACCAGTGACAAGGCACATCTTCTTCATCACACGAGACTCACATCCAGACAGCAAGGAAAGACCTTCTTTTCCCAAAATTCAGTTCCAAACTAATTTCCCAGTAGAATCTATTATAGTTAATTCAATTGTTAGCAGACCACCACAAATGAAACTGTTCGCATAAAACCCTGGAACTAGACAAGCAGGATTTTTTGTGCTCTTTTCCAGGACCTCTCTTTCCAAGCCATCTGCATGAGTGTTTAATGTGCTCATATTTCCTTGGAGCCACCTCTTTACAATCATTTACATTCTTCCCCAATGAACTATGCCATTGTGAATCTTGCAGAAGTCTTGTCCCCTTACAAGCAAGTCCTGTGTTTACTGACTTTCAGCTCGTGGAATTGACTGTGTTATTCTGCTAAACTGGTTCTTCCTCATTGTTTTTCTAATGAGTAAAGTCCTTTGGCTTTGCCAGATTCAAAAATTGTCTCAGTTTTTCCCTGTCTTTTCAGTTTGAGACCTCTGTTCTTCACAGGTCTTCCACAAGTCTCCCAGAGGTCTGTCTTCCTCAAGGGAGATCTTGGCATGCTGTCACTGCTTCCCCAAGCAGCTCCTCATTTGTAGCTAAGACAAGTGTTGGTAGGCACACATGTTCTTTCAGGTATGCTTGGAGGCAATTTATTAGTTGCAAATGCTTTAGAGCTAGTCCTTCCTCAAGGGACCAGTTGCTCTGTGACAGGAGCCTGTCTGTTGTTCAGCCAGTTTCTCTTTCAAAAAGTCCTCTTACTTTAATGGAGTCCCACTCCCTCCAAATGTTACCAAAACACAGATCCACAAAGTCTCTGAAATGTGACTTGCTTTGTTCAGAGAATAACCACACTATGCAAATTTTAATTTTTACTTTTTCTTGGCCTTTAGAAGATGAAACTGACTCACAGAACTGTATAAGCATTACTTGGAAAGGACCTCTGGAGATCACCTGGTCCAGCCTTCTGCTCCTACAGAGCTGAATGTTCACCAATACTGAGTCAGGGCAGCTGTGGCTTTGTCCAGTTAAGTCCACGCCCCCTCTAGGTGACCTGTCCCAGTGTTGCACTACCCTCCTGGTGAGAAGATTTTGGCTATGTCCTCTTTGTCAAACTGGTCATCAAGTAGTCATGGGTTCCTACTAGATCATCCCAGGTTCCCCCTTCACCAATTTAAACAAGCTTAGCTCTCTCAGCTGCTGTGGGTCATAGGCCTTTTGTCCTCTACTGGGACCCCTGTTGTTTCTTCACATCCTTTTTGAACTGGGGTACCCAAAGCTCAATACAGTAATTCAGATGTGGTCTGACCATTTCTGAACAGAAAGACATTAATAACTTTCTCTGATCTGCCAACCATGCTCCTCCAATGCAACCAGGCACATGATTTATTTCACTTGGGATGAGACTACACTGGTGTCTAATACTCAGCCTGGTGTCCACCATAACACACAATTTTCAGCTACTGCTAAGACGGTTGCTTCTCAGTTGCTACCAATGCACAGGGTTATTCCATCCCCAACTGCAGAGCTTTGTGCTTATAAAATCATAGAATAGTTTGGGTTGCAAGGGAACTTTAAAGGTCATCTAGTCCACCCCCACTGCAATGAGCAGAGACATCTTCAACTAGATCAGGTTGCTCAGAGCCCCGTCCAGCCTGACCTTGAATGTTTCCAGGGCTGGTGCATCTACTACCTTTCTGTGCAACCCGTGCCAGTGTTTCACCACCCTCACTGTAAAATATGTCTTTCATCTATCTAGTCTAGATCTACCCTCTTTTAGTTTAAAACTGTTACCCCTTGTCCTATCACTACAGGCCATGAGAAAAAGTTTGTCCCCATCCTTCCTGTAGGCCCCCTTTCAGTATTGAAAGACCACAATAAGGTCTCGCCAAAGCATTCTCTTCTCCAGGATGAACAACCCCAACTCCCTCAGCCTTTCTTCACAGAAGAGGTGTTCCATCCCACTGATCATTTTTGTGGCCCTCCTCTGGATCCACTCCAACAAATTCATGTCTTTCCTGTGCTGAGGACTCCACATCTGGATGCCACTTCTCCTTGTTGAACCCCAGGAGGTTTCTGTTCACTGTGACCTCAAGTTTCTTCAGGCCCCTTTCATTTCTCCCCCGTCCACAAAGCCCTGCTATGGATGGGTTTGGCAAGGAAAGAGAAGAGGGAGTGTTCCACATCTGCTGGACTTCCCTCAGAAAACAGTGCTCCTTTGGACCAGACTGTTCAAGGTATTTCTGTGCCTGAGAGTTTGGAGCACTGTGCTAGTGTTTCCTCTGCTCTGGGGAGTGCAGGGCCCCTGGGTGCCAGGCTCAGGGCTGTGTTAGCCCTGCACACTATGTATAGGCTGATGGAGCAGATGGCCTAACCAACTATGTCCTCTGCATAGGCAGTGATGTTAGTACTATCAATAGGGAAATTAAGCTGTTAGTGAGCAAAATGTGGCTTCTCCATTGTTATGTGGGTAATACACTCTATTGATCAGATTTCTTCACTAAAGCAATGGTAAAACGTCTAATGGCATGTCTGAGAGTGGAGTGTTTGGTGCCTGTAGTCCCTCCTACATTGGACTGAAATACCCTTTGCAGTCAGAAAATCTAAAGCATTTTTGATGGCTGAACACAGTCAGTAGTAGCTCTTTCAAAAATTTTTGGGGTGTGTATATTGTTGAGATTCTACAAAAAGATCACGAGCAGCTTTTTTAATGAAGCCTTTGTTTTGGATGCAGCATGTTGTATATAATAAAGCTGAAAATAGTTTTTTTTTTTTTTCTGGGTCAACTGTCTGTCATTTCTGCTGGTTTCCATATTACTGCTGAATCCTGTGAGAATACTGAAATTATAGAAAGCGAGCTATATGAATAAACAGATCGGTCAGGTTGCTTTCATTAAAGATTCAAGGGGCTCGCTTACCACAGGCTCTGTATCTTTTCCTGATACTGTACTTTGTAATTCCTTACTCTTGGTCCTTTTAGCCAGTCTGTGTGAGTGATCCCCTCCATTCCCTTATCTTCCTCCACTATCAGAGGTCTCCTTTCTCACCCCTCCACTGATCAACGTGTTTCTCAAAGACACCCGACTAGAAGCCTTCCTCTCACTTTAAAACACTTGGTTTCTGTCCATAATCCTTTCCATCTCCAGCTCTTTCTCTGTCGGGAGTAGACATAGGAGTCTATTTGGAAACCCTGCACTGGTGTAGTGCCTTTCAAGTTGCTATGCCTGCACCCTGGGAAGCTGTCCTCAAGCCACATTTGAGAAGTGGCCTCATGCTGCCTCAGGAAGAAATGTAAGCTGATAAAAAAAAGTTATATGGCGGCAGAGTTTGCTCTTTCACAACTGCTGCTGCCTGAGGCCTTGATCCTATAATTTCTACTTTGAAGCAACTGCTGGTGAAACCAAAGGATTTTTTTCATCAGTAAGAACTAGGTGATCTGTTCCACAATAAAACTGATATGTCTGATTTAGGAGGTACCATGAAGACTATGTAGATAACATATTAGAAAAACTTTTGCCTGGCATGATTTCCTAAAATCTGAGTTCTAGGGAAACAAAGGCTGTAAAAGTGAAGGTGAAGACCCCAGGAAGGTTTCTTAAGTGAAACAGAGCCTGTATGATTGACTTTATAGGACATTTGCACATAAAGTGTAAACCAGCATATTTTATTCTAAATATGATTTCTAAGTATAACACAACACTCAGTTTGTTAACTCTCATTAGGCCTCTCATTCTTTTGCATCTGCCCTTTGCTGTTTCAATAGATTGTCTAGACTGAAATTTCAATTAGACCTATAAGAAATTGTTTAAAAAAAGATTAATGGAGTCATTTAGTTGTGTCTAAGAAGCCGACTGCAATTTTCAAAATACTTTTTCGATATAGATGCAGATATCAACAACTTTCCTGAAGTTACCACTAAGTGTCATAGAGAAACTGGTACATTAATTCTTCTTCCTACAGTCAACATGTCTTGAGGGTAGTGGTGCTTGTGAAATAGTGTTCAAGAGTCTTAATTAGCATCATGACTGCATTTTGGTGATAGTGAAGATGATGTCTTCTTTGCATTATTGTCACACCATCCGTGTTCTGCTCTTCCAAGTACATTGGATCCTTGAAAGTCCAAATGAACAAGTTTTCTGTCTTTTTTTTTATATGGGAACGTGTTCTTTCTAAAGCTTGATTATATCTGTGTTGCTCCTTAATTTCTGACATTATTCAATCTTGCTTTGAAATACTTGGGTTTTCAATACTTCACTCCTAGAACTCCTCCCGTTACTTTCAAGTTTAAGCGTATGTAACCGGATGCATTCATTCAATGATATAATCACTACAGTTAATTGAAATGGCTGGTATTTTCAGGATTACTGTGAAATACAAAAATTTGAAATAAAAAAAAAAGCCAGAACATTTTCTATTTTTTGGTGAACATTTCTGTCTGTTACCCACTCCCTCTGGGGGATAGTTTTGAATCCCTTAGAATTTTGCTTGGCGAAAAAAAAGGCAACTTAGACTGTAGATATTATTTTAAGTGACAGCATTTTCTGTCTTTCTAACAACCCTCCTATTTGCAATTCAGTGATGGTACGGATCATCAGCTTTCACTTTTTGCACAGTAGACTGCAAAACAGCTACTCTGTGTATTGAACACTGAAAATTCAAGCCGGTAATTGTTTTTATAGAGAACTTAATTTTGAGATGCTGTGCCAACCCACCAGAAATTTCCAGTTCCCGTAATAGTCCACAATTCCACTATTTTCCTATTATGTGTCCAGTGGCTATGGATTCCATTTACTGTTTACTTTTGCAAACACAAAAAGACCCCATCATCCTCTTCCCCATTAATGCAGCTCAGGCTGTGTTTTGGTTTTTTTCTTAACTTTGTCAGGACATACAGCAAGGATCTCAATGCTCTCATTAATACCCTTTTAATTTTTAAAAATAACTTTAATTCACTACATGAAAAGAATTTAAAGCATTTACCTGAATGTATACCAGAGGAGCTAAATGCACTTCAGTGCAATATAGGAATTCAGCAAATTAGGAAGCAAACAATAAAACAAATTCTTATAGCCTTTATCCTGCTGTATCAATCACTGCTGTGTTTTCTTTTGTTACGACGATAATATATATGACTGTGTACATGCACACATGCATAAAATGTCACAGAGGAGCAGGGAAGGGAGGAAAGTAATTTTACCTCAGTCCTGTTCATTCAGAAACAGACCTAAATGTTCGTCTCTGACAGGAACAAAGTCAAGGTCAAAGGCAGTGGTCACCATATGGTCCTGAGATAGGGCTCCATCACCATTTGCCACCTGTGCTTGTTTCTAAGTTCTCACACCAGAATTATTACAGAAAGTAACAGCTTTATGTAAGCAGGGGGTCAGAGATAATATTATTCCTAAGATCAAAGCTGTTGTTTCTTTATCTTCCCATGGCTGGGCAGAAGCCGGAGGCAGAAGGTGGGTTTAGGTGCTGACAAATTAGCAGAGTAGGTGATTGCTGGCAGAAGTAAGTGCCTGGCCCTACTCTCCAGTCCTCCTGTTGCTTCATCCTGCCAATGCTGCGAACACAGGAAGAGAAGGCAGCGAGAAGGGCATTGTCCCCTGTTCCTCTGCTTAGTGTCCACTGCTAGGACCAGCTGGTGAAAGTGACCCTGCATCTAGACCGCTCTCCTCCCCATTTTAGGTCATGTCTCTCCTGGGCTCAACCATGACAAGGAGGTGACAGTGAAAGCTGTCTGGGCACCTCCAGGCTGAAGTGCTTCTGAGGTGCTTGTAGGGAGGGCAAGGAATTTTGTGAGAAGTGGAAGACAGAAAATGATAGGCACAGCCCTTGGAAATCTTGATAGCTCCCCCTCAACAGCTCCCTTTCACCTTGTTTTTCCCCTGTCACCCAAGACCCGTCTTTCCCCTCAACATCTCCACTCCATTGGCTCTTGCTCTGCAACCATTACAAAAGTGGAATCTTGTCAATACAAGTGAAATGGACAACATCAGTTGGTTTCTGTCCTCTATTCTCCTGATGGCAATATCAATGTTGCGTGTATTACAGAGAAGGCTTGAATTTGGTCTGGTGGCTTGAAAGATTCGAGGAGCCATTTTGAATGAGCCTTGTTGATATCTTATTTTACCCAGCTCACCCATCTGTATTTTAAGCCACTTTTAATTACATTGGTTAACACACTAGAGTACAATTCTTATAGATTATAGAGATTTTTTTTGCAAATATCTAGCAGCACTTATTACTGTACCAAAATTTCCATGTTATCTTATTCTTGTAACTTCAATCTGTGTACTGATTAAATATACTTCAGCTCTAATAAAATGCAGTCCTGGTAAACATTTCACACATTCACATGGAACAATCTTGTCCAAACTTTATGTTCTTTTTGAAAAAAACAAGCAAATATCTAAGGCCTCAGTTTTCTCTGCTCATGTGTCTATATGCAAAATTGAAACACCAGAACCAATCACACTGTCTACTAAATTTTGCAGTATTATTTTTCCATTTCTTAATCTTCCCTTCACTTGCATTTACCTATAAATTAAAGAGAGGTGCACCGAACAAAGCAGTTCAAAACTAACTCAAATATTGGAAGCCTGCTGTGTCTGTCCTTTTCCTCAAAGATAAAGTAGCTTTCTCAACAGCTCTAGTCGCTGCAAAAATTGAAATCAGATTTCCCTACAATGTGTTTCACTTGATAATGAGCGTATCTCATCTGAAGGACAATGCATGATCACATTCACATTTTCCCAGTTTGTATTGCTTTATACTATTTTTCTCTTGTGCCAGAAATAATATAGATAAAATGTGAGTGTATCTGGTTTAAAAGCCTTTGTATTGCAGGAACACATCTGAGAAGGTGGAGTACAACTGTTCAATATGGACCATATGGTCGTTATATAAATTGGCTACTTCCTTCAAGGGTAGGCACTGGGGTCCTGAGGGCACTGAAAGGCCTGAGTGGCCCTGACCAACCTCACCTGGGACCTCCACCCTTTGTCCATGGGTATGGAAATCAAAATTCAGCCCTACAATGAGGGCATGTAAAAAATCTTTTACTATAAGGAGCAAAAGTCTTGTCATTTGCGGATAGTGACGTATACTAATTTTATAACCGCCATGAGTTACTGAAGCAGTGCAAATTGCTCTAGTTAAAATATTAACTGTTATTATTACTGTAGCACCCAGAGGTTGAAATGAGTTCCCTTCTGGGGTACTGCTCATTATCTGAACGTGCAGTAGGAGACCAGCTCTGACTTGGAGACATTATATGCTAGAGTAATGAAAGGTCGAGGAAAGGGAAAATTATCACCTTTGCAGGGAAGGAGCACCAAGATATACAAGGTCAAACTGATGCCAATCAGAATTATTCAGATTGAGCTGATCCAGCATTGGCATTGTATGAGATGAACTTTTCATTTCCTTTCGGCCCTCTTTACAATAGGGGGGTTTTCTGTTTGTTTTGGGTTTTTTTGGTGAGTGCTTTGTGTGGGGATTTTTTTGTTTGTTTGTTGTTTGGTTTTTGGTTTTTTTGGTTTTTTTGAAGGTTCATACCCCTAATTCTCTAGATTAGGAAGAAGTTTGGAGTGTGGAAATGGAGATGTGGGAAGAAATGGGAGAGACTGAGGTACAGTGGTCTTTCCTCAGTCCTGGATGGCTGCACAGTTGGGGAAGTTGCTACTGCTGGGAGCACAGGAGTGATGTTAGGTCCACAAGCTTAAAAAAAAGCCATTGAGTGAACACAGGAGATTTGTTGCATTTATTCCATTTTTTCCCCCACTCTAAGCAGACTTAGTTAAGACAGTGTTTGTTCTTGATTTGACAGAAAACCTAGGCTTGACCGTCAGCTTTTTCATGAAGGTGGTAAGGCCTGTCTGTGACACAGTGTGTCAAAATTGAAATGGCAGTAATGTGTCAACGGGAGATTTGAGACATTTGCTTTCTCTGTATGTTTTTGGTTGCAAAGTTGGGGTTAAGAGTACTCTACATTGATTCTTCTGTCAGACTCACATCACACAGAAAAATAGACTACTCAGATCCTTTTACTGCGAAAAACCTCCCACAAAACTCTCACTGGTGTACACACAGGTATCTCTGGCTGGTGCACACCTACCACATTTTAAGAAGTTTCACTCACCCATGACACAAATAGTTAAATATTACATCAGCCTAAGCTTTCTCCTGAAACTTCACTGTTCATAAAGTTTCCACTGAAGACCTTACATAGCTTTGGTTCCTTTCCCTGCACTGCATGGGAAGGTACCTCCGACACTCCTGTTCTGGCTCAGATCAGGAATCACCTGCTAGCAGAAGTCGGTCGATAACTTGCCTTTCTAGGCGGGGCCAATGGCAAGTTGTTTTCAGTGCTAGAGCAGAGGGAGTTGGTGTTCCTATGTGTAAACCTAGAAATTTGCCTGCTGTTGCAGCAGGATAAAATTCAAGTCAGCTCTGGTGCTTTGGTGGTGGTTCACAAGGTTGTTGTCAACTTCAAATGTTTCAGTTGCACATGAAGAGCATTCTTTTGTTGCGTGGAGAGCAGGAGAAAAAGTAGTTTAAAAAGCTGGTGAGGATGCCTTCTCATGTTCAGGATATACTCTCTCTGCCAAAAAAGGGTACTTTTTGCAGAAGGAAAGTAAATATAAATAACTCACTTTGTCACAGATTTCTGAAGATAAAGCTCTGTTTCTCATCTCAGCACAATAAGTCAAGCTGAAGCCTGCAGAAGGGACAGAGGGGTTGGGGACAGAGCGCTGAACTGACCTTCCCAAGCCCTGTCACAGTCAAGCTGATCCTACTGGGACTCTGCAAGCTATGACTAATGCCTACCTGGCTGTATGCCTTCCTGCTGCGCCCTCACCACTCTTCTCTCTGCAGGTGGCCTTGGAAAGCATGCTGGCTGATGGAGAAAAGATCATTGGGTAGCTGTTGCAGAGGAGCTGCTTTACGTGTTACCTGGGCTGGAGCCGTGTGGGGCAAGAAGCAAGGTGTCCTTCTCTGCTGCTGTCATTCCTGCATTATTGCCTTGGTGGAGTGAAAACGGAAGAGTGTGTTGGGGCCAGAGCCAGGAGCTGATGGTTCAAAATCACCCTAGAAGCCACCTTGAGCTTCTGTACGGCTGCCAGGCAATGCCCCTGGAGGGCAGCCTCCATCACTCACCAGGGCTTTGATGGTTGTTTTCAGTAATGTGTCTCCTTCCTTTAGGTCTCTTCTGACCCCACAACCCGGTCACTGCTCAGTATGTGGCCCTCAGGCTCTTTGTCTTTTTTTAGGAGTCCTGCATTTTCTAATGAGAAGAGAAAGCTCCGTTGGCTTGGTGGAGTCACAGCTTGAGTCTCTGCCATCACATTGGCCTGTGCTTTCCACAAGCACTAAATTAAGTTTAAAAAGAGCCAACAAATTTTATGAGAAAAGCCAATCTTTTCATATGTGCGCTGATATACAGAAATGGTTATTTCACATCTGGGATCTCTCTGTGTGGAAAGTATACATAATTTTATAACTCATCAACTTTAAGAAGTGTCCAAGAATGCTGAAAATAGGACCATAAATTTGTAGGAGATAAAACATTTTCAGAGAAAAATAAAATTCCAAAAAACTAAGCAAGTTCTGGGGTGTTCTGGCATCCATTAGAAAAAGATATTAAAAAAACCCAACCCTGCCTTTTATTTTATGACTGTGTATAAGAAAGCTGAAAAATTCCCAACTTCCAGTAAAAGATAAAAGATTAAAAATATACTTCTCGTTTTGTAGAAAACTGCTCTGTTAAATCTAAAATTTAAATCATAGTGTTTGATTATCACTGCTCACCAAGAGGATTACAGAAGAGTCATTAAATCTTATTACAAAGCAAAGTGCAGAAAGTAATTGCACATATTTGTAAGTAGCTTAGAATTGATTAAAAATGCATAAAGAAAAACTGCAAAATTTTCTGCGGGCCCGAGGCTGCTAACCCCTCTGGGTAAACACACATCAGCTCTTCCCCCCAGTAACCTTCTCTGTTTCCTCCTGGTGTGGCAAGAGCAGGATTTCTCCCTGTTTTAAGGACAACGACACTGTATGTGGGATCATTTGAATCTCTGTGGGCTGTAGAAGATAGAGAAGGCCTGCATTCATGTTAAAGTTAGGAAGATTTAGGAGAAGTTTAATTTAAGCCATTCCTCGGGCTAAGCCTTTCCTTCCCCACCCCCATCCTCCACCAAAGGCTGCTTTAAGGCTGCTTTTTCAAAGCGATGTATGGGGAATTAAGTGCTCCAGTTCTGTGGATGTTAATGTGATTTTGTGAGCAAATACCCTCTACTCCAGCACTGCGCTGAAGCTGTGCTTCACTGTGAGGTTTTATATATTCCTTTCACGCAAAGAAGCTGTGCCAAAGCAAGGTAAGTTTAGAAGCTTATTAACTCTGGGTAAGTTGCAGGCGCATGGGGCTTTTTGCTGTTTGTTTGTTTGTTTGTTTGCTTGGGCTGGTGAGTGAGGCAGACTTTCCCTGCAGAGGCTGAGCCGGAGGTAGGGCTGGGTGAGGTGGGTGCACTCACCCTTTTGGTGCCAGGGGATGAACCAGCTGAAGCAACTTTCTGCGCTCCCTTTTGCTTGGCTGTGTAAAGAAGTGTCCCCAACAAGTCAGGCTTTGCCTAAGAAGCGACAGATTTGGTGTATAACACAATGCAAGGAGTAGTCTGATCCTATGAAATCCGGGTCTCAGCGTGTAACCTGTTGTTTTTAACTCTGCATTTAAGCACTTGTACGTCTCTTCTGATAGTGTTTGGAACATTCCTGAGATGCTGCATTATGTCATGCTTTCCTTTTCCTCTCAGATTCACTTTTTTTGCTCTGCAGGAGTGGTTGGTGTTTAGGAGGGGATGGAGGTTTTTCTTACTTCCTGCTTTTTTCTTTCTTTTTATAAACAGTGCGCTCTCTGATGTAAAGTCATACAAACCTCTTAATTTTCACTTTGGGCCCAAACTTTTCAGGGACAGAGCAGGACCAGTGCACAGGAAGAGACGTGATATACCTGCTCTGTCATCACTCACTTACCACCCAGTAGTCGGGCACAGATGGAGCTGGGACTGGTGTCTTTAACCTCTGGGAATGAGGCAGAGAGAGGCATGGCCTTGAACCTGGTGTGTCACCACAAGGCAACCTGCAGTGCAGTTTCTCTAGGGTCATCTTTTTGATCACAATTCCCAGTGCCAAGGCAGTTTGGTTATGCACTGTTGTGCCCATTTCTGGGTGTATGGTAGGGAGGGTATGTTGAGTTTCTAATTACCAGTCCGGTATTGACAAACTGGAAACATTTCATCTTATTTTCCTGTCTGAACGCTGAAAATCATCTGAGAACAGTACTGGAGAGATTACAAAAGATTTTGCTGTTCTGTATTCATTTAAAACATCTATAAGGGCTTTTGAATAATCTCTATTTTTAAGTAGGGGAAAAATGCCTATTTTGTCAACTTATCTTCAACTCACTGCCTGGGACTACACCTGGGTAGCTGTCCTTCAAATTAATACAAATTTAAGAACTAAAGCACTGCATAATGAGTTGAGAATATATCTCTCAGAGTTTACTATTGATTTACTGTCCTAACATTTCTGAGAATTACACACTGCATAATCTATAGAACCAAATGATTTCTTTGTGGGGTTGCTGCTATCTGTTAAGGTTTTATCTAAAGCCTTGAGAACTGGTATTTTTTCTCAAAGTCACATAAGAATCTTAGTTTTCTTTCTGTAGCAAGAAAGTTTCTTGCTGCAAGGAGTGTGGAGAAAAGCTTGCAGATGTGAATGACAGGGACCAGCAAGGGTGTAAGCACTAGGAACCTGTGCATGGAGATGACCCTGGCATTGGTTGTGTCCTCACCAATAGGAACTGTCCTGCAGGCTCTTACTGTAGTAGGCAGACCCAGCTGGTGATATGGTCCGTCAGCAGCCCCCAACAGGGTGAGGGGGTGAGCCAGGGCCAGGAGCCACCCAGGGGGTCCAGGAGCTAAAGGAGATGGGGCTGGAGACAAGGCCATGACATGGAGCCAAAGGGTCCACCTGGGGAACAGGGCCAAAGGCAGATACAGGGGACAGACTACAGTGTATACATGAGGGATCTGGCCGCGGATAGACGATAGATGAGCTATCACAGCGTAGGGCTGAGGTCCATCCAGGAGACAGGGCCAGAGGCAGGGCTGGAGACTTGCTGGGGTGTTGCTGGGGAAGGGGCTCATGGTCCCGGCTGAGCTGAACCTGGGCCCATGGGTGGTGGTAGTGGTCCTAAGTGAAGCTGGTCAGGGACATTAAGGACTGCTAGTGCATTCGAGTCTCTGACACTGAACCCACCAAAGGCGACAACAATCAGAATATAAACTGAATAGAAAGGTGATTTTTTGAACTTTCAATTTTTAAGCAAGTTTCATTGGTGGGGAAAAGACAAGGTTATTTCCTGAACCACAGAGTGTTGAAGAACAGAGTCTGCACCAGAAAAGGCTCAATGTATGCTCCTGTTGCACATGATTTGCCTTATTTTGTATACTGTAGGCTTCAGTTTTGGTGACTACTGAAACCAGGTTATTGTGCTTAGAGAAGCCTTTGGTCTGAGCCAGTGTTTCCATTCATATATTCTTATGGCCCTCTGGGGGAATATTGACAAGTCACCTGAAAATAATAAATACATTGAAATAAAGGAAAAATCATCCTACTGAATTTCCTTTGCAGACTATTTTCACCAAGTAGTGGCAGGATCAGAGATTTTTGACTGAGCTTTCAGGACCCTGGTCTGTGAGAGATGCTCGAAGTCCCCTTTGAAGAACAGGAAGCAGAGTTCAGTCCACAGGGCTTTTCTGCCCCTGAGGCCTGGGGGCTCAAAAGTCCCTTGTCAAGACATTCACATCGTCCTGAAGTCTTTCTGTTTGCTGTGCTCATGTAGTTGTAGTAGCAGCTGCGCATGCAAGAAGTTGCTGTTCTTTGGGGAAGTTACACCTGTGGAAGCAACATAGTAATGTGGACAGAACTGTGGACTCTGATCTAACTCGTCCTGCTTGATGTTTGCTGTTGGTTACATATAACTACATGCAAACCCATGCAATACGCACACACTCTACTCTCTTCAGTTGTGGGCACCCCAGACACACGGGTCCCTGTGATGGTGGTCTGACTCAACTTGCTGGCACTTAGACACCCCCACACACATGAAAATACAGTAGAGAGTCCTTCATCTAGGAAAAAAGTCAGAAAAGGAGTTTAATAACAGATTACACTGATCAGGTGCAGGGCATGGCCAGGCAAGCCTACCGATCAGCAACAAGTTTACATATGATTAACTGTTTTATCACCTTATCCTCCATTTTCCCATAATTGTTCCACCCCAAAACTCATTGATCTCTCCCTTTCCCTTCCTTGGGTTTCTCCTCTAACCTCCCCTTGATGAATTTTGTGTAATACCAAGATGCTCTTCTCCTGCATCACATAGTAGATGCCATACCCTTCCTTAAGGCAGACTGACCTTTGTGGATGTCACCCCTGAGACCATGGAGCTGACGGCTCTCCTGTGATAGCTCAGGCCAGCTCAGGTCAGGGGGCTCTGTTGGCTCTAGTGTTGTTATTGGGGTTCATACAGCTCCCCTCCTTCCTTGATGCTCCTTTTGTTTTATCAAGGAGCCTTTAATCACATAACCTAATAACATAGAGGAGAGACTCTTCTCTTCTGTGTCTCCCTTTTCCCCTTGCAAAGGCTTGAAATAATTACTCTTGTCCTGAAAAGAAAAAAATGCCTCTCTGTTTTTCTAGCTCATCAATGTTGAAAATGATGTGGCATGTTTAAATCAGCAGCAGACCACTGTGTCATTAAAATGAGTGGGTAATTGTAAGTTTGGTTACATTCAGTAGTAATATATTTTCCTTTTCTTGGAAAACAACAACAAAAATTGTTTAGGTCATCCTGTCATTAGGGAGATTGTATCCTGTGGTGATGCCATTAAATACATTGGTCTTGCACAAGGGATAGATTGGATCCCTTTCCTTTGTTTATTTTCCCATTGAGAGCCTGTTGACTATCAACAGCCTGTTGACCCAAGTTATGAAGAAGCTCTTGTTGACCTTAATCATGGAATTCTTGAGTTGAGTTGAGGAATAGTCCCTATTCTTGAGTTTGAGGACTAGATCAAGATATCAATAATCTTCAACTCATCAGCCAGGAACTGTAGTTTAGGACTGGTCAATATGAGTATAACCACATGAATAATGATACAAAAGAAAAGTGAAGGTTTCCCTAGGAACTTAGTCTCTGTAAATAGAGAGAGTAACATTCAGCTCAAATATGTATTGTGCACAGGATGAAGAGAGGTTTTATGGGTTTTTCACCTATGTCAGAGAAAGCTACACCCAGAACAACTCCCTTCTGAGCCTGGGACTTACTCAGGCCAGTGACCAGAAGCCTCACAGAAAGCTCAGCTCCTTTCTTCCCAGGTCTGGCAGGTTCTGGGACAGCCTCTGCCATCCCACTGCAAATCCTAACATTCTGCAAGGGTGTTGACCCTCCTATTGGTTCCTTTTTTTGAGACATCTTGTTTTTAAAAAGTGAAGGTCTTCTCTTACAGAGGTGGGAGAGCTATACCTGCTTGAGTGAGTTTCTAGGTATTGACTTGCCGCTGCCACCCTGGCACTGAGATGTGCTTTCAAGGTCAGGAAGCAGAGAATTCCTGATATAATGACAGAGGAAACAGTAAAACAAACTTTTGAATTGCCTCACACCCAAAGAAGTCCCAAGCCAATGCTCACAGGAGAGTAAAAATCATCCCAAATGGGGTCACTGCCTGCCACATAAAAAAAAAAAAAAATTATCTTTACAGTACTTATTGACTTACCAGATATTCCAGGACCTTGAGGAAAACCTGGGTGCTCGTTCCAATAGACACATATTGGTATTCACACAGAAGAGCTGTCTAAGAGAAAGGTAAATCAGAAAGGGCTGCCAATTAACAGTCTGGTTTCTATGATTACAGCATAGTAAATTCCTGAACTAGTTCCCAAGGGCAGCGTGTAGGCCCCTCTCAGACCTAATACCCTTCAGGTTTCTTCCAGTCCAGTCTATAATGACAGCAGTCAGAGGTCATCTTACATCTTCTTGTTCATGTAAAGCAACCATATTACAGGTTCCCCTCCCTACCCTAGTCTTGAAATGCACCTGAGAAAACCAGGCTTTTCCTTGGAGTTCCTGCAAGTTCTTTCCATATTTCCTTTTATGACTCAGGAATGGGAACTTCTGTAACAGGATAGTGTGTTTCTAAGTATATTACTTAGAAAACATCTGGCTATTGTATCTCTCTGACCATTTGTCTCTATTCACATAGCTCCAGCTTGATTTATAACTTTGTATTTCATAGCAAATCAGAGACTTCAGTGGTCCTTTAGCACTTTCAGATTGTCACTCAACAACATTTCGGAGGTACTTATGTTCCTCTCTAGATATATTTCATAGCAATGAGAGGACTTCCATGAAACCTCAAAACTGGGTTTGCTTTGACATATAGCTGTGAAAAGCCTGAAGCCAGTTGTTACTATTGAAAGGGGTATTTTCAAAATGCTTTTGGTCCTGATTCAGGAAACCTTTTCAATCCAGGAATTTCATTTTAACATGTGCTTGAAGCACATGGACAGGCCATGGAAGTCAAAATGCTTCTATACATATGCTTCAGTGTGATCCTGAATCTAGTCCTTTGCTGATAAGAGGTATTCCTTGCTACTGTTTTCACCGCTCTGCATTTTTCTATACTCACTTATACTATCATTTGTTTATCAACAGCCAAGGAGAACAGAGGAAAACTGCAGTTTGTTCAATCACTGCCTGGAGAAAACTGTAAGATGATCCTGGTATAAATAAGCAGGCATGAGAATTTGCTTTAATAGTTTTCGGTCCCCTTGGTAATGCAGAAATTTTGTCTGATTTTTGCCAAGTGTTTTTTTACTTAGTGTTTTTAGGTAATCACTATTTAGATGGCTTATGTTCTTGGATTTTCCTTTTTTCTTCTTCCCAGGAGATAAAGCCAGTAAAATCCTCCTCTATTGAAGTCAGTGGCAAAACTCCCAGTGAATTCAGGATTTTACTCAGCCAAAGAGTTTTTTGCAAATAAGGTATTTAGATACTGCACTCTGGGGTGATATTCATAAATTTAATGCTGTTTCCTCAAAATAAAAATTCTTATATATTAGTGAGCCTCTGTGTGGGTCCAACTGAAATGCTTCTCCTTGAAAAGTGATTCAATGTCCTGGAACTTAATGCTCTCACCAAAAACCATGAGACAGCAGTGAACTCAGCTGCCCTGACTGCTTTATACAGTGACAGTAACATCACCAGTGGTTTGAAAGCGAAAATAAACAAAAAACCACAAATGAGAGGGCTTGCCTTCCTGGCTGGAGAAATCGGGCAGGTTCAGCTACGTTACACTTGTATAAATCTCATCCAGCGGTGCTGGATGTAGACTTGTGAATCTGTGGGAGCCTTTCAAGTCCCAGGTAACCTTAATTACATATGAGCCCTGAAGTCACATCTGTATGGGACACACTTTGCTCTTAACTCAGGGACTTCTCCAATACTAGGCATACCATGCTTGTTCAGACCTTTCAGCTTGCTTCCTGACCCCAGGCTGAAGGTCCCCCAGGTCACCTAAGGCCACTCCTGCATAAGGTCACCTGACAGGATATGACTTGTCCCCTGCTAGTGGGATGTTCAGGTGACAGGGTGTGGTGGGGACCATCCTTTCTGGCCAGGCTCCTCTTGGGGCCAAATCCTTGTACACTGGCTCAGGGCCAGTTTACCTGGACTGGAATAAATAATTTAATTAAGAAGGAAGTAGAATTACTTTGTGCTTAAGAGAATCCCCAGGACGCTCCACTGCCAGGGTGGTTGTTATTTTTGTACTACTTGGATGACATTACACAGCTAGGGCTGCGCAGGTTATAGTGATGCTGATTAAAAGCAGCTTCTTTATATTTGAAGAGATTAGGCACGTTTCAGTTTGGTACATCTGTCTTCCATGCAGACAAGTTACTGGACACAGGAAGATGAACAATGGGAGAGAAAGATACGCAGAGAGAGACCTGTGATATGACCTAACCTTTAAAAATTGTCAACAGAGTTTGAATATCTCTGTGGCTGCATGCCTCTATGGACAACACTCAATGCATCCTGAAAATTTTTCCTCTTTAAGGTGTCTCTGGGTAGACATCCAGAAGGATAAGGCACACAAAATCATAGGTCATATATCTGAGATAAGTATCAGGAACTGCAATTATAGACACGTGCATTTTCACATATGCCTACATACACATATATAGATCTGACTGCAGATATAACTGTAATGCAAACAGGTAAATTCTAGCTGTTGTTAAACTGTGTGCTGAACCTACATAAAATGTGCTTAATTATGCTGCATGAGCTCTAAAAATAAAATATTAAGGTAAAATAATACTGTACTCTTTATACAAGTACTTCAAATGGAATACATAATACAAAATATTGATTCAAGAGGGTTGCCGTATTGAAAATCAAATGAGTTTTTGCCATTGCTGAGAGCACACAAGCCCAGTGTAATCAGCCTGTTCAACTAATCATTACAGCAGTGCTGTTTGTGGCACTCTACTTAACAGTCTGTCAGCAATTCCATTAAAATACTCATTTTTCAGGGATTTATATTTTGGCCATTAAAAGTTGCTCCAATGTGAAATTAGAAATCCATATACAGATGTGAAGGAAGAGAACTCCCCCACCCCTCCACCCAAGTTGCTTTTGAAAGGTCTGATCCTGGGTCACCAAAGACAGCAAGAATTTTGCCTTTTATGTCAGTAGGAGTAGCATTGGGATGAAAGGGTCTTCTGGTGATTAATTGCAGTTAACAGGAGCTTTGCTTTTGACCTTACCTGAGCTTAAGTTCTCTGAGATGTTTTAATCACCAGTGTGTGAGGAACTCTGAGGCGCCTCTCAGAGACTTTTTTGCCTCAAATTATAGTTTCCTCTCTGGTACAGCCCTTGGAAAAGGCTTTTCTGATGTGACACTTTAGTAAATGAAGGCCAATATTGTGGCCCAGATTTCAGGGCCAGTACAAGCTGTTTCCTTCTGTGCCAAAATGGAGCTTTCCTACTATAATGCTTATGCTGAAAGCTGGCACCAGAGGCAGTATACTTCAGGACAGTGGAGTAATGTATTATTTTGAACACTCCTGACTACCTGCAATGTTACATTTATAAGATTTGACACTCAGCTGGACCAGATCCTGAGCAACCTAATCTGATATTGATGTTGGACCTACTTGCACAGGTGGAGGTCGGTCCAGGTACCTCCTGAGGTCCCTTCCTCTTCCATTACTTTGTGTCTCTGGGGAGTTATGTGCAACTCTGTAACATCTGCTGACACAGAGCTCGCCAGATTCCAGTTTAGGGTCAGCTATAAGTATAAAATTTTCTATTGCTTTAGAACATTTAACATTTAAAGTCACAGTTTGCTTTGGTCCATTATAGATGTTGTGATCAAGCTTGCTGGAGGAACACCTTGGATTGCTTTTCCATATCCAAAGTAAGTAATCAATCTGACAAGCTGTGGATTCAAATGATTAATTTTTTGTCCCTTTGGAGACCACCTAAAAGTTTATTTACACGCCAATTAACTTGAATTGAAGTGTAGAAGTACTTCTGAAAATTTTGCCCTGTAGAGTTACATTAGCAGTAACACTAGAATTGTGTTTCCTTTCATTTTCCCTGTAACACCAAGCTGGCAAAGTCGCACTGCTGTAATTGAGTTTATCAAAGGTATTTTTTTAGATTTCTTAGACAGTGACTAAGAAATAGTATGGTAGCTACAAGAAAATAATCAAAATTAAGCGATATGTGAACAAAGTACACCAAAATGCCATAAACCATGTTAGATCTTACCAAGATGCTAATTTACTATTTGCAGTCATATAACATAAATCAAAACAGTCTCTGTTCAAAAGAAAGTAAAACTGTCAATGTGATGAAAGAAATATCAGTTGCCAAGTAAACGTAATGAGTTTTTTCTGGAAGTTGGCAGGCTCTCTGAGACAGAGAGGGGACAACATGACCCTGGGGAAAATTTGAAGTATTACGACTTGGTGAACACTATGACTTTACTTCTATTCCTAAAATGGGACAGCAAGCTTGTATTCAAGTTATGACAGATATTATGCGTCACAGTGAGAAGAAAAAAATAAACATACATAAAGCCGTGTCACTTTGCAATATATTATCAAGTTTACAAATGGTATAAAAATTAAAAAAAAAAAAAAAAAGCTGTATTCACCTTTATGGAACCCATCTCTATATCTTTTGCTTTTGTATTTAATTGTTTACAGAGTCAGGAAGTTTCCTGCATACAGACAAATGTGTAAAGGAGCAGCTTTTCTCAAATTTCACATGACCCTTTCCTTCTTGTCTATTTACATTTAAGCTTGTCTGATGCCTCAGTTACTGCTAGGTCCTAGCCATCTTATCTACCTTTAAAACATGTATTTGCTGCCATCCTTGCTGCCCGTGTTCAGTGACCACTGTATGCCTTTGTTGGATTTGATACTATCCTCTGGTCAGTGTTGAGGTGATTTCTAACCTCGGAAAAAGTGGTTGCTTATAATGCAAAATTGCTGTTCTATTGTGTGGATTTTAAAAATAAATAAATACATAAACAGTAGCTTCTGTGCTCAGACACTTTGCAGTCTTACACCTTCCTCCTGAGTCAGCTACTGTGCTTGTTTGCTCCGTCATTATCCTGGCTGAAAAATGTCAGAGTGATGGAGTACCTAGGAGCAGCTTCCCAGAGGAAAAAAAAAGGGATTTGCTGAGCGAGCATGAGATGTGTTCCACAGAGAATCCTAATATCTGATGGCAAATCCAGGACAGAAGCAGGTTCCCTTGCAAAGAAGCTAACCACTGATAGAAACACAATTGTCACAGAAGCTAAGAAGCAGAACTACTTCTTACAATTTTTAAGTTTCTAATGGCTGTGGCAAGGCCCACGTATATATGTATCTACATATAAAATGTATGCATATATGTATTTATAAGAAAGAATATATTTATACATACATATATATATTTATAAGAAAACCACATCCCCAAACTGTTAGAAAAATGATAAGGCCCTGAAGTCAAGCCCACAAACCTTAAAAGATGCCAGAATTAAGATCTAGTGGTACATATTTTAAATAAGGTTCCCCTCTGTACGTGGAATGATATAATCTTTAATTACATGACTGCATACTAATTTTTCCATAGGCAGGCTGTGCCCTTCAGCACATGTAAGAAGCAGAGTCCTTGCAATGGGGTGAAATTCTTTCCAGTTTGTCTGGTTTTAGTGGGGTTTCCTATCTGTATTGTTAAACAATACTTAGCATCTGAAAAAAAAAATAACCGTACAAAATTATATTTCCCCTTCTTAGTCCCCCTCTGCCCTTCCCATACACAAGTGGGTCAGCTGTAGGACTGGGATCTATAAATCAACGGTGCAGTCTTCTTTCACTGGAGTGTTTCAAGCAGCTACACATAGCTGGTGTGAGGAGAGCCTGGAGACACACACTGCCATAGCTATTGCGTGGGAAAGAATAGAACTGGAGACCTCCAGGTGTCTGCCAGGAAAAGTGCTGTAGTGGCCATCACCTTCAGGACTTGTCCTAAACAGCATCTTTCCACTTTCCTTCCCCAGTCCTGCCTGCCTCACAGCTCCCTGCTGTTCCTATTTATGCCTATTTCTTTATTCCCACCCTCCATCTCTTGAGAGGCCTCACCCCTTGATACTGAATTTGGCATGTTTTCCTTTCCTTAAGCCTTTGAGGCCCCAGACAACTGAAGTTTTGAGAACAGCATAGAGATATTCCCCCTGTCTACAGTTCCTATTTCTGATATCTCAGTAGTAGGACAAGTAGTTGAAGGAGAAAATCCTGTTCAGCACCTCCACCCCTACTGTGACATTTGTTCAGTGGCAATGCAAGCATTTATTCTACTTGGCATTGGGAACCTGCAAAGAGGTGGAACGGGCCCAGCTCACACATGGTAGTCATCCAAATGTAACATGGAACATGTCACTCTGCATTAGTGAATTGAAATTTCCCTTTTTCTGTTAAGGTTAACCCTTCACCAAACTCAACCCACAGCACATCATTGGGGCTAGAACTGGTCTACCTTTCTCTACCTAACTATCATATTTCAGGTTCCTCAGTTTCCATACAAGAACACTTCGAATTTCCAAAGTAAATGGTTAGGAGGGTTTTTTCTAGATGGTCAGAAGTGTTTTGCTGAGAAATGTCCAAAATGCTTTAGCTGAAACCTCTTGATAGGCTCATCCTCAGTGAAATACCCTGTGGAGGCTGTAGCTTTGTCATTACAGTTCAGTAACATCAAAAGCAGCTGAAAGTGGGGAGTTTAGGATGGGAAGTGCTGGGAAATTTTCATTACCTCTAAAATTGTATTACCAGCCTGAATCTGGGATGTATTGCACAGCTCTCCAAACCATGAGCAGCACTGGGGGAAGAGGGGATGTTTTAACCATTTATGCTCCTGGTAGATGTAGGGACTGAGTTACCTTGACAGGTATGTGGCAGGTATGTTCCAAAGCATCGCAAACATGGAGGAGCGTTCATCATCACATCTTGTGTGCCAAATACTGTGGGGCAATACTCAGATTAGGGAGCCCTGAAGCTTTCTAACCCAGCTGTAAAACAGGAGTTGGCCTGTAATATATATGGCATATAGCAGGACTGTGTTCATACGCTCAGACATCCCTTTCAATGATGAAAAGGGGAGCTAAGATTTGCACCCCACGTTACTTTAAAAAGTAAAGCAAAACAATTTCCTGTCCTCACGCTGATCTGAAATGAAGAAGAGAAGGTGTTCTCATGTGTGCTGCTTGGTTTCTTGCATATTAGCTTTTCTGTGGAAATTGTCTCTTTTTACTGACAATTATTTTGTTCCACCGATGGCAAAACTGCCAAAATCCTTTGTGGAGGTGAAGAAATTAATTATTTTTGCTCAGGTCTGAGAGCATCAAAAAGGGAAACTTGAAACCTTTGTTCTGTGCAGTTTTATTCTGCTCAGCTCTGAAGAATACAGAATGATGCTGTTCACTGGAGAGAGATGTACTGTATTATTTCAGAGGTTTATTGTTACCAATATAATTTGGGAATGTGCTTTGCTCCCTATGGAAAAAAAACTATTTCACGATGTACTGTACTTTCTCTTCTGATGTTCTTGGTCCTGCTGGATGCAAACGATTTGGATAGGACATTCATTCTCCTACAAAGTAGATAAAAATTATTCAGTGAATGTCTCCTGGTCACACACTGATCTTGTTTCTCCCACACTGGAACCCACAAATAGCTATAGCAATGTCTGCCATCTCCTGTTTCTATCTTGCATGATACTGGGAACAGTGCAGGTGAAGGGGATGCGGCTAGCAGGCTTGGGGTTAAAAGGTTACACAAAGCAGGGTGTTTAAACTGTCTTTTCTGTCCTAAACCATTCACAGGCACAAACTGAGGTAACAAATCTGATTTCCATAAGGATCTTGTATTTGGAAATGCCTAGGGAATGCATCAGCAGAATGGGATGGTGTAAGGGAACACGGGGTGTGCTGGACAGAGTATGAACCCTACAGAGCTCAGTCTGGCTCTGGCTCCTGAGGACACCTGATTCGGGAAGGGGACTCGCTGCTCGAAGATTTGACTACTGATCCTGTCTTTGGTCAGGAAATACATCAGGGTGATTGTCCATGAGCACCAAGACACCATTTTCAGAGCTGTCCTTCCAGGGCATAATGAGATGCTTCATGAAACGATGGGGGTAGATGGGGGTTCTCGGGGATATTATCATGTTTCTGGAGATAGAGTGGGTTTTTTGGTTTATTTTTACTCGCATTTCAGATATGTATTTATTTCTGATTACACTAGCTTTAAGAGATCTTAAATAACATCTCCAAACAGAGAAAAACATGTTCAATATGAATAAAAGGAAGATCCAGGTACTGCTCTTCTATCTGTTTTTCAACAGGAAAATGAAGGAAATTTTGAGGCAATCTTGCTTTTAGACACTTCTAAATGAAGGTATCCTGCCATCCTATGGCTGCACAGCAGCACTTTCACCAGCTCCTACCCATCAACTGTCCTTAACTCCCTCCAATATTATGCCCCAGGCCTTGCTGTTCAGAAGTTCACTTCAACTGACGACAGCAATATGGATGTACTGCAGCTGCCCAGTTGCAAAGAAAGGTCCGCCACTTAGCAGTTGGCAGGCATCATATTTTTGTGCCTTGTAGTCACATCACAGTGGTATTGCACACTGTAATGACCACAGTGCCTTAATGAGAAAAACCTCTCGCCACTGACAATGAGACTTTGACAACTGGAAGATCAATATCCAGTGAGGTTAGATGTCCTACCCAAGACTTTCCTTTCTGATGTATCAAAACATTGCAGATTTTTGGGGGAGGATGGGCAGAGGGGAAGGAAGACTGCTTTCTTTTTGCTCAGGGTTGGGTGGGCTTTCTTTATTAAACCTGAGAATGGCAGTCTGTCCTCACCAGCTCTTCCTCAGGAATGCAATCCATGTGGTGTGTTTTATTTGGGATGGAGTCATCTGTTGGAAGAAGTTACACCCCAAAAATGCTTCTAATAGAATATCTCTATAGTTAAGGTGGGTAAATGCCCATAGTCCAAATATTTTTTTTTCTTCATGGTTGAAGTAAAGTTTCAGTCCAGTTTTCTTAAGCTAAAGGCCTACCCATGTTTCTATGTACTCCTTTATCAAGCTCTAGTATAAAAACTTATTTAAATTTAAGAGTATTTTTTGGTTTTGATTTAGAATAAATACAGCAACGAAACATTTCATACTGTTCTAAGAGGGGAAAAGTCGTGTTCTCCTAAAACCTGGATTTTAATAACTTTAAAATGAAAGTCAAAATTAGATTAAAAAGAGGTTTTAGTGCAATAGGTGCACAAACCAGAAAGGGAAAGTAACTTAACATTTTTTTTCAGTTCAATTGGAAATTTTGTCATATAGAAAAAGCTTCATTCTTAGGAAAGTTTGCAGAAGCAAGATTTTATGCCTTGCTCATCTCACGAATGGATCTCAATCTCTTGTAACCTTAATAGCAAAGGTTACATAAAGATTGTTCAAAATTCAGTTTTCATAAGGAAAAACCCTGGAGAACAAATGATATTAGTCCCGAGGAAATTACTTTTACTGCACGTATGTGACTGTAACAGACTGAGAACAAAAATCGATGGCTTATCCCCACACAAAGTACCCTTGAGATTATGAAAAAGCAGGGCTTGAATAACTTATTTTACTTTCTGAGAGAGTACTGGGACAAACATAAAATAAAACCAAGAAAAAAATCAACCCATTCCCAGTACAATGTTCAGTGCTTGCTGCAGCCTTATTTTCCCAATGTATATTGCAATGCTGCAGAGTACCTGTGCCTAAGGGAACACCAACCTTTTCCTTAGATGCAGAGCAAGAATGTGAGAAATGCAAGTTTCTGCTCTGGTGCAGATTTCCTGAGTGATCTTCAGTAATTAATTTAATCTCACTATGTATTAACTCCGTACTATAAAATGAGGCTATTATTTTCCATTCTTTTCAACAATGTTGTGAAAATGTATTGTAAAAATATTAGAAGGCAAACAGCCAATGGTGGTATATGTAATTGTATAGATATATAACTCTTTCCCTCCTTTTCCTGTTTTCTTTTAAATGCCTTTATTAGGATTTTAGTAGGAAGTAATAATATAGGATCCTGTACTACTCTAGAGTGTCCTGAGTACTAATTTCATTGGAGTTTTTTCTATGCCAGGAAATTGAGTTTCTCTTCTGGCTAGAAGCAGTATATAGACTGCTATACCCCCCTATAAAGTATACAGGCTGAGTGGCTTGTTGTACTTTTATATGGTCATTTGACAGGGGAATATTGGTCTGCAAATTGTTGTAATTTAGGCCAATTTCTGTCATAAATTATTTTTTTTACTAGCTGGTCTGGGCAACAGATTAATGTTAGTTTTGAGTTTCTGTACAGATGACTCAGCTTTGCCAAAGTAGTTTGTGGTGTCGTCTATCTTTTGGGTTTCTATTAAGTCAAGTGGGTGATATTAAGGGTGGTGTTCTACCCAGATCCATTCACACAGAAAATCCTGGCAATTGCTGTTGTGCCATGGATTTATTAAATCAGGATTACTCAACCTGCAACTGCTTTTACTATAGAAACATAAGAAACAATGTGTACAAGTTAGTGAGTCTTCTTTTCAGGTTTGACTCATGTAGGTGCAATGGATATTTTTATACTTTTTATTTAATAATTTTTTTTTTTCAGTGGAAGTTACTTTGGTGCTGGGGGCTGGCAAAACACTTCTGAGACCTATTTCTGCCTATTTAGACATTCAAGCTATGTTGGGCACCAACAAAATCACAAAATGATTTGAAGACTTTATTCAAATACACTTAACTCATTTTCAGTCTGTGGCCGCCTAGGAGCACCTGTCATTTGGCCAGATGGCCGAGTGAAATCATTGCTTGACAGAGTGACTGGCAGCTTTAGTCATTTGAGGTGATGAGTGCGTGTCAGCCTGTGACAGCACGCACCGGCACTGGGCTGGTATCGCATTGGTAGCCCTGGATTCCTCCCTATTTCAGCCATTCCCCTTTAGTTGCAAGTTTCCTCTTTTGTCTTTCCCAGGCAGTGTTGCCATAGCAACGGTGCCTCTTGACCATCCTGCCTTCCTCCCATCATGGCTACCCCCCTCAGCCACCCATCAGCGCAGTTTCATCCATCTCAGAAGCTCTCCCTTAAAGCTACTTTCCCACCACATACACAAAAAGCTGATGTACTTTTCTGTTGAGGTGTTTCTGGACATTGCAAGGGGAGCCGTCGGGCTGGCACCTAGTTTTTCTGTTGCATACTGGCACAATTTTCCATGCAAGGTGTCTGGAGCAAGTCAGCCAAAACCATAGGTATCTCTCAGTGTTTGTAGGTACTGATACAGCACGGTAGACACAATACTCTGCTTCCTTCAGTGTTTGCATCTGTCTTCTTTTAATAAGCCAAGAGTTTTTGTTTTCTGAAGCAACTTACTTATGAGTTTCGCTTGTGGACCACTTATCCCTTGGAGAAAAACAGCCTGTTCAATATTTCTGAAGTAGATTGAATAGAAACAACCACTTCCTCCTCCCTGAACATCTCATCTTCATATTTAGACTTGATCTGATCCTGATGCTCTCCAGCCTCACTTCACCAAAGCTAAACCTGCAACTCCGAAACCACTTTCCTGTTCGCAGGACTGAGCATTCCCCAGGCAAACTGTACAAAAAGTTATATTGGGATTTGTAAAAAAAATGTTACTGGTTGCCCCTTAAGCATCTTCCTCAAACCTTTTTGGTTTATCTCCCTTTTGAAATAGATTGATTCAGCAGCTGTAAATTTCACTTCTCAAGAAGACCCCAGTGGGTCGGAGAACCTTTTATAGTGTTTGATGAATGCATTGAAAGGATTAATTAAAAAAAGGTTTCCATAAATATCTAAATGCATAAATGAATATATTTTTAATGAATTATGCAACAGTCTGTCACAACAGGCTATTTATACAAGAGATTTGACACAAAGTAATGCATCTGTTTATTAAAATAAGGATTAATCACATGTATGTTACATGTGCATACCGTTTTATATCTTTTCACAAAGAATGGCAAGTTCAAACTTAATTGATAGACTTCCATATGTGGTGCAGCTAGTGAACAGGTAAATGGCTCTGAGGTGGAGGAAAAGAATATATAGAGAGAAAATATCTGGGAAGACATGATATAATTTCTTCTGGAAATCCTATTATTGAACAACAATTTACCTGAATCTAAACTGAAACAAGGGACAGAATTAAGACTGTAAGAGAAAATTATATGCACAGTAATATGTGTTAGCTCAATTTCCTGTGTATGTAATGTAGTCACTGCATGCATGGGCCATGGGTGCAGTCTGGCATTGCTAAAAGTACTGTCCCGAGATACTGCTGTATCTTATTGTTGAGTAATCCAGTAAATAGTAAATGGAAGACTAGTAATAAAACTAGTCAGAGTAGTAGCCTATTACTCCAAGTGGTAGAGTGGGTAGGATTGTACAACAATATATCTAATAATTTTAAGTGTAGAAACATAATGATAGACTAAATTAGCTAGTACAAAAGAGTTCTTAGGGAAGTCACCATGAATAATACTCTGAAAACGTCATCTCATTGTCTATAGTATTCAAAAAAGCAAGTTGGATGAGCAAAAAAGGAAAAAATGAGAACTGGAAAGGAAAACCTTGTGTCTGTACTAAACTCCTTGGTACATGTATATCCTGAACATTTTACAGTTTGGTCATGGTATCTAAGAAAGAACCTCATTGAACAAAAAGGGTGCAGAGAAGGAAAAGACGGCCAAGGACACAGAATAGCTTGCCTACTGAGTGAGAATACTCAAAGCACATTATGTTTTATCTTGGAAAAGAAATAAGCACTAACATGGGTAACAGAACACAAATGCTCTGAACAGTGTGAATAGGGAACATATTTTGTTGTCCAAAATACTTAATTGTTCTTTTGAGGGTAAAGTTTACCACTAAAGAAAAAAAAGTTTAGTTTGTTTTAGTATTTTATTTAGAAATGAACTTTTAAAAATAAGTTGTTTCAATATTTTTTTTAAATTTAAAGAACATTTTAAAAATAAATTATTTCAATCATTTATTTAAGTGAGAGCATGTAAGGTTTCTAGTTATTGTAACTTAGAAATGTCCCTGACCTATCAAGTAGCGGTAATAAAATGAAATAGAATAGGTCAAATTCCTGTAGAACTATATAGAGGTTGAATTTGATTTTAAATAATGCTTTACATCTTTTCCATCAAAGCTCTCAAAGTACTTTGGACTTATGTGGCTTAAATCTCAGTTGGGTTTTGGAAGCTTTTTTCCTAAAATATATCACCATAAATGGTGTTTTTTCAAGTTCATTTTTATAGACTTTTTTCCCCTGTTGCTTTGGGCATGAATTACTCTTTCATTCCTGGTAACTAAAGTCCTGGGTAGCATTCACTGCCTGGAAGTAGCTACAGGAAGTAGAAAAATTACAGTTTATTCTGTTACAGTGGGGTACCTATGAAAACGTTCATATACAATGCAGTCCTATTGAGACTTTCAGTGAACTGTTACTCTGTTCATTAATTACAGAAGAAAATCAGGTCAAGAAATGGATTGCAGCCCTAGAGATTATTATATTCTTGTTACAGCCATGTTGTGCTAAGAAATAGCATACCCCATCTTTTCACTTCAGATAAATTTCAGTTTGCACTGTCAGACACCAGTATGCAGTGTGGAAGACTCTGACTTACACCAGCCTGTGGTCAAAATTTCTCTAGGTAGACATAAAATTATACCAGGAACAAGTCCCCTTTATCTATATTTCTCTCCAAGATATTAAGAATTTTGCTGTTGTTTGGAATAATAGTAACAGAACTTCAGCATTGATATCTGCTTAAAGATGTGGATGTTCTTGCTTTCTAATGTAATTGTTCTCTGAATGAAGATGTGAATGACTTTTTGCTTTCAGTTTTGGGGGAGCAAAGGAGTGAGGCAGATGGGAACTCTTATTATGTTTCGACTGTTTATGCTGGGTAACCGTAAGTGGGATGTCACATCCTACTTCATCCGTCATAATGAGTCAACGCATGTGAAAAGTTCAAGATGTTCCCTTCAGCAAAGCGAGGCAGTGTGCGCTGGGGAGAATAACTCCATGGTTTTGTGTTCACAAATAACTGTAACTACTTAAGGAAATGACAGAAGTAAAAACCTGAACAACGTAAGACTCTCCAAGGTCAGATAGTAGTGTTAGGTGAGTAATAATGAAGGGTACAATGTGCTAACCTCAACTAATGCTCAGTTATACTTGTCTCACCTCAGCAAGGAGGAAGAAGTAGGAAAGACCCAGAAGTGACAATGAAAATGATTAGCGGTATGCAAAGAGTTTCTTGAAAGAGAAGATTAAATAAGGTAAAACTAGCTCATTCCTTGAATGTGTAACAGGAAGCATGATAGGTCTATAAGAGATGGGTTTATAAAAGAAAGTCTGACAGAAGCAATAGATCGGACTTTTCTGTTTGTTACTACACACTAATGCACTGGGTAGCTATAGAGTACTACGTAAATAACCACTTACAAAACTTCTATCAGGCTCTTTTCTTTATATTATTCAGCACAAAAAACCCCAATGGAACTTACTACTACAAGATATTAAAAAAAATGCTGATAGCAGTGAAAAGAACTGCAGTAGAGTATGAAAAACAGAAGCACTTGCTTATTTTCCAAAGGACATGGTTTTATGAGAGCTCAATCCTTGCACTTCAGGATATAAATTAAGAACTCATTAAGTGAGAACACAAATTAACCTTCATCTTAGTCATAAGGGTATTTACTGCTTGTGCTTTGTAGCTCTCTCTGAAGTCTTGTCAGACACTGGCCAATGCTGGTGACATGTCTGACAACATGCAACACTGGCCTGATGTGATACAGCAATTTCCCCAAAAACTAGAAAGCAGTGGGGTTGGGTTGTTCCTATCATATTTTATCTAATATGCTTGTCAACCACAAAACTGATGAAGTGTGAAGAGGTTGTTTTTAGGAAGCTTCATGTACTGAGCTGAGACTGAAATACAGAGCAAGGCTTAGAAGGCAAATTCTTAGGATCAAAAGTTTAAGTAAAAAGAACGAAAAAAGTCCAGTGTGTCTGACTTCGGATCAGACCCCAGCTGTCTGATCCATTCTGCTTTACATGGAGTTATTCTCAATAAAATATACTCTGAAGTGTTATCTAATGATTCAGCCACTGGCCAGAAAGGCCCTTAGTTGCTCAACATAAATATACCATGACTGCTGTCCACAAACAAGTGAGCTTGGGTCTGGTATTGCACAGCTGACCTCACAGCTCCACCTTCTCGCACCTTAAAAATCTGAGCATTTACCAGGTTTGTGTGCAGGCTTTGCAGAGTGCACTGAGCAGCACGTTACTGTAGCGACATTGCCACAATCTATGGAAAGTAAAACAAGCTTGGAGCCTTCTTGAGGTTTCTCAGTGGCAAAGCTGAATGAGGACATCCTTGGGAAGAGGATGATCAGTTCTGATGGTAGTAAAGAGTGGAGAAGGGCTGAGATAAGCCACTGAGGAGAAATGGATGATGAAGGCTGGAAAAGGTCGCCAGCTTCAGGACTTGCAGATAAAAGAAGGGGAGTTGGAGGGGTTCCTGGGGTTTCTGTGGCCCTAAGAGAGGCCTGTTGGGTTTGTTGGAGCTCATGCAGACTTTGGAGGGCTGTTGGTACTCAAGGGACTATTTCTCTCTCTTATCTCTCAGCCTACCCTTTTCTGGAAGAGGGGCAGGCTCTTCTTTACCTGTGCTTCTTTACACATGCTTCTTTACCTGTGACTGCTTCCCATCTTGTACTGGAACTTCTTCCTTCTGCCCCAGGTGACCATGTTACCTGTGCATCCCTGCCAGAAGTTCCCTCTCCCTTCTGCAGTAGTGTCCTCCTCCTGCTATTTCCCCCTGAGCTGTGCTGCTCTGTGAGAGGGAGGGAAGGGATTTGCAGGGGCAAGGCCTTCTCCCGTGTCAGAGAAAGGGCAAACATGAGTAGGTGGGGAGAAGCCAGACAGGAGAGCAGTGGCGGAGGACTTTGGAGGTTGAATTTGGAGGGTTAGCACAATGTGTCGCTCAAATGCCGGACTTTCTCTCTCCTCCATTTCTCCAAAACAGGAACGCTGTGTTGCTCAGCAGTCAGCCGCCTTAGGCAAATGCTTTTTTTGCCTACACGTAAATCCAGTCTTGTACTTGGCTACGTTTGTTTGAGCTACAGTCACCTCTTTGGCTTACAGCAATAGCCTCAGCTTGTCTTACGCTGCTCTGGCATTTTTTTTGGGGTGGGTGGTGGGACTGCAGGGAGGGAAATCAAGCAGAAGGATTAGTGCTGCACCCGCAGAAAGCTCCTGCAAGTTGCCAAAGTTGCTTCTCTGAGAATTAGACAAACACCTTGGAAAAATCCAGCCTCCATACTTGTGTGCATCCCACAGTCAAAGCGCAGGCACGTATCTATCAGAAACCTATCATGTACCAGATGGTAGAATAAAATGCTTGTTTAAACACACTGTGACTTAGGGTAACCTGGCATAGCACATTCTCAAAATATGCCGCATGTGTTTCTTCACTGATCTCAACTAAAGTATAGCAATGAATAACTTCTTAAAAATCCTGGTACAACAACATGCCTTTTGTTTCTTACATGTTATCTAAGAGTTGCTGCAGCAATACAAGGAAGGAATTAGGTCTGGAATTGAGCTCCACTTAATACAATGCTGAAAGAGGAGTTTTCTTTTAAAGCATAGGCCTACACCTGTGCAGTGGCTGAAGTCCTGAGGAACAGGAACTTGCATGCTAGAACCTACACAAAGCACTAAACCTCCATCAGGTTATCTGGTTGCTCTCTGCTGCAGGCCAAATCTGTGCCCTTCACAATATTCTGGCCCAGAACGTACACATGAGCTCTGCCTGTGCACAGAGGTCTTGGTCTAATGTGGAGATACCATGTCTCTGGCAGAAGAACTGGGAGCCCTGGTGGGTTCACATTCCCCCCTTTTGGGGCTCTGTGAGGAAATCATGCCAGTCCATGTGGTCAAAGTGCACTGCCCAACATCTGTGTGTGAAGAACAGTTCTCACTCCCCACCTTATGCGGCTGTGTTGGGCCTACTCCACAGGTTATACATTAAGCTCAGGAGCTTCATAAGGCAATGATTGTAGCAATTCTCTTTAATAAGTAAAGCAAAATCTACTGGGGAAAAGGCAACTTGCTCTCTCTTTTGCGGCATACCACTGCCTTGTCTTGATGGGTCAAAATCCTGTGATTCCAAGACCCAGATGAAGCTTTAATCATTGAAAAGCTGAAACATATTAGGCACCAGCTTCTCTGGGATTAAGCTTCTCCAAGTTTTTGACCAAACTAGATACTCCATAACACAATGTTTCTTACTGAATTTTGACATGTACACTCCCAGAGTTTCTTACCTACTTTTCTGAGTTGCCAAATATTCAAGTAAAAAGAAAACCAGAAAACATTGCACATGAATATTTGGTACAGGTTTGATTGTTTTCACTTTTCTCTGTATTATATAACTGCTTTTCCTTTCACTTGGAAGATGTGTTATTACTCACATGTGATTCATAATCCTCTCCCCCACCTCCCATCTCCACTTTCCCTCCTGATCATGATCTACTAAATTTTGTGACAATATTTTTTCTAATTGCTTTCCATGTCTGCTAATGCTGTGGAGGGAATACAGACAGCAGAGAGCAAGCAGGTCTTTACTCTCACTTGCCTGTTGTCTGAGGAATTACGAACTAAATTTTGTTTGCAGAAGCTCCCCAAATAATGTCCAAAGAGAATTTTTACAGCTCAGATGTTCTTCCTTATAGCAAATTTTGGTTCCCAGATTTATTGGTGTAGTGCCCATGCTAGAATCTGCAAACTTGGCTCTCAAAATCCGGCAGGTGACAGTCAGAACAAATCTCTCTGTAAACAGAGTGGGCTGGATCTGAATGCAACTGCAAGACAATAAACAGGCAACTCTCAGTGCAGTTACTTGTACACAATCTCTCTCTCTAGAACAAAAAAAAACCAAAACAAAAAACTTTTAAATCTGTCAACAATAGTTTTATCAGTAGTCAAGATTTCTTGTGAGTAGTACCCCATTCTGTCAAGCATATGGTCATCAACTTGTTGTGTCAAAGGAGCAATAACATGTGTCTGTGAAATGCAAAAAACATCACAAGATCAATTAAAGCAGAAGAAATATTAAATAACCACAACTGCATTGTAATGTTCTCTTCTTCCAATGCAGGGCACAGCATAAAATCTGAATTTTCTTGATTCCATTTAGTCTTTTAACCTACTTGATTATCTTTTTTCATTAAACCCACTTAATCTTTTCTTTGTTATTTGCATTTCTTTGTACAATATTTTTTTTTTTGTTTTTTTGTAGTCTGTGTGTTGCCATTGTTCTTTCCCTATAAGCAAAGCATATGTAGTGTAAAATGGCTTGCCACTATCTAAAGGCTTTTTTTCCCCCCGGCTCTGAAAATTAGAAATAAAGATATCTCCTTCAGATGTTTGCCAGAAGTGTTGTAAATACAACGGTTTGGGACCAGAGGACAAAGAATGGCATCTTGATAACTCTCAGGCCTTGTATTCTGTGACCATTCTGTGACTACCCTGTAACTACAGGGTGTGCGAGGAAACCATGCACAAAATCCAGCATTTTTACATTTCGATTTTAAAGTGATGATGACTGGGCACTGCAGAGTCTTCTCAGGTTTGTGCTGTGTAGGGTGGAGTTTCATACAGGGTTGAGGAGACTATGGCAAGGAAAAATTTAACAGGTGGGTTAACCTTACAGATGCCCCTGATCTGTTATTGCCTCTACACACTGGAAATCACAGGGAAGAAAATAATTTGTCAAAGTGCTATTCAGTAGGTAATTTTCATGTTAATTGTACCAGAAAGAAGAGAAACCAACTCATACTATCAAGATCAATAGTAGGATGGGATTAACTGATTGTTTCTCACCAATCTAATTCATAAACAAATGAAACACGTGGAATTATTGATAAACAGTGTTCATGAGATTAATACTCCATTCCTATCCCATTTTGGGTACTAAATGAGGTTGCTGAAAATAGATCTAGACTTTGAAACAAAGCAATGTTTATTAAAGTAATTCTATATAAATAAAATAATAGTTAAACCCAACAACTCTGAACAATATCCAGATGAAAAGACCCTTCATGAAATGAAAGGTAAATGAGTGAAAACATACTTATTATTGAAATATGGCTGTCACTACTTTTAAGACAATTTTCATTTTTATCTAAAAGAATATTGTTTATTCAATATTCATAAAATGCAGAGCATTCTGGTTTATGGCTAGGTCTCTTGGGCACTGCAGTAATTAGTAATGAATTAGTAAAAGAAATAATGAGTGATGTGGAAGCCAATGTGTTTAATAAGAAATAAGATACCATCAAGGTATTATTTAGCCTATTACTAAGACAGAAAACTTCAAAGGGTATTTTTATTCCATAGTTGTGAGACAAGAGTAGATGATTATTAGCGTAACTTATTAATCAATCTTAAAAAGATAATTCGATAATATGTTTATTTAGTGAAGAAAACCTGTCTCAAACAATATTATTGTCTAATTAATATCAGAGATTCTTAAAAAAAAATAAAGAAAATAAAGTAGATTGTATAGTACAATATGCTTAAATCAGTAAATAGTTTTTTCTTAAGAAATGTTCTTACTAAGGCAAACTATAGGATTTAGAAATAACGTTCAAGGTCATTTGCCAGTTACTGCTCAAGGTCATACCGTACCCTTATGTGCATATTGCAAAGAAGGTAGAATAATATTTGAGAGGGTTGAGTTACAATAAATATGTATTGTGTGAATGTCAAAGTGGCTAGAGGAGATCCAATTTAATATAGGATTAGTTTCAAAAATAGTGTAAGGTAACAAATCAGTCCAGTTAAGTGCCGTATAAGGAGAAAGTTGAAATTAATTAATGTGAAGATTGATTAAATCCTTGTAGTAAGTGCAGTGAGGTGTTTGTACCACTTGTGTTATTTTGAAGATTAGAGATGCTCTCCCAAAACTCTGTTAAACGCAAAGCCCGTATGAGAAAAATGAATAAATACTGACCAATTTAAGGTACAGAAAAGAAAAAGAAATACAAAACACTGAGCTTTTTGTATTTAGTCAGGGTAATCACTACCTGTTTTAATTGCTGAGCCAAAATGGAAATATAGCAGAATTCAAAAGAATGTGGTATTTGCACACGTTGAATGGCTTCCATAAATAGAAACACAGAACACATTGAAAATGAATGTCGCAATGGATTCTACTTCTTATTCAACACAAGCATGAAGGTTTAAGCAAGACTAGGAATTATAAGAAATTTCTCTTTCCTTTTCCCCTCAAGTACATGGATGATAGTTATTATAAAAGGGAGAGAGCTAGTTTTTTCTTTTGCATGTGTTACTTAATATGCAAACACAGGACAGAATAGGGGTTCAGAATGAGCTAAGCTGAACTTGTAGGAAAAGGATGGTGCTGATAGTGCTAGTAAATCAATAGCTATGTTTAAATTGGCAATTAGTTTTAGTATGGCTAGTGTCATAGTAGTATGACAGTACTACGGCTTAGTAGTATGGCTTCAGTGTCCTGACAATTCTATGACCTTTAGAATGAAAGATGATAAACTCAGAAAGGTGTGACGTACTATATACTACTCTAAGCTTCATACACTGAATATTATTGTCAGGCAAATGCATTGCAAGAATTATGACCTCTTTGTACTTTAGCAATAATAAGACCAGTGAATAAGGTAACTTAGTAAATTAGGTTGTGATTAAATGCAGCTTAAAAGACAAAATACCAATCATATCTTCTTTCGGTTGCAATACACTCCATGTGTTTTGTACGCATAACAAAGACAATTAAATTAGTCACTAAGGCAAATATGTCTCAGATATCAGATGTAAATCTTATAATACATCCCGATTAATGTTTTCAAGAGAACAACTTAAAAATCTGGATGCTGCTTTGAAGTAGTCTCTTTTCTCTTTTGCTTCTGGCATAGCCTTCTCAGTTAATACACGGAATGAAAATTCTGCACAGAAATCTGTGGAAGCATGCTAAGGGTATTGATTTTGGATTTTGCTGAAATCAGAGCCTGGCAGGAGTCTGAATTTTTGGAACACGGATTTGGATTCCAGTCAGGTCACTGTTCTAGAAAAGCAGTTTTTCTCACTCTTCAAGGACAAATTTTGACTTCCTTTGAAGTGCAGAAATTCCCAGGGGAGTCTTTTATTAATAAATATTGATTCTTCTTCTCTCTGTCCTTTAAAGTAAATTGCAATAGTCCCTCCCTTACCTGTCCTTGCATTTTGTCAGTTGGTTGTCAGTTTATGTTCATACCTCTGATTGTCAGGCAAGCATTGAAGTCAGTAACTCTGTTAGTCAGAGTCCTAAATAGGTTTTGAAGAAAGTATCTCTTCCTTAGGCGAAGAGCATCAAAGGACTGAATACTTCTTATCTGTATTCAATTCAAGGACATTGTCAAGTCAGGAGATTTCTGACCTCAGTACCTTTTGATATTTAGGTGGTGAAATTGGGTATATCCATCTGTTCCTGGATCACTTTTAAAATTCATCAGAACTCCACCCAGTGGTATCAACACATAGCTCTTCCTTCAGCCTTTTTATATTGATATTTTTAAATTTTCTTGAAGTTTAGCAATGAACCTAGTTTTGATTCTGGATAGTGAGTCCACAGGTTAGGCAGGGTAGGCAGCTCTGCATATTACCTACCCAATCATTAGGTGGCATCTAACTTTCAGAAAAGTTAAACTTTTTATACATTACTCTTTTTTTCCTGGTAATGCTTTTAAATTTAATTTAAGACGGTGGATTAAATTATATCAGGATTGAAATAGCATTAGAGAATTTTTTTTTCTATGGGAAAATTTGGATCTGATAGTATAATATACAAATTGCTTGAAATTCTAGCATTTTTTTGAGTTTATACCTAGCTTTCACTTGGGGCAGCACATCCCACTTTGACATAAACATAGAAGGGCTTGATTACAAAAACTAATTTTAGTCTTGAAGAAAAAATTCTTAATTAACTATAAAAATTAGCATTCCACTTACTCATAGAATCATAGAATTATTTAGGGTGGAAAAGACCTTTAAGATGATTGAATACAACCATCAACATAATGCTGCCAAGTCCCACTAAACCATGTCCCTAAGAGCCACATCTACCTGTCTTTTAAATGCCTCCAGGGATGCTGACACAACCACTTCCCCAGGCAGCCTATTCCACCACTTAATAACCCTCTCAGTGAAAAAAGTTTTCCTAATATCTAATCTAAATCTCCCCTGGTGCAACTTAAGGCTGTTTCCTCTTGTTCTATCTCTTGTCACTTGGGAAAAGAGACTGACACCCACCTTGTTACAACCTCCTTTCACGTACATGTAGAGAGCGATAAGGTCTCACCTGAGCTTCCTTTTCTCCAGGCTAAACAACCCCAGTTCCCTCAGCCGCTCCTCTTAAGACTTGCTCTCTAGAACCTACACGAGCTTTGTTGTCCTTCTCAGGACACGCTCCAGCACCTCAATATCTTTCTTGTAGTGAGGGGCCCAAAACTGAACACAGTGTTTGAGGTGTGGCCTCACCAGTGCTGAGTACAAGGCCACGATCACTTCCTTCATCCTGCTGCCTACACTGTTTCTAATGCAAGCCAGGATGCTGTTGGCTTTCTTGGCCACCTAGGCACACTGCCAGCTATTGACCAACACCCCCAGGTCCTTTTCCACCAGGCATTTTTCCAACTACTCTTCCCCAAGCCTGCAGTGCTGCATGAGGTTGTTGTGACCCAAGTGCAAGACCCGGCACTTGGCCTCGTTGAACGTCATACTATTGGCCTCAGCCCATCAATCCAGCCTGTCCTAATCCTTCTGTAGAGCCTTCCTACCATCAAGTAGATCAACACTCTTGCCCAGCTTGGTTATCTGCAAACTTATGGAGAGTGCACTTGATCACATCATCCACATTGTTGATGAAGATATGAAAAAGAAGAGGCCCCAGTACTGATCTCTGGGAAACATCACTGTGACTGACCACCAGCTCAACTTAATTCCATTCACCACAACTCCTTTGGCCCAACTATGCAGCTACTTTTTTACCCAGTGAAATGTTTGGCCATCCAAGGCATGAGCAGCAAGTTTCTTCAGGAGAATGCAGTGTCAAAGGCTTAACTAAAGTCTAGGTAGACAACATCCACAGCGTTTCCCACACCCACTAAGCATGTGACCTT